>OY979766.1:62612416-63172416 GCA_963855975.1 Andrena chrysosceles | reverse complement strand
ACCCTTTACCCTTACACCCTTTACCCTTACACCCTTTACCCTTACACCCTTTACCCTTACACCCTTTACCCTTACACCCTTTACCCTTACACCCTTTACCCTTACACCCTTTACCCTTACACCCTTTACCCTTACACCCTTTACCCTTACACCCTTTACCCTTACACCCTTTACCCTTACACCCTTTACCCTTACACCCTTTACCCTTACACCCTTTACCCTTACACCCTTTACCCTTACACCCTTTACCCTTACACCCTTTACCCTTACACCCTTTACCCTTACACCCTTTACCCTTACACCCTTTACCCTTACACCCTTTACCCTTACACCCTTTACCCTTACACCCTTTACCCTTACACCCTTTACCCTTACACCCTTTACCCTTACACCCTTTACCCTTACACCCTTTACCCTTACACCCTTTACCCTTACACCCTTTACCCTTACACCCTTTACCCTTACACCCTTTACCCTTACACCCTTTACCCTTACACCCTTTACCCTTACACCCTTTACCCTTACACCCTTTACCCTTACACCCTTTACCCTTACACCCTTTACCCTTACACCCTTTACCCTTACACCCTTTACCCTTACACCCTTTACCCTTACACCCTTTACCCTTACACCCTTTACCCTTACACCCTTTACCCTTACACCCTTTACCCTTACACCCTTTACCCTTACACCCTTTACCCTTACACCCTTTACCCTTACACCCTTTACCCTTACACCCTTTACCCTTACACCCTTTACCCTTACACCCTTTACCCTTACACCCTTTACCCTTACACCCTTTACCCTTACACCCTTTACCCTTACACCCTTTACCCTTACACCCTTTACCCTTACACCCTTTACCCTTACACCCTTTACCCTTACACCCTTTACCCTTACACCCTTTACCCTTACACCCTTTACCCTTACACCCTTTACCCTTACACCCTTTACCCTTACACCCTTTACCCTTACACCCTTTACCCTTACACCCTTTACCCTTACACCCTTTACCCTTACACCCTTTACCCTTACACCCTTTACCCTTACACCCTTTACCCTTACACCCTTTACCCTTACACCCTTTACCCTTACACCCTTTACCCTTACACCCTTTACCCTTACACCCTTTACCCTTACACCCTTTACCCTTACACCCTTTACCCTTACACCCTTTACCCTTACACCCTTTACCCTTACACCCTTTACCCTTACACCCTTTACCCTTACACCCTTTACCCTTACACCCTTTACCCTTACACCCTTTACCCTTACACCCTTTACCCTTACACCCTTTACCCTTACACCCTTTACCCTTACACCCTTTACCCTTACACCCTTTACCCTTACACCCTTTACCCTTACACCCTTTACCCTTACACCCTTTACCCTTACACCCTTTACCCTTACACCCTTTACCCTTACACCCTTTACCCTTACACCCTTTACCCTTACACCCTTTACCCTTACACCCTTTACCCTTACACCCTTTACCCTTACACCCTTTACCCTTACACCCTTTACCCTTACACCCTTTACCCTTACACCCTTTACCCTTACACCCTTTACCCTTACACCCTTTACCCTTACACCCTTTACCCTTACACCCTTTACCCTTACACCCTTTACCCTTACACCCTTTACCCTTACACCCTTTACCCTTACACCCTTTACCCTTACACCCTTTACCCTTACACCCTTTACCCTTACACCCTTTACCCTTACACCCTTTACCCTTACACCCTTTACCCTTACACCCTTTACCCTTACACCCTTTACCCTTACACCCTTTACCCTTACACCCTTTACCCTTACACCCTTTACCCTTACACCCTTTACCCTTACACCCTTTACCCTTACACCCTTTACCCTTACACCCTTTACCCTTACACCCTTTACCCTTACACCCTTTACCCTTACACCCTTTACCCTTACACCCTTTACCCTTACACCCTTTACCCTTACACCCTTTACCCTTACACCCTTTACCCTTACACCCTTTACCCTTACACCCTTTACCCTTACACCCTTTACCCTTACACCCTTTACCCTTACACCCTTTACCCTTACACCCTTTACCCTTACACCCTTTACCCTTACACCCTTTACCCTTACACCCTTTACCCTTACACCCTTTACCCTTACACCCTTTACCCTTACACCCTTTACCCTTACACCCTTTACCCTTACACCCTTTACCCTTACACCCTTTACCCTTACACCCTTTACCCTTACACCCTTTACCCTTACACCCTTTACCCTTACACCCTTTACCCTTACACCCTTTACCCTTACACCCTTTACCCTTACACCCTTTACCCTTACACCCTTTACCCTTACACCCTTTACCCTTACACCCTTTACCCTTACACCCTTTACCCTTACACCCTTTACCCTTACACCCTTTACCCTTACACCCTTTACCCTTACACCCTTTACCCTTACACCCTTTACCCTTACACCCTTTACCCTTACACCCTTTACCCTTACACCCTTTACCCTTACACCCTTTACCCTTACACCCTTTACCCTTACACCCTTTACCCTTACACCCTTTACCCTTACACCCTTTACCCTTACACCCTTTACCCTTACACCCTTTACCCTTACACCCTTTACCCTTACACCCTTTACCCTTACACCCTTTACCCTTACACCCTTTACCCTTACACCCTTTACCCTTACACCCTTTACCCTTACACCCTTTACCCTTACACCCTTTACCCTTACACCCTTTACCCTTACACCCTTTACCCTTACACCCTTTACCCTTACACCCTTTACCCTTACACCCTTTACCCTTACACCCTTTACCCTTACACCCTTTACCCTTACACCCTTTACCCTTACACCCTTTACCCTTACACCCTTTACCCTTACACCCTTTACCCTTACACCCTTTACCCTTACACCCTTTACCCTTACACCCTTTACCCTTACACCCTTTACCCTTACACCCTTTACCCTTACACCCTTTACCCTTACACCCTTTACCCTTACACCCTTTACCCTTACACCCTTTACCCTTACACCCTTTACCCTTACACCCTTTACCCTTACACCCTTTACCCTTACACCCTTTACCCTTACACCCTTTACCCTTACACCCTTTACCCTTACACCCTTTACCCTTACACCCTTTACCCTTACACCCTTTACCCTTACACCCTTTACCCTTACACCCTTTACCCTTACACCCTTTACCCTTACACCCTTTACCCTTACACCCTTTACCCTTACACCCTTTACCCTTACACCCTTTACCCTTACACCCTTTACCCTTACACCCTTTACCCTTACACCCTTTACCCTTACACCCTTTACCCTTACACCCTTTACCCTTACACCCTTTACCCTTACACCCTTTACCCTTACACCCTTTACCCTTACACCCTTTACCCTTACACCCTTTACCCTTACACCCTTTACCCTTACACCCTTTACCCTTACACCCTTTACCCTTACACCCTTTACCCTTACACCCTTTACCCTTACACCCTTTACCCTTACACCCTTTACCCTTACACCCTTTACCCTTACACCCTTTACCCTTACACCCTTTACCCTTACACCCTTTACCCTTACACCCTTTACCCTTACACCCTTTACCCTTACACCCTTTACCCTTACACCCTTTACCCTTACACCCTTTACCCTTACACCCTTTACCCTTACACCCTTTACCCTTACACCCTTTACCCTTACACCCTTTACCCTTACACCCTTTACCCTTACACCCTTTACCCTTACACCCTTTACCCTTACACCCTTTACCCTTACACCCTTTACCCTTACACCCTTTACCCTTACACCCTTTACCCTTACACCCTTTACCCTTACACCCTTTACCCTTACACCCTTTACCCTTACACCCTTTACCCTTACACCCTTTACCCTTACACCCTTTACCCTTACACCCTTTACCCTTACACCCTTTACCCTTACACCCTTTACCCTTACACCCTTTACCCTTACACCCTTTACCCTTACACCCTTTACCCTTACACCCTTTACCCTTACACCCTTTACCCTTACACCCTTTACCCTTACACCCTTTACCCTTACACCCTTTACCCTTACACCCTTTACCCTTACACCCTTTACCCTTACACCCTTTACCCTTACACCCTTTACCCTTACACCCTTTACCCTTACACCCTTTACCCTTACACCCTTTACCCTTACACCCTTTACCCTTACACCCTTTACCCTTACACCCTTTACCCTTACACCCTTTACCCTTACACCCTTTACCCTTACACCCTTTACCCTTACACCCTTTACCCTTACACCCTTTACCCTTACACCCTTTACCCTTACACCCTTTACCCTTACACCCTTTACCCTTACACCCTTTACCCTTACACCCTTTACCCTTACACCCTTTACCCTTACACCCTTTACCCTTACACCCTTTACCCTTACACCCTTTACCCTTACACCCTTTACCCTTACACCCTTTACCCTTACACCCTTTACCCTTACACCCTTTACCCTTACACCCTTTACCCTTACACCCTTTACCCTTACACCCTTTACCCTTACACCCTTTACCCTTACACCCTTTACCCTTACACCCTTTACCCTTACACCCTTTACCCTTACACCCTTTACCCTTACACCCTTTACCCTTACACCCTTTACCCTTACACCCTTTACCCTTACACCCTTTACCCTTACACCCTTTACCCTTACACCCTTTACCCTTACACCCTTTACCCTTACACCCTTTACCCTTACACCCTTTACCCTTACACCCTTTACCCTTACACCCTTTACCCTTACACCCTTTACCCTTACACCCTTTACCCTTACACCCTTTACCCTTACACCCTTTACCCTTACACCCTTTACCCTTACACCCTTTACCCTTACACCCTTTACCCTTACACCCTTTACCCTTACACCCTTTACCCTTACACCCTTTACCCTTACACCCTTTACCCTTACACCCTTTACCCTTACACCCTTTACCCTTACACCCTTTACCCTTACACCCTTTACCCTTACACCCTTTACCCTTACACCCTTTACCCTTACACCCTTTACCCTTACACCCTTTACCCTTACACCCTTTACCCTTACACCCTTTACCCTTACACCCTTTACCCTTACACCCTTTACCCTTACACCCTTTACCCTTACACCCTTTACCCTTACACCCTTTACCCTTACACCCTTTACCCTTACACCCTTTACCCTTACACCCTTTACCCTTACACCCTTTAACCTTACACCCTTATTGTGTGCTGTGTGGGAATCAACTTAATAAATATAATTGTTATTAACTAATATAGGATAGATGCACAGATAAACTGTAAGTTCTAATGAGAGTAACAACGATAGTTAACGGGTTTTAGCGAGTCTATTTAGCGGTCAAACACAACAAAGTTTATTCAGGTAATTAGTCACACTTCATTTAAACGATTAATTATTAGTATTTAGTAAGCTTCTCTATAATTTAGCGTATAATTTAAATATGTACAAGAGTCACACAATTAAACAATCATTAACACTCAATATGAATAATGAACAAAGTAACCTTAATTTACATGTAGTAATTGTAGCTATGTAACGAATTCGAAGCAAGTCGAATAAAGGCGCAAGCAATGTGCGTAAGCAGAGTTTTAAGAAAAGCGCAAGCAATGTGCGTAAGCAAAGCGTATTTACCCAAAGTGATGTCAGGAACAAGTGGCCGATTCCCAGAAATCAGCGTCGATTTCTAGGAAGCGCCACCCTTTCCCCTTCCATGGATCGCGAGTCAAATGGAAGGGGACGCGATTCGCGCTCCACATGAGTGAGCAGGCCGTGACCACCTGTCTACTTACAAGGGGAGTCAACAGTGAGGTGTATATCGATTTTGATGAGCCTTGGCACGATGGATCTATGTCGAAAATAAGTAAATACGTGTCCGAGCGTTTGTGCCATTGGGCCTTAATAACAGAGATAATTACATGTAAATTATTAAACATTTCATAGCGCCGATGGAAACCATAAAAGCCATAACCACAACTTAAGAATATGCCGTGGAGCGTTCGGTAAGACGTCAGCATTTTTTTTTTTTAACGTGGGGAAATCTTCAAAAGACACCCCGACACCTCCAGAGGCGAATCCCCCGAGGGCGCCAGGGTAGTGTGGGATTATTTAAAAAAATAATAATTGTATTTATACATTTAAAAGAATTAGTGAACGTTACTACCGTTACCTTTTTTTCTCACTATTCATACAGTGTGGAAAAAATAAAGTGTGGAAAAAATAAAGTATGAAAAAATATATAGACACATGCGGAATCGAACTCACGACCGCAACAACGCCACGCTGACGTCTTACCGAACGCTCCACGGCATATTCTTAAGTTGTGGTTATGGCTTTTATGGTTTCCATCGGCGCTATGAAATGTTTAATAATTTACATGTAATTACCTCTGTTATTAAGGCCCAATGGCACAAACGCTCGGACACGTATTTACTTATTTTCGACATAGATCCATCGTGCCAAGGCTCATCAAAATCGATGTACACCTCACTGTGGACTCCCCTTGTTAGTATAAGTAGCCAACAGGTGTCGGTACTATGTCTCTTTTGCGATCAATAATAAATAATATAAACAACAAATTAAAATATGAGTTCATTATAAGAATAAAAATAAAAATCTCATTTTTTTAATAATAATCTCATATTCTTTTTTTTCCCCAATAACCACATTTATTATAAAATGATCCTTAATTGAAAATATAATTTTAATAAAAAATCAATTTAAATTAATTATAGTAGTAGTTATAATTAGACCAAAATAATTTATTCTCGTGCCAATCACAGAGCAAAAAACTCGTATGTCTAGAAAACGTGGAAACGCCGCAATTATAACATCCTCATTTCATCAGGATCACATACAGATTTTGCACAAATTAAAATTTACCTTAAGGAGTTGTACCCTTTTTTGACAAAACATGGCGGAAAAATCAACGAAGAATTTATTAAATGTCCACATGTACAAACTCAACCTAACAATCGGGAGGAAGGACTTTTTCTGAAATTTTCTATTAAAACCTGTAGAGATTAGGTTGATGCATAGTTAAACTGAAAGACTTATTACCAAAGAATGATTCAAACAAAAAATTGATTAGTTGATTATGAAAACCTGTGATTTATTCATCATCAAACCTTAACTACCCCATCTTGTCCCACCTTCCCCTACAAGTTCAACCTAACAGTCGGGATTGCGGAGTTGTCGCGAGTGCATTTGCTGTTTCGTTGTTATTCATCAATAAATTACCAGACAAAGTAACGTACAATCATGCGTTAATGCGTCAACATTTGATCCAAATGTTTCGATCTAATCGTCTGGAAGATTTTCCATGCATTCAGGATAAATAAACAATTAACACGTGTGTATGAATATGAATTTGCAAATAATAGTACAATTAATCTTTGATGAAAGAAGTGATATCCCCATAAAAAAACTTGAAAAAAGTAAAAAAATTACGCCAAGTACATGAAAAATCAAATAAATCACAAAAAATAGAAGGTAATAATTACAAAATAAAAAAAGATGTGAAATCAGAATGAGCTGCCAGTACATAAAGATGCTTTCCAACTGCGCTTTGGATGACACAACTACATGTGCACAGCTAAGATTCCATTATTCATAATGGCTATTTATACAAAGAAAAAATGTATTAAATAATATTAAGCAGATATATTTTTACGCAAATAAATATTTTAATACGAATAGATATTTTATTCAAAATACTTGGCGCTGCGCCCCGAATTGGTGTTGCTAAACTGAATAAACATGTATAAATTGCATCAATCTTTTTCTTTCTTGTGCGTGCGTTCGTAACTGTGTGTGTGTGCGTGTGCATATGCTACGTATTATATTAGAATTAAATATATGTAGAATGAATCTGACTGCGTTTCTAATATGTGTATGTATATGTTTATGTATTTTAGATTGTAAGGGAGTAATTGTAAATTATTAATACTAAGACAATCAACATTTTTTCGGTTGCGCAGCCCCAAGTATTTTGAATAAAATATTTAATCGTATTAAAATATTTATTTGCGTAAAAATATATCTGCTTAATATTAGGTAATTCATTTTTTCTTTGTATAAATAGCCATTATGAGTAATGGAATCTTAGCTGTGCATATGTAGTTGTGTCAACCAAAGCGCAGTTGGAAAGCATCTTTATGTACTGGCAGCTCATTCTGATTTCACATCTTTTTTTATTTTGTAATTATTACCTTCTATTTTTTGTGATTTATTTGATTTTTCATGTACTTGGCGTAATTTTTTTACTTTTTTCAAGTTTTTTTATGGGTCCAGCTAACGCTTCAGTTTTGCTTTGATTCCACGTTGGCAGTCCTCCCGAATAGGCGCCATCTCGTATCCACTGGCTCAACTAAATTTGTCACGTGACATGCTCTGCATTATCACCAATATGGCGGCACCCGTATTTGGGAATGCAATCACGAAATTACGTTGTTTGTCCTTATATGACCAGATTTTGGGCTGGGAGAGGTCTCATTCGAAAGAGGAAGCTTCAATGTAGCCCCCTGTGGTCATCGTTTGAGTCATAAAACTCTTTTAATGACTTACAAATACTTGTAATCTGCGAGGGTATTTTGCCGACTTTTTCCCCACTTTGGACACTCATATTATCAGATATCAACACAATCTCGTTGAGCCATTACCAGAGTAGGCTGCATTGAACCTTCCTCTTTCGTATGAGACCTCACCCAGCCCAAAATCTGCTCATATAAGAACAAACAACGTAATTTCCCAAATCCATGTTTCGGGTCAGATTGTGTCGGTATACAGCGCGCTGCATTATCCGTGTCTACCCCCTTAAGGCTGCCGTCTCAGCGGGCGTTGAATGTGTGCGTACGCTCACACAAGCTAGGAAAAACGTGTACGTATACGCGATGTAGTAAACAATCCGTTTCAACCAACTTCCGTCGTGGAATCGACAAGAAGGAAGCTTTTGCGGGTATAGTTGCCTCCAGTAGACATCCGCGCAGACGGGTCTGGTGCGTTTGAACGCTAATAAGCACCGTACGTTGAAGTAATAATGAATTTATGACTCGAGTATTGAGACAAACTCGAGACATGACAGAATTATGCTTCAAGGATTCTCCGTCACCAGCGCTGATGATATATTCGCTCCATGTACCATCAGAACCGGTGGAAGTCCAAGCTAGCCGATAAATGTAGGAAATACATAGTTGCCGAGACGTATTGAGAGTCGAATCGCGCTGTTGCCGCATTTCCCCTATTACTATTCTGTCCTCAGAGAAGCTTGAATGAATCACGGCGAAGTGGCTGGAGAACAAAGATGGGCAAAGATAATATCTGGATAAATTAGAATAAATGTTCGGTTTGAGAGGCATACAGACGGTGGATTATGTATTGATAGAATGTAAATTGTAATGTTTTTAGTAACATACTGCTGAGATTTTTCAGATTATAATGAGTTGAAACACGGTATAAATCAGTTTATTTCTAGAACTGGACTAGATAATTGACTATAAATGTAACATTTCTAACCTGATAATGCTAAAAATAATCCGATTTATACCGTGTATTTATCTCCATCTGGAAAATCTCAGCAGTATGTTACTGAAACGTTTTACATTCTATTAATACAAACAAAATACACTTTAATATATATTTTTTTATATCAATATTTATTTATTTATAAAAGTTGTTATTGATAAATAATAATTTGTCCTTTCTCCCCCCTTCCACCACCCCATCCGCCTCCGCGCCTTCCTCCATAGCCGCCTCCGCGCCTTCCTCCACCCCATCCGCCTCCGCGCCTTTTGCTACACCGGCCTCCGCGCCTATAGGTCAGGCGTTTTAGTGCCTTTTTTTATCTGGAACAGTAACATAATAATTTCATTTTTCATAAAACTGCATAACATAAAAAATATCGGACACAAACGAAATAATATTCACACCAGAGTGGGGCATAATGTAATCTAATTACAAATTACGATTAAAATGTAATTGCGTAATGGATTACATATTATTCTCTGTAATATTTAGGTAGTTGACCACAATAGGGTGAAGTCACAAGTAGTCGACCGCTTTCAGAAAAACATGAAAAATAAGGTTTTTAGAAGTCACGATCTTTTGAATAAAGTGCAGTTCTCTAACTGCACTCTATCTACACTCTGTTCAAAAGATTGTTACTTCTAAAAACCTTATTTTTCATGTTTTTCTGAAAGTGGTCGACTACTGATACATGGTCAACTACTGGTGGCTTCACCCTATCTTGTGTACTTGTGTAATTGATTACACATTATTTTCTGTAATCAGTTACACAAGCACACAAAATATTGTGGTCAACGACATAAAAATTACAGAGAATATGTAATGAATTACACAAGTACACAAAATATTTTGTTAACTACATAAAAATTACAGAGAATGTGTAATCAATTACACAAGTACATTTTGCCCACCTCTGATTCACACATATGCTATCACGGTCACATAAACCACATTCCACATAATTACTATTGCCCGGCCGAAAGAAGATCCCTAGCAGGCGGTCTCGGGCGATGCAGTCCGCCGATGTGACGATTGGTCGACTCACCTATTTGGGCACACTTTTAAAGACGGGACACACGTATTTTGGTTATTGGCTGAAGTAGGCACATGCATTGTCACACCGCACGACGAAGAGAGCGAATAAAACACATCGAGATCGAGTGGGATAGAGCGATCTGACCGACGTACGCCAAAGCAATAGCGTAGGCATCTTTAACGGTTAACAATTAACATATAATAACATAAAAATTTGCTTATTTTTCACAATATATTCGGGAACGTATTATCCTGATACCAACCCAATGATAATACTTTCCTGAACATATTGTGAAAAATACGGATAATTTTATGTTATTATATATTAATGGTTAACCGTTAAAGATGCCTACGCTATTGCTTTGGCGTTCGTCGGTCAGATCGCTCTATCAGACTCGATCTCGATGTGTTTTGTTCGCTCTCTTCGTCGCACGGTGCGACAATGTATGTGCCTACTTCAGCCAATGACCAAAATACGTGTGTCCCGTCTTTAAAAGTGTGCCCAAATAGGTGAGTCGACCAATCGTCACACCGGCGGACTGCATCGCCCGAGACCGCCTGCTGGGGATCTTCTTTCGGCCGGGCAATAGGCTCCCCCGCCTTTCCCTCCTGGGCCTGATTTCCCTCCCGTGCTTGATTATTTCCCTCCTGTGCTTGATTATTTGCCTCCTCTCCCTCATTTCTCTCGTCCTGCTCCAGCGCTTGTATAATCTGGAAATGAAATAATGAATGTATTATTTACTGACAAATAGTAAAATTGTACGAACATACAGGGTAATTCTCCCGCTAGGATCCTCAAAGACAATACCGCCAATAAGCCGTGCCTCACTGAATTTCGTGGAAGTGACGAATTCCACGTTCTGCATTTCTCATCAGATCTTTGCGAAAATGGCGTCAATCGACGTCGTGCCGATGAAAATGGCCCCAAGCTAACTTCGTTAAAAATAGTCCGATTTACACGACATTTGACATGATTTGATCGAACCAGAACGCCAGGAATTCATTAGTATCACCACCATATCGATTCGATGAAGAATAAAGAATTTTTTAACATGCCGTAGTGAATCTCGTCTCGAAAATCGAAATTCACGAAACTCAGCGAGACGCGGCTTATTGGCGACAACGCCTTTGAAGACTCTAGCCAGAAAATCACTCTGTATAACAGTATATAATATAATACTTACATTATTCATATTCTCCATTGTGCCTAGTGCCTACACGTCCACGTTGTTGGCGTTCTTTACCTGGAATGACTCTCTAAGCAACGGACTGTTTGCGCCGTTGCCTGTTTTGTAGAGCGTCGTTTGTTTCTGAACGCGGCCCAGACAATATCTTTGGATTCACGTTCACGGTTCGCGATTACGTTTTTTTGCAACGGGCAGAAGGATTTTGAGTTGTGTTGCGTTGTGTTGTATTGTGTTTGTGTTGTATTTGTTGGTTTAGTGTAAAATGAGTGACACTCGAAATGTGGATATGCAGGACGTGCCGGAAGATATGGACAATAATTCTCCGTTTCGTTCGCGACATTTACATCCGTACGCAAAGAGATTATCGAAGCGGAAAGTACATCGCTAAAAGAGAAGGACGTTAGAAGAAACCCTTCAGAAGAAACAAGAAAGCGCAAAAACGGTAGACGACACTGCCGTAGGACAACATCCAGAAGAAGTGGCCGAGGAGCGTATAGTAGAGGAACCATCAACTTCCGATGGACGAAATCATACGCATCAAGATATAACGTACTTGCCATCTGATGAAGATACTGATACGGCCAGTTCGGGAGAAACTGAAGAGGCGCTTGAAGACTTTGATATACAAAGTAACGAAGACGAAAACTTCGTTATAGAAAAATTTGCGAGGAACGAGCCGCAAGAGCAATCGTGTCTCCTAAATAGCAACGATATAATGAATTTCCCAAATGTGCTTGCTCAATTAGGTAAAAAATAGGTAAGGATGCAAAAGATAGGGAAGACTGTGGCATTGAACACCTACGAATAACAGGTGTGAAACGGCGTGGCTTCAAGAGGACCTTCAGCGTAATGTGCACTTTAAGCCATTACAAAGCTGAAATCCGCAATCAATCGGACGAAGCTGAAGAAGTGGATAGGAATCAGGGCGCGGTTAATGCAACAATTTTATGTGGAGGCAGCTATGCCAACTTGGAACACACTTTTGCAGGAGTGAATATATGTTGCATGTCGAAGCGAGACTTCGTAAAGAATCAAGATGAATTCATCAAGTCCGCAATTGCTCCTGCAGAACAAGAGATGTTAGCAGCGGCTGAAGATGAAAAACGTTTGGCGATTGAAAGAGGTGACGTTCTTCCCGGATCAGGGACCCCTCATATCCCCGTTGTGGCCGACGGAAGCTGGATGAAAAGATCCTACCGCAGTGGATGTTACGATTCTGCGTCTGGAGTCGGCGTGATAGTCGGCTATCACATGAAAAAAGTTTTATTTTACGGCGCTCGAAATAAAGATTGCAGAATTCGCCGTATTGCTGCGAAAAACGAGAAAGAACCCCCAAAGCACACATGTTTCAAAAACTGGAACACATCTCGAGCATCGACTGCTATGGAAAGCGATGCTATAGTAGAAGGATTCAACACTAGCGTAGAAAAACGTGGGCTCGTTTATTCTACTCTGATTGCTGATGGGGACAGTAGCGTGTATAAGAAGATTATTGATGCGGACCCATATAAGAGACAGATTCGTGTAAAAAAATTGAATGCACGAATCATTTGTTGCGAAACTTCGGCACAAAAATGAAAGCGATTGTGAAGAAGACTACACCTGGACCATTGAGACATGCTGTGGAAAGTAGCATTCGTCGGATACGCAAGGACATCGTAAAAGCCGCAAAGTTTAGATACGATCAGAATGTATCAATCGACGAAAAAACGAAGAGTTTGCGTGGCGACATAGAGAATGTTCCGAGTCACGTGTTTGGTGAACACAAAGAGTGTGCACAACTAAAATATTTCTGCGATGGATAGAATAAAGAGAATGAAAGAAACATCGTTCCAAAATTGATGAAAATTGGAGTGTACCAGGACGTAAAAGAAACACTTTGTCTACTGTTAGCTAATGCGGAAAGCTTACTCTATAATACCAATACGACAAGTATGTCGCCGCCGACCTGATACGCTTTGCGCAAATGCAGTGAAGTCATTTCTGTATCCGAAGATAATTAGTGCACCCGCGGTGGAATACAGGAAAGAATGCGAGAAAATTGCTCGCGAAGAATTGAACAAACAATATACAGATACTGCAGAATGTGCAATTTTCTTCGACAGCTGCATCCCCTTCTTAGGAGCTTCACCGGATGGAATCATCGGTCAAGTGGGTATTTTGGAAATTAAATGCCCCAAATCAGCAGAGAACTTTATTGATCGAGAACGACTCTATTTTCCCTTCCCGAGAATTCATTAGTTTTCGATTTAAATAAAGTTATAGTTTATAGTTTGTTCTAAAAAAGTAAATATATTTCTTTGAAAGTTCCTTATAATTACGTGGTTCAATTCTCGTTAAATTTAAAAATGAGACGCTCCGCGAGGAGAAGTACGCCCGAATCCACGCAAAATTGAAGCTTTGACTAAATTACCACCACCTGAAACCGTTACTCAATTAAGACAATTTATTGGTTTGGCATCATATTTTCGGCAATTTTGTCCCAAATTTTCTCAAACGATGGCCCCGCTATTTAAACTGACTAGTGGTACGATGAAAACTCTTACGTGGAATCCTGCGCATGAGGAAATACGACAAAGAATTATTGCACGATTAACAAGTGAACCCATATTAATGATCTTTAATCCAGACCTTCCGATAGAAATACATACAGACGCTAGCTCAGAGGGTTATGGTGCGATATTGATACAAAAATTAGAAGACAAGCAACATGTGGTTGAGTACTTCAGTCGACGAACATCTTTGGCTGAATCGAAGTATCATTCTTATGAACTAGAAACTTTGGCGGTTGTTAATAGTGTAAAGCATTTTCGACATTATGTTTTGGGAGGAAAGTTCACTGTGGTCACCGATTGCAATTCAGTTAAGGCCTCCAAGAATAAAAAAGATTTATCTCCTCGTGTACATCGTTGGTGGGCATTTCTACAGTCTTTTGATTTCGACATCGTCTATCGAGAAGGCAGTCGTATGAATCATGTGGATTTTCTATCGAGAAATCCTCTTCCTATTACGGCCAAAATAATCAATACGTCTGTCGAACAGAAACAAATAAATATTGCAGAGTTGTCAAAAGACTGGCTGCAAATTGAACAAGAAAAGGACGAGGAAATATCAAAGATCATTTCGGATTTTCGAAATGAAATTTTACCCGAAGAAATTAGAAAGACTTATGAAATTCGTTCTAATGTTCTTTTCCGAAGGGTGCAGAGGAATGGTCGAACATGTTGTCTACCAATTGTGCCGCGTGCTTTTAGGTGGTCGGTAATCAATAATGTTCATGAATCAATTATGCATTCGGGTTGGAAAAAAACATTAGAGAAGATTTATGACTATTATTGGTTTCCGGGAATGTCGAAATACGTGCGTAAGTTCGTAGACAATTGTATAACATGTAAAATTTCAAAACCTGCCTCAGGTAGAGTCCAAGTAGAATTACACTCAATTCCTAAACTTCCAATTCCTTGGCACACTATTCATGTAGATAATAAAATTATAATTTCGATCGCAAAATTTCTTTAAAATATAAAATATGATCTCGGCGCACAGTTTCGGTCAATTAAAAAGAATAAAAGCTGATTTGCAATTAAAGAAGTAACATCTTCCAACGTTTCGGTCAGTGTTTAGACCATTATCAAGGAAAGTTTGAAACTAAGTACTGCTTATGCTTTTATGTGGCATGCTTAAACGAAGCGTGCGACGCACAAGTCGGTTAGACGGTGACTAAGAATAACAAGGTATACAAGGCAAGATCATCCCGAGGGCGAAGCCATCGCACGACAAGACAGAGGTTGAAACCGTTGGTATTATAAAACTAGAAGAACGCGGGGAATATGAAACTCATAAGACAACTGCTAATATAACCAGGAATTAATTGTTGATGTAATAAATCATAAATCACTCAACATAATTACATAACGAAAAACTATATGTATAACTGTTCGAACCATAGAGACTGTGGAAACTAAAAAATTCTAATAGAAAGAAAATTGCTTCATTCGGCCTTATTCCTTCAATAAGGTTGCGTAATATTCTTGTGTTTTAGGTGTTTCATACCTAAGATTTACGCTAGGTTGTTTAATCATGTGCAATGTTTCTAATAGAATTCTTTGATTTAATTTAGTCTCCCTATCAATCACTCTGATATTGTCATAGTCAAATCTATGATCAAACTCTATTGAGTGTTTGGTTAATGCAGTGTGTTGGAGAGGAGATGAAAAAATATTCCTTTTATGTTCATTAACACGTTTTTCTAAAAGTCTGGATGTTTGCCCAATGTACACTTGGTTACATCCTATGCAAGGGATTAAATAAACTATGTTTGAATTTTTAAGTAGTGATATTCTATCTTTGATTGGGGGAAAAAGACTTTTAGTATATAAAGGCAATTTAAAAATGGTATGAATTCCTACTTTTCTAAAAATTCTTTTGATATCATTTGAAATATTATTAATGAAAGGCAAGACCACCGTATTTCTCCAACTAATAGGTCCAGTTTTTTTAGCTTTTTCTTCTTTACGCTTTTCAACTACTAACGGGTGATAGATTTCAAAAATACGTTCTCTGATAATTGCCGAAACCATCTCTCCAGGATAACCGTTACGTTTTAAAGTGTCTTTGACGAGAAGTAAATTAGTTGGTCGAAATTCCGGGGAAATTCCATTTACTTGCTGACCCGGAATTTCGACCAACTAATTTACTTCTCGTCAAAGACACTTTAAAACGTAACGGTTATCCTGGAGAGATGGTTTCGGCAATTATCAGAGAACGTATTTTTGAAATCTATCACCCGTTAGTAGTTGAAAAGCGTAAAGAAGAAAAAGCTAAAAAAAACTGGACCTATTAGTTGGAGAAATACGGTGGTCTTGCCTTTCATTAATAATATTTCAAATGATATCAAAAGAATTTTTAGAAAAGTAGGAATTCATACCATTTTTAAATTGCCTTTATATACTAAAAGTCTTTTTCCCCCAATCAAAGATAGAATATCACTACTTAAAAATTCAAACATAGTTTATTTAATCCCTTGCATAGGATGTAACCAAGTGTACATTGGGCAAACATCCAGACTTTTAGAAAAACGTGTTAATGAACATAAAAGGAATATTTTTTCATCTCCTCTCCAACACACTGCATTAACCAAACACTCAATAGAGTTTGATCATAGATTTGACTATGACAATATCAGAGTGATTGATAGGGAGACTAAATTAAATCAAAGAATTCTATTAGAAACATTGCACATGATTAAACAACCTAGCGTAAATCTTAGGTATGAAACACCTAAAACACAAGAATATTACGCAACCTTATTGAAGGAATAAGGCCGAATGAAGCAATTTTCTTTCTATTAGAATTTTTTAGTTTCCACAGTCTCTATGGTTCGAACAGTTATACATATAGTTTTTCGTTATGTAATTATGTTGAGTGATTTATGATTTATTACATCAACAATTAATTCCTGGTTATATTAGCAGTTGTCTTATGAGTTTCATATTCCCCGCGTTCTTCTAGTTTTATAATACCAACGGTTTCAACCTCTGTCTTGTCGTGCGATGGCTTCGCCCTCGGGATGTTCTTGCCTTGTATACCTTGTTATTCTTAGTCACCGTCTAACCGACTTGTGCGTCGCACGCTTCGTTTAAGCATGCCACATAAAAGCATAAGCAGTACTTAGTTTCAAACTTTCCTTGATAATGGTCTAAACACTGACCGAAACGTTGGAAGATGTTACTTCTTTAATTGCAAATCAGCTTTTATTCTTTTTAATTGACCGAAACTGTGCGCCGAGATCATATTTTATATTTTATTCATGTAGATGTATCTGGCAAATTAAGTGGCAAAAGCGAAGTAAAAGAATATGTATTCGTTCTCATAGACGCTTTCACAAAATTTGTCTTACTTATTCATTCTACTAACATTGATAGCAGCAGTAGCATAAAAGCTTTGAAATTCGGCGTTGCTTTATTTGGAGCCCCTCATTGCGTAGTTGCTGATCAGGGACGTTGCTTTGCCAGCAAGGACTTTTCCAACTTCTGTGTTAGTCACAATATCAAATTACATCTTACTAGTACTGGAGGGAGTCGAGCCAACGGACAAGTTGAGAGGGTCATGAGTACTCTTCAGCAGATGTTAACTTCTGTGGAGACAAGTAGGGAACGCTCTTGGCAAGATGCTCTCAGTGATATTCAGCTTGCTATGAATGCGACGGTCAATCGGGTAACTGAGGTAACTCCTTTGGAACTAATGATAGGAAAAATTGCTAGACCTTTAAATTTGATGGTAGCAGAAAATAATGAAACGATATTGAATGTACAAAAATTAAAAGAGCAGGCGAACCAGAGTATAATGAGAAATGCCAGAAGTGACAAAAAACGTTTCGATAACAATAAGGCGATTGTGCAAAAATATTCGGTCGGAGATTATGTTTTATTGGAGAATAAAAAGAGGAATCGGACAAAGCTAGCTGCAAAATTCAAGGGACCTTTTAAAATTATTGAAGTTTTGGAGGGAGATAGATATATACTTAAAGCATTGAATTCTTGGGATATGTGATTGAAAATGGAGAAGAGTCGGTGGAGATGCTGAATTAAGTTCCGAAATTTCATCTTTTCCCCCAATTCCGACATCAGAAGTGGGATTACCCCAAATTAATTGAAATGATACGTTTCAATTAAACTTAATTCAGCATCTCCACCGACTCTTCTCCTCGTGGAGCGTCTCATTTTTAAATTTAACGAGAATTGAACCACGTAATTATAAGGAATTTTCAAAGAAATAAATTTACTTTTTTAGAACAAACTATAAACTATAACTTTATTTAAATCGAAAACTAATGAATTCTCGGGAAGGGAAAATAGAGTCGTTCTCGATCAAGATTTCCTTTTTTAATTGAATTGATTCCTTTCCCGGTTGCTAAAACAAACTCCTCTGTTTTCCTCCCGAGACTACATTCAAGCGCCCACTAATAGTCTGACGCTTGCGTTTTCGATTGGCGCCAAAATAATCTCGCAATTTAATCATACACAACTTCATGTCGTCATTAGTAATAGCATTAGTAATAGATTGTAAAGATCGACTACCTATTACCTTAACCTTGTATAAGCATTGTAAGGAAATAAATGATACGTTTCAATTAAATTTATTCATTCTCCGACACGGCCATCTTGACAAGCGCCCGCCCTCGGGCGTACGCATAGTTGAGAACTGATATGTAGTCTAATGTGAACACGTATTCGAACTTGGCAGGCAACAGATTTGTACGATATTTACGTTCGGTCAATCTCAGAAGAAAATTACAGAAGAGGAAGAAGTAAGGCCAGCTGCTCAGATAAGTCCAATTTTTTTTTTTTTTAGAAGTAATTTACAATTTTATTCGAAACATACTGATCAAAAGTTCCCAAAGCAAATCTTACAATGTTAATCCAATCTCAAATTTTCCCGACACTCGATTCTGCATTACAACAAAACCACACATCACCACTGACGCCCAGACCAGTCCTTCGGTCTATTAATTTGTGTTTAGTGTACCAGTCCTTCGGTCACTTACTCACTCAGGCAGTCTTTCGACTGCACGAGTAAACAGTAACCCTGATGTACACGCCATGTGAACAGTAAGTGTTCTGATGCACATGCTTCTTCACAACTCAGTCCTTCGGTTATGAACAGCGTCACACTACTTCGCTTCTCTACGTGTAGTGCGGCCAGTAATTTGTGAGTCTCTTTTTTTTTACACAACGATCCCCGCCACAACGCTGCAACGTGTGGTGCGATCAGCTATCAGTGGTCTCGTGTCTAGTCTTTGTTTAATCAGAATCCTTTTATGTGTCGTCTAGTTTCTCAGAAACTCTTTTCCAAATCGTCGGGAAACTGATGATCCGGTGCTTTTCTTACATGGTCATGCGGATATTTATACGTACGATTGGAATTCAATGCTTTAAGTAGATATCTATCTCCCTCCAAAACTTCAATAATTTTAAAAGGTCCCTTGAATTTTGCAGCTAGCTTTGTCCGATTCCTCTTTTTATTCTCCAATAAAACATAATCTCCGACCGAATATTTTTGCACAATCGCCTTATTGTTATCGAAACGTTTTTTGTCACTTCTGGCATTTCTCATTATACTCTGGTTCGCCTGCTCTCTTAATTTTTGTACATTCAATATCGTTTCATTATTTTCTGCTACCATCAAATTTAAAGGTCTAGCAATTTTTCCTATCATTAGTTCCAAAGGAGTTACCTCAGTTACCCGATTGACCGTCGCATTCATAGCAAGCTGAATATCACTGAGAGCATCTTGCCAAGAGCGTTCCCTACTTGTCTCCACAGAAGTTAACATCTGCTGAAGAGTACTCATGACCCTCTCAACTTGTCCGTTGGCTCGACTCCCTCCAGTAGCAGTAAGATGTAATTTGATATTGTGACTAACACAGAAGTTGGAAAAGTCCTTGCTGGCAAAGCAACGTCCCTGATCAGCAACTACGCAATGAGGGGCTCCAAATAAAGCAACGCCGAATTTCAAAGCTTTTATGCTACTGCTGCTATCAATGTTAGTAGAATGAATAAGTAAGACAAATTTTGTGAAAGCGTCTATGAGAACAAATACATATTCTTTTACTTCGCTTTTGCCACTTAATTTGCCAGATACATCTACATGAATAGTGTGCCAAGGAATTGGAAGTTTAGGAATTGAGTGTAATTCTACTTGGACTCTACCTGAGGCAGGTTTTGAAATTTTACATGTTATACAATTGTCTACGAACTTACGCACGTATTTCGACATTCCCGGAAACCAATAATAGTCATAAATCTTCTCTAATGTTTTTTTCCAACCCGAATGCATAATTGATTCATGAACATTATTGATTACCGACCACCTAAAAGCACGCGGCACAATTGGTAGACAACATGTTCGACCATTCCTCTGCACCCTTCGGAAAAGAACATTAGAACGAATTTCATAAGTCTTTCTAATTTCTTCGGGTAAAATTTCATTTCGAAAATCCGAAATGATCTTTGATATTTCCTCGTCCTTTTCTTGTTCAATTTGCAGCCAGTCTTTTGACAACTCTGCAATATTTATTTGTTTCTGTTCGACAGACGTATTGATTATTTTGGCCGTAATAGGAAGAGGATTTCTCGATAGAAAATCCACATGATTCATACGACTGCCTTCTCGATAGACGATGTCGAAATCAAAAGACTGTAGAAATGCCCACCAACGATGTACACGAGGAGATAAATCTTTTTTATTCTTGGAGGCCTTAACTGAATTGCAATCGGTGACCACAGTGAACTTTCCTCCCAAAACATAATGTCGAAAATGCTTTACACTATTAACAACCGCCAAAGTTTCTAGTTCATAAGAATGATACTTCGATTCAGCCAAAGATGTTCGTCGACTGAAGTACTCAACCACATGTTGCTTGTCTTCTAATTTTTGTATCAATATCGCACCATAACCCTCTGAGCTAGCGTCTGTATGTATTTCTATCGGAAGGTCTGGATTAAAGATCATTAATATGGGTTCACTTGTTAATCGTGCAATAATTCTTAGTCGTATTTCCTCATGCGCAGGATTCCACGTAAGAGTTTTCATCGTACTACTAGTCAGTTTAAATAGCGGGGCCATCGTTTGAGAAAATTTGGGACAAAATTGCCGAAAATATGATGCCAAACCAATAAATTGTCTTAATTGAGTAACGGTTTCAGGTGGTGGTAATTTAGTCAAAGCTTCAATTTTGCGTGGATTCGGGCGTACTTCTCCATTTTCAATCACATATCCCAAGAATTCAACCTTTCTTTTGAGGAAGGAGCATTTTGATAAATTCAGCGAAAACCCTGATTTTGTCAACTTCTCCAGTACTAATCGAAGACGTATTAATCCTTCTTCTACACTAGTTGACAAAATCAAAACATCATCGACGTAGCATACGACAAAAGAGAACGCCAATTCTCCTAAAGCCTTCATTATGGCTCGTTGATAAACAGAACCAGCATTCTTTAAACCAAACGGCATAGTTAAATACTCCCACTGACCTTCAGGGGTTATAAAAGCTGTCTTTTCTATTGAATTAGGTTCCACGGGGATTTGATGATAACCACTCAACATATCGAGACAAGTATACCATTTGGCAGAACCAATCCTAGCTACTTGATCTGCGATAAGTGGAAGAGGAAATCTATCGGTGACCGTATTGTCATTTAATTCTCTATAATCTACGCACATACGATCTGTACCATCTTTTTTTTTACCAATAGAACCGGACTTGAAAAAGGAGAACAACTAGGTTTAATCACATTAGCCTTCAGCAACTCTTGTACTTTACTGCGGACCACCTTCTTTTCCTCTACCCCTAATCTATATGGTCTACGTTGAACGATTCTCGAAGGATCTTTAAGTCGTATTTCCAATTGTCCGGTAATCACTCGAGATTTGGATACCCCCTGGGAAAACGACTCCGAATACTGTTTCAATAGCTCAATCAATTGTGTCCTGCTCTCTACAGGTAGATCAGTATTGATATCACCAAACTTAACCTCATCGTTATCTGTCTTTTTGATCTCACACGCATTAACGTCTTTGCAACGTGATAATACTACTTTATCTGACGTCATAGTAACGCTATAACACTGACCAAGAATTTCACGGCCAATCAGAATAGCATTTTTTAGAAAATTATCTGGAACCAGATGGAAAAGTATTTCTAAACACGAATCATCAATTTGTACTTCCGTTAAAATTTGGATGATGCTGGATATTGATGTTTGCCCTATGCCAGTGAGTATCACAATGTTGTGAAAACGTTTTCCAGAAAATTTTGAAGCCAAACTTTCTTTCATAAGAGAACATTCGGCACCAGAGTCATAATGACACAGAAATGACTCACCATTATGAATTAAACGTCCGCTAGGATTGCTTATGGTACAAAGGTCAACGCGTCGCTGCATAGCGCTTATTGAAGTTTCCGGTGTGTTCCTGGTGTCCTTGCTGTGGGTTCCTCGTGGACATCTGGAAGCGTAGTGACCGATTTCACCACATCTGTAGCAGCTCACCGCGGCATCCTTATGAGGTCCTCTTGATGTCCCAGAGAATGAATCAGCATTCGTAGACGACGATTTCTTTTTGTGATAACAATCCTTGGCTCGATGCCCAGATTTTCCACAGGTGAAGCATACACTTTTGTTGGTCTGGATAAGAGATTTGAACCACTTGTTGGTGGATAGGACATCCTTAGTTGACGAAGAAGGTATTGCAGCCTGGAACGTAGATGAAGGAACAACAGTGACCTTTCTCTTTAAAAACGAACAAGCCTGTAATTCCCGTTGCAGCTTGTCTCGTGAATCAATCTCCGCCGTGAACGCCAATCGCTGAAGACGTCCATAGAATTGGGCGGTATGCGCCAGAACCATTGCCACCGCGATCTGCTCCATATCTAGATCTTGAAAACGTAGAGTTAGTGTCGTCATCAGTCTCGCCGCGTATGCAGCCAAACACTCTCCTCCCTTAGGTCGTCCATTAAGCATGTCAATTAAAGTTGCCGCATTTGTTTCATAGCAATTGTAGTGAGCTAGGAATAATTCTTTAAATTGCATCCACGTCATTTCAGGGAATGTGACTTGAGCAAGCCACATTGATGCACTTCCCTTCATTGCACCAGAGATTGCCATCACTAAATCTCCGCCTCGTAGATTCCGGTTGGATAAGCATAGGTCAGCTGTGGCATACCACGCTTTCGGGTCGGAATTTGGTTCATCGGGATTGAATATAGGTAAGGATATTTTACTACGAATAGGAGATTTAATCGCATCGATCAGATCCTTCATATTTTGATTTTGAACTTCCAGCAGCTGCCGAATGAAACCTTCTCTCGATGACTGCATGTCGGGCTCAGGACGAACTTCGGGAATAGAATCTCCACAAGGCCGCTGAGAATCTCTGCTTGACAACTGCTGCATTTCTTGAATTTGGGGTAATCCCACTTCTGATGTCGGAATTGGGGGAAAAGATGAAATTTCGGAACTTAATTCAGCATCTCCACCGACTCTTCTCCTCGCGGAGCGTCTCATTTTTAAATTTAACGAGAATTGAACCACGTAATTATAAGGAACTTTCAAAGAAATAAATTTACTTTTTTAGAACAAACTATAAACTATAACTTTATTTAAATCGAAAACTAATGAATTCTCGGGAAGGGAAAATAGAGTCGTTCTCGATCAAGATTTTCTTTTTTAATTGAATTGATTCCTTTCCCAGTTGCTAAAACAAACTCCTCTGTTTTCCTCCCGAGACTACATTCAAGCGCCCACTAATAGTCTGACGCTTGCGTTTTCATACGATCATACGATCACGCGAGTAAATTGAAGGCTCGGATGCAATAAGGGGACTAGCGCCCGCAAATGCGAAAAAGAATTGTTCAAACGCTAAGGAAAATTAAATTGTGTAAAACTGGATTCTAAAAAATATATTGTTGTACAGCTCGTCACGGCACACATTTTTTCTATTTACAGTTTGTTTATCCAATCATTAGTATTCAAGCTAAAAATGATAAACATACAATTTTTCATCGTCCAAAATCATTATAAACTTTGGTCTTACGAATCGTTTCACAAACTGGATTGCAAGCTACCTAAGTGGGCGTACACAAAGAGTACGTATTTTAAGTCGGGTGTCAAACCCAATGCATGTAACTTCGGGCGTTCCACAAGGCTCACATCTTGGACCTCTTCTTTTTAATGTATTTGTAAACGATGTCGTTAATGAACTACAGGATTGCGAGTCCCTATTATATGCTGATGACCTTAAGTTATACATCCGTATTTCGTCACTCGATGACGCACGTAAGCTTCAATCTGCGCTTGAACGTTTGGAATCCTGGTGCACGGACAACTTAATGACTCTCAACGTATCAAAGTGTTTCGTAATGAGATTCTCTCGTCGAGATAGGGTTATATTCTTTCCATATTCACTTATGGGTTCTGTTCTTCCAGCCGTCGACTCTATATGTGATCTCGGGGTTCATTTCAATAGCCACTTCGATTTTAATGAACACATTAGCCATATTTGTAATTCTGCAAGAAAAACTCTTGGGTTTCTGAAGCGTTTTGCGATACACTTTAGGAATCCGTTGACGTTGAAAACCCTGTACTTTTCTTTAGTTAGAGCTCAGCTAGAGTACGCGTCGCAGATATGGTCCCCGAACACTGTGAGTCGGAAGTATATGATCGAAAAAGTTCAGCATACTTTTTTGGGATTCGCGTCTTACCAGTTGGGAAAACCTATAAGTTTTTTGTCGCACGACTATACAGATATTGCAACTCAATTGGATATTGCGACACTGGAACGTCGCAGGACTACTAGTGATCTTGTATTTTTGTTTAAATTAATTAATGGCCATATTAAATGCCCGAGCCTGTTAGGAAGTGTGAATTTTTATGTCGCGGGCAGAGCTCTTCGTAAGAGCCCTCTATTCTACGCAAGACAATACAGGACCAATATCGGTCATCTGGATGTAGTCACTCGGAGTTGTAATTGTTACGACAAATTTAATGGCGACTCTCACTCTCTCGACCTTTTCTCTGGATCCCTGGCATCCTTCAGAACATCAGTGTTGAGGTGTCTTGAAGGCGGTCAGAGGTGACATTGTTCTATAAACTTTGTATTTATGTATATACTTTAGGCGTAGTCAATGTTAGTGCAACAAATTGTTACCTAGTAATAAGTTTTCTTATTTCTTCTTATGTTTCTATCAGTGTATTTACAGGGTTATACCCGTTAATAATAATAATAATAATAATAATAATAATAATAATAAACATAAATTGAAAAAGATATTGACTTTGGTCGAAGAAAATTTTTTGTTTATAATTTTTATCTCGAATACTAATGATTCGATACAAAAAACTGTAAATAGAAAAATGTGTGCCGTGACGAGTTTTACAACACTATATTTTTTAAAATCCAGTTTAACATAATTTAATTTTCCAATTTTTGTTAGCGTTTGGACAATACTTTTTCGCATTTTCTAGCGCTAGGTAGTCCGCTTATTGCATCCGAGCCTTCAATTCACGCCGGCGTAACTTTACCAAGAAAGTGGGAAAGGAAATAATAAATTTAATTCATCCTTTAATTTTTTCAGACACATTTCTAAGTTCACAGGAGCAGACAAACGGAATCCGATTCGGTCAAAGTGCGCCAGGCTGGTACATACGGTCGTCTCAGGTATGCATGATGTTCGCCAGGACAAATGGAATAATACGTACCACATTTCAGGTAATATTTGACACCTTATAGATCTACAGAAAAAGTTTGTAGGCTTATAAAACAACAATTAAGTATTTCCATTACATAATGTGTTACAGATCCACACTGCATCCGGGCGAGCGCTTCGAAAAGATCGTTGGCGTCAACAAACAATGTCACCGGCCTCAGCTGGCTCATCAGCTGACGCGATAAGTCAGTGGGCACACGAGCGATGTGGCGCGCTTGATGCGTCCGCAACACCAATGAACAGACAATTCTTGTTGAAAGAAAAGATAATTTAATGCATAGCTTGATAAAGAAAGCGCCATATGTTTATAGGAGCATTATAGCATTCGTAAATTTCATTACGATTGGCCTGTTACACTTCGGTGATGTACCTTATTCGAATTGTATGTTTCGAAATTGAAGGATCGGATGCAATAAGGGGACCAGCGCTCAAAAATGGAAAAAATTATTGTCCAAACGCTAAGAAAGACTAGAAAATTAAATGTTAAACTGTATTTAAAAAAAATATAGTGTTGTAAAGCTCTTCGGGACACATATTTTTTCTATTTACAGTTTGTTTATCCAATCATTACTATTCGGGCTAAAAATTATAAACTAACAAATTTCTCATCGTCCAAAATCATTATTTCTTTAAACATAAATTGTGATAACTTGAGTAAATATTACCGCATTGTTATGAGACTTAAAAAATGACTTCAGAAAACTCTAGCGAAGCCGTAAAATGTATGCATAAAACCCTTATGATGAAAAATGTAATAATTCTCAATTAAAAAGTAATACTTGGACATTACCCATGTTTTTCAATGTTCGCCGTTAAAAAAGTATCGAGGTAATTTTGAGATACGTATAACTTGTAGCGACGAAGTTTTTCCTTAATATACAAGGAAGATTTTCACCAATTTTCACACTGATTTATAAATAATTGTAGAAGATACGATGATATATATAAATCTCGCGCGCCACCAACAGTTAGCAGCCGCGTATAATGCGCTACTTAGCAGTTTTAGCACTCGCGTTAACTGTTGGTTCCGCGCGGAATTTATATATATTGCCATATCTTCCACAATTATTTATTAATCAGTGTGAAAATTGGTGAAAATCTTGCTTGTATATATATAGACTTCATTATTCCCCTAGGGGTTATAATCTCCCATATACAAACAACTCCTTATACACACCTTAATCTTAATACTACCTTAACCTACACCTTATCCGCCTACTACTTATTCCTAAACCCTATTTACAATTTCACAAATTCTCCCGCTTCCATCGCTTTCTCGCTCGCTCGCTCGCCCGCTCTCCCCTCTCCGTTCCCCCTCCTGAACCTCCGCTTCCACTCGCCGCCCTTTCGTTCTCATCTCCACATTCATCCCCCGAACCTCTCATAAGCATCCCTCTCTCCTCTCCTCAATTCTCCTCAACCATTCCTCTCCCTCCCCCTCCTCCCCCAACACCTCGTCCACCACCTCCTGCCACCCCCTTTCTCCCCCCCATCCCATACAAACCTCCCAAACGTGTTCCCACGATTCTTCCTCCCATCCACACACCCTGCACATTCTTTTCCCCTCCTCTTCCCAATATCTACCCACTCTCATTCCATTCCCCAACCTGAATCTGGCTACCCTTTGCCACCTACTCTCTCCCCACCCCTTCTTTAAATAACCCGGTACCCCCGGACCCTTTACCTTGCCATACCACTTATTATATTTCCCCTCACCAATCCTCTTCCACCTCTCCTCCTCCTGCAACTTTCTTTCTCTTCCCACTATCTCCTCCCCTCTAATCTCCCCCCTTTCCCTCCCCCTTTCCACCTCCTCTACTGTCCACCCCCTTTCCCCGAAGAATTGCTCCCTTTCCTTTTTCCACCCCTCTAGCACCTTTCCTCTCTTGAACCTCCCCTTCATCTCCTCCCAACATGCCCTCGCTAGCTCTCCTCCTTGCCCCTCATCTAATTTCCTCTCGAATCCCCACGCCCTCATCCCTGCCTTACCCCTCAGCAACCCCCTTTGCAGCTCTTCCCTGACCAAGTACCCCGGCGTGTTTCTTTCGACCCCCAAAACCCACTTCAAAAACCTCCCCTGTAGCGCCTCCACCTTCCCTCTTTCCTTCCACCCGCACACCACCACCCCATAACCCACCACCGCCCACACCAACTTGTCAAATAACCAGATCCTTCTGCCCCAATCCTTTCCAAATAATCTTTTTCCCATCCCCCACACCTTCCCCATTACCGCTGCCCCTTTCCTTACTCTCTCCTCTACATGCTGTTCCTGTCCCCCATTCCCCATTACCGTATACCCCAAATACTTATAACTCTTTACCTCTTCCAGCTCTTTCCCCTTCCATCTCCAGGTCATTTTCTTCCACCTTCCCCCACCCCTCCTACACCTCATCACCTTTGTTTTGTCCACATTTACTTGCAGGCCCTTCCTCTCTACGCACCTTTCTAACTTCCCTATCATTCCCCTCATCCCTTCCTCATCTTCCGCTAGCATAGCCACGTCATCAGCATATGCTACCGTGAAAATCTTTCTCTCCCCAACCCTTACCCCCCCCCATCCCCCTTTCTCCAGTTCCTCATCCAAGTCCGCTATCAGCAAGGTGAATAAGCTAGGGCTCAATGGACACCCTTGCCTCACCCCCCTTGCTGTCCAAAACCTCTCCCCCTCCTCATCCCCCACTCTTACCCTACCTACCGTCTCCCTTAACACCTCCCCACATCTCTCCACCAGCCCTTCCCTTAGCCCCCTCCCCCTCAATGCCTTCAACAACACCCCCCTGTCCACCGAGTCAAACGCGGCCTTCATGTCCACGAACAGGACTACCATTTTTCTACCCTTCCTTACTACCTGCCTGTTCACTAGGTAGTTCAGCACGTATATATTGTCTACGCACCCTACCCCCCTCCTAAACACCGTTTGGCTCGGTGGCAGCATTCTCTTTCTCTCCACCTCCACTCTTACCCTCTCCGCCAGCACAGACGCATACACTTTGTACGCCGTCTGTGTCAGCGTTATTCCCCTATAGTCTTCTACTTTCCCCCCTGTTCCTTTTTTCCTCACCGGGACCACCACCCCCTCCCTCCATTCTTCTGGCCACCCCTCCCCCTTGCACACCCTATTGCAGATTCTCCATAACCACTCCCCCACTTCCACTCCCCCATATTTCCACACCTTATTTTCGATACCATCCCCACCTCCCGCCTTCCCGTCCTTTAAATTCCTCACCACCCTATTTACTTCTTCCTTTCCCAACTCGCTCTCTCCGTCCTCACCCCTCCCTCTCCCATCCTCACCCTCCACTCCACTCCTCCTAACAACCCCCTAAAATACTCGTCCCACTCCCTTATTTCTATCCCCTCGTTTACCCTCCTTCTACTCTTCCTTCCCCTGTTCACCACCTTCCAGACCTGTCCCTCCGTTCTTACCTCCTCCACTTCGTTTTCCCACCTCTCCACTTCCTTTTTCTTTTTCTCCTCGCACATCCTCCCATACTCTCTTTTCCTTTCCCTATACACTGCCCCATTCCCTCCTTCCCTTCCCCACTTCCTCAGTTCTCTCCTCTCCTTACCCTTCTCCTCTCTGCACTCCTCATCCCACCACCCTTTCTTTTCCCTCTTCCCCATCCTGCCCTCTGCCTCCTTAATCCTTCCCTTCAGTTCCCTCCAGTCCTCGTCCACTCCCCTCTCCCCCGCCCCCTTTGTCCCAAAACCCCGCATAAACTCCATTCTGTCCTCTTCGGTCCAATTTTTTCTTTCTCCTCTAATCACCCCACCTTTTTTCCCCTTATCTCCCTCCTCCGTCCCCACCCCTTTCACCCATATCACCACCGGGTGGTGGTCCGAGTCCACTCTCACCCCTACCTCCAGTCTTTCCACCTTCTCAATTGTGTCCTCGTTTCCCAACACGTAATCTATTACTGAATTCCCCCTCCCCCCTGAAAACGTCCACTCCCCTTCTTCGTCCCCTGCCACGCTTCCATTCAGTATTCCCCATCCCCTTTCCTCCAGATATCTGCACAACCTCCTTCCTTCTCCATTCACCTCCTTATCTTTTGATCTCTTACTTACCCCTCTACCCTCTCCCCCTTCTTCTTCCCCCTCCCACACCTCTCCCCCTTCCTCCCCTGCCCTTGCATTAAAATCTCCACCTATCACAACTCTTACTCCCTCCTCCCTCTCCTCGGTCCATTCACCTAGTTCCTCCATCTTCCTCTGTAAGTCCTTGTTAACATAAACCCCGACAATCCTCCACCACTCCCTTCCCAACCTCACTTTCTTCGACATAATTCCCTCTTTTTCTTCTATTCCTCCCTCTCCCATTTCTATACCCCTTCTCACCCCCATAATCATTCCTCCCTTCGCTCTTCCCTTCTTACTATCCCTCCTTGCCCACTGCCTTTCCCATACATACCCCCTAGGCAGCTTTTTCTCCACCCACTCCCACTCCCTTTCCTCCAACCACGTTTCACTCAATATCATTGCATCCCACTCTTCCAGCCCTTTCCAAAAATCCCCGTCTTTCCTTCTCACTCCAGCTACATTCCAGAAGGCCACTTTGTAAAACCTTCTCTCTTCTCTCCCTTTCTCCGCTCTCCTTAAATCCGCCTGCCCCCCTACCCCCATCACTCGTTTCCCTGCTCCTCCACCCATTTTTCTCCCATCTCATCCCACCTCTTAACTTTCCCGTCCGCCCACATTTTCTTATATCCTACCTGAACTCTCCTTCACCTCTCCCTTTCCTTTTGTGCCTCTCCCTCTATAATCCACCTCACCCTCCTTGCCTCCTCCGTGAGGTCATCCTCTATCCTTTCCCTCCTACCCCTCAGTTTTTTCTTGGCCTCCATCACCTTCCGCTTTTCCTCCCTACCTCCCAGTTTCACCAATGCCATTCCTCCTCCTCCTCTTCCTATTCCACCTACCCTCACTACCTCCTTTATTCCATCCCCTTCCACCCCCATCCTTTCCCAGAGCTTCCTCACTTCTTCCTCCACCTCCTTTCCCTCCCCCCCTACCCCCCTCACAATAACATTGTTCCTTCTCTCCTCCCTCTCCTTTTTGTCCTGTTTTAACTCCATCCTTCTCAACCTATTTCTCCATTCCTCCCTTACCCCTTTCTCCGCGACATCCTGCACCCCACCTCCTATTTTCTCCTTCTCCCACTCCCCCACCTTCTTAAGTATCTCATCCAAATTCCCATCTCCTTCCTCCAACTTGTCTATCCTTTTCTCCAAACTTTTTCTCCTTGCCTTCTCTTCTCTCATCTCTTCCTCCCACCTCCTCCTTTGTTCTCTCCACTCCTCCTCCACTTTCCTTCTCTCCTCTCTTTCCCTCCTCATTTCTTCCTGCATCCTCCTTCTTTCCTCTCTATCCACGTTCAATTCCTGCCTCATCCTCCTCATCTCCAGCATCATTTCCTTAAACATTGCTTCCACCCCCACCCCTTCTTCCTCTCTATCCGGCCTTGCCCCCGTCCTCCCTATCACCGGTGATCTTAGGGTCGTACGACATCTCTTAAAACCCTTCCCATCCTTCTCCAATGCTCCTTCCTCCTCCTCCCTCTCCTTCCTCTTTTTACTCCATATACTGTCTAGACTTCCTTCGCTTCCTACGCTACTCATGCTGTCCTTCCTCCCTCTCTCCCCCTTTTTCGGCCTTTCTTTCTCTTTTCCTACCCCGCTTCCTCCCTCCCGCTCCTTCTTTCCCTTTCCCTCCTCCATTTACCTTGCTCCTCCCCTCCTTCCTTTGCTCCCTACACCCTATACCTTTTCCTCCTATTCACCTTTTTCTCCTTATCTCCTTTCCTTTCTCCTGTACTCTCCAACCTTTTCCTTTTCCTTTTCCTCCTGTTTAAATTTCCCGCCTTCCCGTCAGAAGTCCTGACTCCTCCTTTCACCCGCAAATCGCGCTACCTGTCCTCCGTCTCTATCTTCCCGCCAACCGCACACCTGTTCTTCCTCCCTAACCTCCAAATGGTTCCCTATATCCACGATAGTTTCGGCACCACACTTCCTACTCCCTTTCCCTTTGCCCACTTCCCTTCGGCTCCTCCCCACGCCCTTCCCCACTCACTCCCTGCCCTCTGCTTCTCACTCTCACCTCTCTTACCGCTCTCCACTCTCACACACGCTCTCGCAACACCTATCACTCTCGCGACCAGAAATGAAAGTCCGAAAATCTTGCTTGTATATTAAGGAAAAACTTTGTCACTGCAAGTTATATGTACATCAAAATTGATTCGATACTTTTTAACGGCGAACGTTGAAAAACATGGGTTATGTCCAGTATTTCTTTTTAATTAAATATTATTACATTTTTCATCATAAAGGGTTTTATGCATACATTTTACGGCTTCGCTAGAGTTTTCTGAAGTTATTTTTTAAGTCTCATAACGATCCGGTAATATTTACTCAAGTTATCGCAATTTATGTTTAAAGAAATAATGATTTTGGACGATGAGAAATTTGTTTGTTTATAATTTTTAGCCCTGTCACGGGGAAGTACCCAAATTTTGTGACACAGTATATTGGTTCGCATGTGTCCTGCTGGACGGCTCGGAATAGCACGTGGAACCAGTGAAAGTGAAATAAAATAATGTTTTATTTCTAAATAGGATTCGTAACGCGACAACTCCTTAGAGGTAGACGCTGTTTAGTAATAATTTCGGCTCACGCAGTACGCTTATCTATTAATTAGACTTAGAGTCGGGCAGAATGAAACGTCACACGACAATAGGCTTGCAACGACTGACTTTCATTTATTTTCCACTTGGCAACGGAATCGATTATTCGTATTGGAATTTACAGAGTGGAGGGGCGATTCTTATCATTATGTCTAGAGTTCTATCGGATGTGAAGCATCAAATTGCTAGATGGCGATGGAGTGTCGGACGGTGTGACACCCCCCTTTCTGGATTGAACTTCGTCCCCGAAGTTTTAATTTCAAGACTCGCTGAATCGTAGCCTTTTTGTTGGAGATGTGATAGTTTTCAATGTGGGGAAATTGGGCGGTGTAGGCGATGGTACTCCTGAGGCAACTGGAGTTTCAGACGTATAATGCATGGACATAGAGCTGGCAGTATTGTAATGGTGTTGATCAGCTGTGTTTGTATTAAAACAATTGTAAAAGTTGCATGGTTTACATAAACATAGGAGTACTCTCCATAATCTAAGCTTAAAAACTAGATACAATAATGATAGTATAACTAAAGTGCCTGTGAGGATTTGTAGAAAAGTCCAGGTAGTTTCGGAACGAGATAAAATTCTAGCATGAGTTGAGATTTCTTATTTGGCTTATTTGGTTATATCGTCAAGGAGTCTGGATTTATGTAGAAGAGAGGAGGATGATAGTATTTCATCTTGAAGTTCGGGTATTCGTCCATATACGGTGACTGTATCGTTTAAAGAAGGTAGGGTAAAGTTAGGAATGCCTAGTGGAATGGCGAGGGATTTTGGATCTATTTCGTTCATGCTTGAGTAAAGCGTAACTGTGCGTGTGTGTCCTATGCATCCTGGTCGTATTTCTACTACCCTAGTAGCATTTATTGTTGGCATTTTGATGGCCAACTAATTCCCAAGTTGGGGATATTGTGGGCCAACCAGAAATGCTACTAGGGTAAGTTGGTTCCGGAGAAATGAATGGTAACTGTGCCGATTTTGTCAGGGCAAGTGACTCGAAGTACTGTTGCACCATAGGACCCGTGAATCCAAGATTGTTTAGAATGTAAGGGTACCCAAATAGTTTGTCTGGTTATGATGATTGAAATAGGACACGAGTCTCTGTTAGCTGGTAGGCGGTCTAGGGCTAAACGTAAGCAAGGATCGGTTAGTTCGGAGTTGAGTATAGGATAGAGATGTTCGCAAATATATATATCGTTTAAGACGAGACACTTGTCGATTTCTCGCTCGGTGATAGTGGAATGTTGCTGCGTTTTAGTTTACGAAAATCCACAACTACTTTCCATTTTATTTTCCCACTCGCGTCCCTTTTCTTAGCGACTACGTGCAGCGGTGCGTTATAATCTGAGTCGGATTCTTCTATTATGTCCTTTTCCACCATTTCGCTAACCTGTAACTTTACTTCTTGTTCATGGCATTTCGGCAGACGATACGGTTTGATGAATACAGGTTTAATGCTGCTTGTCGTGATGCAGTGCGATGTTAGTTTGTATGCGGGTAACGGATCGTCATTAAACGAAAATATGTCAGAGTACGAAAAAATTATTTTCTCTAATGGTTCCCGGATGTTCTTTTCCACATAATTTGTTCGGATATTATCCATCAGTTGGCGTAGACGATGTCCTAATGGGGCGTCTTGGTGTTCGAATGTCATATTATTGATAGGGGTACGAATATCGGAGTTGAGAAGATTCGTAAATAGAACGCGTTGCATCCCATTATCTGTTTGAATTGTCCCTGGGACGGTTTCTTTCGCGGGCATAGCAAGTTCGTTTATCAATGGAATCGTCAGTTCGCTTATAGTAAGCGTTTTGCTGGTAATAGTAAAATTATGTGCGTCGAGGAATGGTAGTCCGATTATCCCGTCTTCTAATATCAGGAAATCATCTGGTATCTCAAAAAAATCATGTATTTTGCCTAAACTGGTGAGTTGTACCCTTTTATTGGTTGTATGTAAATCGCGACCCATGCAAAAATTTTGGTTCTCTGGAATTCTTGTTAACGTTTTATCGAGTAGCGAGGATTTTATCAGATTTATTCCTGATCCTGTGTCAATGAGTAATCTTCCTTTACCTCGCATTCCTCCAAGCTGCGCGTGGATGTGTCGTAGTCTACCGGAGGTTCGTGATACTCTTGGTGTTGCGACTCCGTCAGTTGATTTACGCGAGGCGGGAGTTTGCCTTGCTGGCGTAAATGAAAATTTCGTTTTCTACATTGGTTGATTGTATGCCCCATTATACTAAAATATGTACACTTCAGGTTTGTACGCGGTGCGGGTGATACTGGAGCATTTGAGGGACTTTCGGTAGACGCAGCTGCCGTCGGATGGGAACGGCTTGTCGATGATTCCTGTGTCGTGCGTGATGATTGGAGTCGCCTTGGTAATGGCGCGGTCCTTGAACTTGGTTGGGAGCGAGAGGATGCTTCGCGTAACCATGTTTCGGTTTCTGTCGCGCATTGCTGGGCAAGTGTTAAATTTAGAGGGTGCCGGACGTAAACTAATTGGCTAATATCTGGACGGAGATTTTGAATATATGTTTGGTTAGAGGATTCTTCTTCCGAGTCAAGCATTACCTTGCGTGCTTGGGGTTTCGCGTAATTATATTGAATTGTGTATCTTAATTCGCTACATTGCTGGCGAAATCTTAAGTTGTAAGAATGCACGGATTCCGTGTTGCCTTGTTTGATATCCTTTAGCTTGCTACGCGCGTTTCCTACCGTAGTTGCTGGCGCTACGTGCTTCCGTAAAGCGTCGTAAAGTTCGTCGTAAGAATTAATCGATAAATCTCTAATGCTTCTTTCCCCATGTTCTGTTATCTTCTTAGCAATAATTAAACGTAATAGAAAGTCTTCCTCCTTACATTGCGTGCGGGCTATCTTAATGGACGTTATAAAATCTTCGACTCCAGTGTCGTCGCGACCGTGGAAAGATTTGATCGTGCGTACTACGTCCTTTGCTGGGATACTGGCACGGTGATTCGCGATCGGAACGGACGGAGTGACGCTCGGGTCATGCCAGGAGCTTCCTCCAGGACGCGGAACAGGTTCGTCGTTTTCGTTTTCCGATATGACGGAATGATGTGATCGTTCGTCGTCGGTGGTCATGAGTTTACCTATTCTAGCTCCTATCTCTTTAATTTCTGCTCTTCTTGAAGCATTCTCCTGAGTTAAAACAGCGATGTCTGTCTGTACTATTATGTGGTTTTGTTCCATATTTGTCATTAGTTCAATTAACGTAGCGTTAACATTTTTGACTAATGCTTCAAGCTCATCTAATCTTGCCTCCATTTTTGTGACAAGGGATTCGTTTTCAGACGAGTCCGTATAATATTCAACGCGAGATTCGCGGTATGTTATAAAGGAATGGTGAGCCACGCTTACCTTTGATTCCTTATAGTGGAAATTCTCAGGCCGATCTTCCTGTTTTTGTCTCGCTGGCTCTCACAGTCCCTTCGTTGGGTGCAGGCTCTCGCAGTCCTGGCCTCGGAAGTTTGGAGAAGACACTTATCACCGCAGGAGATCGTTATCCTGGCAGGATCGCCAAAATGTCACGGGGAACTACCCAAATTTTGTGACACAGTATATTGGTTCGCACGTGTCCTGCTGGACGGCTCGGAATAGCACGTGGAACCAGTGAAAGTGAAATAAAATAATGTTTTATTTCTAAATAGGATTCGTAACGCGACAACTCCTTAGAGGTAGACGCTGTCTAGTAATAATTTCGGCTCACGCAGTACGCTTATCTATTAATTAGACTTAGAGTCGGGCAGAATGAACGTCACACGACAATAGGCTTGCAACTACTGACTTTCATTTATTTTCCACTTGGCAACGGAATCGATTATTCGTATTGGAATTTACAGAGTGGAGGGGTGATTCTTATCATTATGTCTAGAGTTCTATCGGATGTGAAGCATCGAATTGCTAGGTGCCGATGGAGTGTCGGACGGCGTGACAGCCCGAATAGTAATGATTGGATAAACAAACTGTAAATAGAAAAAATATGTGTCCTGACGAGCTTTACAACACTATATTTTTTAAAATTCAGTTTAATAACATTTAATTTTCAAATCATTTTTAGCGTTTGGACAATAAATTTTCTCATTTTCGAGTGCAAATCCCCTTATTGCATCCGACCCTTCAATTGCACATTGATTATACAAAATATTACATCCTTCTACGTATAAATAAAAAATATTAAGGCTGCCGTCTCAAGTTTGTTATGGTCCGAATCGATCGAAGCGTCCCTTGTAAACAGACGGACACTAATGAAACTACTGCGGTCGATAAAAAGAACTTTTACAGAGGTGACATCTCCAGGTACTCTATGTAGACGAATTTTTTACGCATAGTTGCCACATTTTCTGTTCTCTCTGTCTCTGCCGCGCTGTTGCCACAGCTCTCTATCGAGATGTCTTGAAGGAATACGGCACGAGAGCTGTGTCTAGCGTCAGAGCCTCGCTGAACGTAAAGGAGGATGTCAATAATGAAAGATAAAGAGGTTTGGTAATGAAGTTAGGAAACATATCAATGAAACAATACTTATTTGCGTATCATTATCTCTTCTATACTTCGCAATTCTTATTATCATCTCTCATTCTGTGTAATTCCTCTTCTCCATTGACGGTCTTCCTACAATTTGATCAGATCGATCGTAATGAAATCGTTCATTTGCTGTAACAACGACACAACTCAAAATTTGCAGTTTTTGAGTTATTAGTGAGGTGTTAGACGTGAGGGTGGTAAGTAATGACGCGTCTTATTAAACTCAACAAAGAATATTGTTTATTTGTGAAGGTAAGACACAAAAACTTGTATTCCGATTTCAATTGAGCGGCTGGAGAACACGACTGCTCAAGACGCTTACTCGTAGCCGAATGCCTTGTCCACGGTCGCGTCCCTTCGGAAAGCGAAAGCAACGCGTACCGTGTGCAAAATTGGGAAAAACCCCGAGTCCTGAGGCAGGGGAGGTTTTGTCGCCTGGCAAAGTCCAACGGCTACGAAACCTTCGTTTGAACTTTATGACCCTACCTGGTCGCCTTCTACTCCGCTCGAAACTCGGCGCTGCGCACGCTACAGTACCCCCTTACCAGAGATAACGTCTGAGAAAAAGGAACTCCAAATTAAAAGTTCACCATTTTCCCAAAAATACCACAACTCTAGCACACACAAGGGTGAACATTTCCAGAAAATGCTTATACAACTACGCATAAATCTATCTACACTTAATTGACTTAAAACTAACTCCTAAAACTAAACAATAAACCTAAGTTGTAAATCTAACTTATACTAACTGTACAAAAAAAATTAATTAAACCCGGCTTGAAACCGGTCTGGAAAACGGACCGCTCTACCCGAGCGCGTAGTAATACCACTACGATTTTCGCGATTTTCAATATCGCTACGTGGCATCTGCGTAACGACGTCACGTTGCTCCTGCGCTACATCGTCGAGCCGCTCTTGCGTTACAACGTCGCGTCGCGTAATCCGAGTCTCTGTTTCGACGACTATTTCGCGATCGACTTCTTCCGTTTCTTCGGCATACCGCTCAATATCATCCGAAACAAGAATAGCGGGTTTCAATCTGTCAATAGAAACTTTTACCCGTTTATTATTAATTAAAACTGTAAAAGTTTTGTCACCCTGTTCAAGCACCATGTATGATCCATCATAAGGTGGTTGAGACGGACCTCTAACCGTACCGTGACGCAAGAAAACATACGGTGACGTAGAAAGCTCTTTAAATACGAACGTCTTTTTCATGCCATGTCGGTTGACCTGCCGTGGTCTTACATCAGTTACCCGCTTTTTCAAACGCTCGACAAACTCCGAATTTGCCTCTCGCTCGCTAGATAAGAAAAATAAACTAATTCGGCCGAAGTTGCCTTCAGATCTTCTTCGATTGCCGTTCGGATACCTAACAAGACAATGGGTAGAACTTCGACCCAGTTGCTAGTGTCGTGACATCTAATAGCTGCCTTCAACTGCCGATGCAGCCTTTCCACCATCCTGTTAGCTTGTGGATGATAGGCCGTTTTTCGAATGTGCTTAGCACCGAGCAATCTACAAAGCTGCTCGAATAATTTCGACTCGAATTGGCATCCTTGATCGGATGTTATTCGCAATGGTACGCCGAAACGAGCGATCCATGTAGAAAGAAAAGCTGAAGCAACAGTCGAGGCTTCCATATCAGCGATGGGTATCACCTCCGGCCAACGCGAAAAACGGTCGATACAGGTAAGACAATACCTGTACCCCTGAGCGGGTTGCATATAAATTATATCAATATGTACATGTTCGAAACGACCGGCTAAATCTTCGAAAATCCCAACAGGCGCGGATACATGTCTCGTGACTTTGCACCGTCGCGTTGACACGGAATACATTGTCACGTCCAATCCCGACGCTGCACAGTGGTCTGGAAACCCGCTTTTTGTGGCCAAAAGTCAATTTTTCATGTTTAATATACAGAAAAAATTTTTGTTGCTATAAAATTACAATCCTTCAAAGCTCCTAAATCCAAGATATTATTCATTTTAAATACATCTGTGATGAGATACAACGTTCTAAAGACGAAATCATAACATTTAAAGTAAAGTTAAACGTTTTAGTTACCAATTATAGAATATCAGAAATCAGTCTGTAATGATAGTTTTATACGTGTTAGCAGGTGTATTTCAAGTATTTAATCCAGTTATGAGCATTTTGTAATTCATATACAAATAGTACAAACTGTATAACAATTTAAGCTTTGAGAAAGGTTTTAAAAAAAATGCTTAAAAGTGCTAAACCTCGGACTTATTTTATAAGAAAGTTTAAACATCTGTTAAAAGGAATATGCAAGGTTTAGGTGCCACCTTTTGCCACTTTTAGCTCTGTATGGATTTTAACAAATAGACGCGAAGTGTGCTAGCGCTGCATTCAGAACTTGGATGCGTATCGTAGTATAGGAGCTATAGTTAACAGAGCAATAGAAACTTCATATCTTCTCATATCACATATAAGTTTACGAAACAGGCTACAAAAACAAAAACTCCAGAAACTTAAACTGCCTCCCGAGGTTTTAGCATTACTATGTTCCCCGTCTATTGAACCAGAACCAACAACATCCACATTTATAGAAGAGACAACTAACGATGAAGAAGATTTTGATGAAAATTATGAAGACAACGAAGGCACATTGCTGATCTTTAGGCACTTAGATAACTTAGAACTGGATTCAAATGAACTATACTAGGTATTTATGCTATCACACATTTTCAGTACGTTATGTCTTCGTTTACATGTAAAGATAGCGTTAAGATGGTTCTTTTCTTTCTTTTTACGAACTAGTTGTGGTTTTTTTAAAACAACTTTATCATAAAAATGAAGTTTTCTTCAAAATAATCGCCACTAAGGGGGTTTCATTTTTTAAATACGAAATTTGTTTTTTTTTTTGCAAAATAACTGAGCATTTTTAAATGTGCTACTGTAAATAATCAAATTGTATCGCAGAAAGTCAATTCTTGTTAAAAAATGTCGCTTTAAAGGTATTTTTAATTTTGGCTACAAAATGCCGCTCTCCAGACCACTGTGCGCTGGCTTATTAATCGCTGGCCAAACAAAACGACCTGTAACCAGCTTCTGCGTAGCCCGTATACTGGGATGCGAAAGTCCATGCAATGCATTAAAAATTCTACGCCCTAAAGGTTTCGGGACATACGGTCGTACAACGTCGTTCGCTGTATCGCAAAAAATTTCAATCCCGTGGTCAGGAAAATGAACCTTTTTAATTTTAAAACGCTCGCATCGGAGTCGAGGATTTCATGTAATTCGTGACCCTCCTTCTGCGCGGCTTCAAGGGCTTGATGGTCGAACGGCTTCTCAATCGCCTCAACACGAGACAATGCGTCAGCTACACTATTGTCTAAACCTTTAATGAATCTAATATCTGTTGTAAATTGACCAATGTAATCTAAATGACGAAATTGACGTGGTGAACACTTATCTAAATTCTGGTTAAAACCATAAACCAATGGTTTATGATCAGTAAAAATGATAAAATCTCTACCTTCCATAGCGTGTCGAAAACGTCTGACCGCACTATACATAGCAAGAAGTTCACGGTCATACGCACTATATTTTTGCTGCGACACAGATAACGATTTCGTAAAAAAACCTAACGGTTGCCAATCATCACCCACGCGTTGTTGCAAAGCTGCGCCCATAGCAAAATCCGATGCATCAACTACAATACTAATCGGTGCGCCCGGTACAGGGTGAGCTAACATCGTAGCATTAACGAGCGCCTGCTTTGAATCGTTGAAAGCGTTCTCTGCCTCTTCCATCCAGGAAATAGGCTCGTTTCCCTTTTTAGAACACTTGAGCAGATCATTCAACGGTTGTAAAATTTTTGCGGCTCCTGGTATGAAACGTCGATAGAAATTTATCATACCAAGAAAACCTCGAAGTTGCTTAATGATCGCGGGCTTTGGAAAATCGACAATGGCTTCGACGCGCTTAGCTAATGGCTTAATTCCGTCAGCGTTTACCGTATACCCGAGAAATACTATTTCTTCAACACCGAAAGTACATTTCGTTGGATTAATAACCACGCCATACTCGCTCAAATGCTTAAACAAAATGTCCAGATACTCGAGATGCTGCTTCTCGTCAACCGAGGCTATTAAAAAATCATCAATATACGCGTGAACAAAATCTAAACCACGCGTAATTTCGTCAACAAATCTCTGGCACGTTTGAGCAGCATTACGTAGTCCGAACATAGTATTTACGGCCTCGAATAAACCGAACGGAGTCGTAATGGCGGTTTTCTCGATATCCTCCAGCGCGACGGGAATCTGATGATACGCTCTTACTAGATCTATTTTAGAGAATATCTTTTTCCCGTGTAAACGCTGCGAAAAATCCTCTATCTGAGGCGGAGTATACTTGTCCGGTATGGTACGGGCGTTGAGTCCCCGATAATCCCCACAGGGTCGCAAAGTGCCGTCTTCTTTCGGCACAACGTGTAGCGGTGACGACCATGGACTCTTCGACGGCCTGATGATCCCCAATTTGATCATCAAATCAAATTCCGCTTTGACCTGCCGGTAACGATCGGGGGCAAGGCGGTGTGGCTTGCTGTGCACCGGCGGTCCTGGCGTCGTCTTGATGTGATGTCTAACACGATGTTTGACTGTCCCTTTTCCGAAACCCGGTGGCCGAATCAACTCAGGGTATTTAGCAAGAATCTGGTGATACACTGAGTCGGCAATGATAGTTTTAACACTAGGGACATTGGTGTTAGCCGCGTAGCCACTAGTCGACAAATTCGTCACCAAATCAATCAAACGTCTGTTTCGCGGGTCTACTAGAAAGCCATAATGGCTCAAGAAATCCATGCCGATGATGGGTACACCCACGTCTGCCACAACAAAACGCCATGGGAAATCACGACGCAGGGAGAGATTCAAATTTAACCCGAGAGTGCCGTACGTTGGAATACTCGTGCCGTTGGCGGCGAAAAGTTCATAGTCTGATTTTTCCACAGGTCCGCGTACTCGCTGACGGGGAAATACACATAAATCCGCCCCCGTATCAACCAGGTAGGCAATCTTTGACTTTTGGTCAGTCACTAAGATGCGGCGAGACCTGGTACCGTCGTCGTGCGCCACATTCACGGACGGCTCTTCCACGGCCGTCTCTAATACAGGCCTCCACCTTGCAAAAATGGCAACGCTGTTCAGAAGGCCGATGTGAAGTTGTCTGAAGCCTTTCTTTCGCGCGTTCTGTCACCATCTGTCACTGCCAGTCACTGCCGTCGTGGTTATGATGTAGTGTAGTTATAGAAGTGTAATTTGTATATATAGACAAAAGTGTTTTAAATAATATATTAAAGTGTTTTAAATAATATATTAAAGTGTTTTAAATAATATATTATCGAAGTGTAAGAATTGGAAAAATAGGACAATACAGTGTGTTATAAACGATCATAACCTCCATTTCTGTATTTTTGTATTCGTATTAATAAATATGCTTGTTTTACAGATGCCAAATAAATGTTGTATTACAAACTGTAAGACTAACTATGCAAGTTGTCATGTTAAGTATACCCCTGTTTTCCGATTTCCTCAAGATGAAAATTTAAAAAAAAAGTGGTTACAAAATATACCACGGAAAGATTGGGTACCCAGTAAATGGGCCGTTGTTTAAATATATGTCTATTTTGTCAAATTTGTCAAATTTATGAATCTGTTATATTTTAAACTACCAAATACAATACATAATTACAAAATATGTCTACTCAATGAATGTTGAATTGGTAAATATTGATCCGTTTGTATGCAGTATGTCTCATGCAGTAGTTTGATCGGACCACGGCACGGCCACGGCAGTCTGTGTACGGCCGTCTGGTACCGGTCTGAACATAGTCATCGGCCTCACATGCGGTGTTGCAACATCGTAGGTGGAGGCCTGTATTAGAGACGGCCGTGGCTCTTCTCGTTTCCCGAATTCCAATGACACGGGGAAACACACTTTGCTGCACGAGTTTTAAAATTGGCGTGATACCAACACAGTCCTCCTTTCTCTCGACTGCGGGATCGGCTGCGTTGGCCCGATCGGTTGAAGGATCGCTGACGCTTCACAGACATGGCCGCGATTTGGTCTTGCAGCTTCTTCAACTGCTCGCGTATTTACGCCAACACGCTGTTCGCTGGCTCCTGTTGCACCGCGGCGAGTCGCCCCTGCTCCGGTCGAATTTCGTGGATCCGATCCGCCATCTCCGTCAAAACAGTAATACTCGAATCCATGATTGCAGCCAAAACTCGCTGTGTATTGAGCGGCAGACGGTTCCTCCACAAAGTTAAAATGAAATCGTACGGAACCGAAGGGGTGGCCAGCTTCTTCAAATCCCGGAAAAGCTGGGAAGGTGTCCGATCACCGATTTCTTCACTATCCAATAATTTTTTAACACGAGTACCATCAGACTCAGTGAGCCGTTTGATCACTTCGCGTTTTAAATGTTCATATTGTTCAGCAGCAGGCGGATTAATCACCACATCCTCGACCTGCTCTATATATTTTTCCCCGAGATTCGCGATAGTGATGTTAAATTTGGTCTCATCACTAGTGATGACGCAAACTGCGCCTCTAACAGCCTGAACCACAAGACAATTTTATGTGGCCAGAACTGTGGAATCCTCAATGAGTGATGCGTAAGCAAACTCAAACTTCCACTATCACTGTTCGTACCGGCTGAAGTGTTCGGCACGTTATTTTCCTCGTTATTAAGCGGCATCGTCACGCACACACAAACAGCGGGGAAAAAAATGATTTGGCTAAATCTCAACGTTTACCTCTTTCCGATTAGATCACGTCGGGGTCACCAATTTGAGGTGTTAGACGTGAGGGTGGTAAGTAATGACGCGTCTTATTAAACTCAACAAAGAATATTGTTTATTTGTGAAGGTAAGACACAAAAACTTGTATTCCGATTTCAATTGAGCGGATGGAGAACACGACTGCTCAAGACGCTTACTCGTAGCCGAATGCCTTGTCCACGGTCGCGTCCCTTCGGAAAGCGAAAGCAACGCGTACCGTGTGCAAAATTGGGAAAAACCCCGAGTCCTGAGACAGGGGAGGTTTCGTCGCCTGGCAAAGTGCAACGGCTACGAAACCTTCGTTTGAACTTTATGACCCTACCTGGTCGCCTTCTACTCCGCTCGAAACTCGGCGCTACGCACGCTACATTAGTATAGAAAAAGCGATTGTTGTCTAACAAAACTTTTCCCGTTAACAAAACTCGTTTCCCCCAAAATCGTGAATTTTGAGTTACATATGTCGTAGTTGCAGCAAATGAGCGAAATGTAACGTATGCAGTGAGGGCAATATTTATATTTTCTTGTAAAAAAATATAATGATATGATTGTTCAATGATTGTTTATTTTGTTTGTTTTAATAGAATGTAAAACGTTCACATTCATGAAGCCGAAGGGGGGAGCGAGATGGAACGCTTTGTCTGCGCGACGGGCGCCAAAGCAAAGGACGGAGAGTCAAGCGTCCGAAAGAAGGAGAGAGACAAAACATGATCCCGTCTGTCTAGTACCGCTCTCGGTCGCTTTCAGTGCCTCTCGCTCGCTCTCGTTCCATCTCGTTCTCGCCTTCCCCGGACATGAGTGAGACAGAAGTGGTGGGGATAGCGAAAAGTCCACATCGTGTACACCAAACTGAGCCCGTAATGAGACAATACTGTAGCATCTTTTATTTGAGTTTATCCAGATATTATCTACAAAATAGTAATAGGGAAATGCGGCAACAGCGCGATTCGACCCTCGATACGTCTCGGCAACTATGGCTTTCCTACACCGATTCTGATGGTACATGGCGCGAATAAACCATCAGCGCCGGTGACGGAGAATCCTTGAAGCATAATTCTGTCATTTCTGGAGTCTGTCTCAGTACACGAGTTATAAATTCATTATTATTTCAACGTACGGTGCTTATTAGCGTTCAAACGCACCAGACCCGCTTGGACGAATGTCTACTGGAGGCAACTATACCCGCAAAAGCTTCCTCCTTGTCGATTCCATGACGTAAGTTGGTTGAAACGGATTGTTTACTACGTCGCGTATACGTATAACGCTGGTGCTACGTGGCTCGAATATACCACTAACGCCGGTGACGGAGAAGCCTTGAAGTTTCTTCATTGACATGTTTCCTAACTTCACTACCCAACCTCTCTATCTTTCATTATTGATATCCTCTTTTACGTTCAGCGAGGCTCTGACGCTAGACGCAGCTCTCATGCCGGATTCCTTCAAGACATCTCGATAGAGAGCTGTGGCAACAGCGCGGCAGAGACAGAGAGAACAGAAAATGTGACAACTATGCGTAAAAAATTCGTCTGCATAGAGTACCTGGAGAGGTCACCGCTGTACAACTTCTCGACACTAGCGGTCAGTACGTGAACTAGTAGTAATGGCCGACGCACGTATACCATTTATTGCGGTCTACCAATTTTCACAGTAACGACAAACTGTATGCAGAAATAAATGTTGTGTAACAAATTGTAACGCTGCAATGAACAATGATCTCAATTGAAGTTTTCATAAAAGAGTCAAAATCTGGAGCAACTAAAATTGTTCACATTACATACTTTTACATGTTCCAAAGTTGTGTCTAAATGTATTATCAACATTTTTACTGTAAGAAATACAGTATTGCCTCCGTATATGCTCGCTGGTCGGGACCGGCGATGAGCCCGTATCGGGTACAGAGCCCTAATTCCGAGTGCTCGTTTCTCGCTTCTTTCTGGCCGAAGGGGGGAGCGAGATGGAACGCTTTGCATGCGCGGCGGGTATGCGCGACGGCGCGAGCGCTCAGATAGAATTGTGACTGCTCGACGCATGCGCGCGATGGTCAGATAGCCAGGCACGGCACGAGTCTTTCTTGCGCCCTAGGCGAACTTGCCAAATTCCGCCATTTATTATAATAAAATTAATTGAGCTTCTTCATATCCTTACTCTTAATATTTACTCGTAGTTTAAAACCGTTGTAGTACAATTTGTAGTACTTCGTTTAAAAATTTATTTTCAACAATGTGTACAATGAAAAGACCATTCTGGCCCTTCTTGTCAACCTTAGGCCCTAGCAGTTGCCTAATTTTGCAGAGTAAAGTCATAAATAATCTCAAATAAATATATTATAATAAAGGGCGCAATTTGACAAGTTCGCCTAGGGTGCAAAAAAGACTTGAGCAGGGCCTGCGCCAAGATTTTGCGAAGCGGTTCCCGTGCTTCCGTAAGTGCTTGCAACCATCACGCACGCCCGTCGCGCACGCAACGGACGTAGTGCCATGGCGCTCGAAAGACGGAGTGAGACAAAACATCCACGCGTCGTCTGTCTCGTACCGTCCTCGCTCGCTTCCAATGGTTCTCGCTCGCTCTCGTTCCATCTCGCTCTCGCCTTCGTCGGACAAGAGTGAGACAGAAGTGTTGGGGATAGCGACGAGCCCGTATCGGGTGCACCAAACCGAGCATATACGGAGACAATACTGACACTTTGAAATGAACTTCTATACTACTGGATCCATATAAACATATAGTAAAAGGTATACTTGCGTCGTCCTTATTTGTTATGTTACACTAGCGCCACCGTTCCCGCGGTGGTAGATTCCTTTGCCAATAGTAGAGATACTGGAATGCTTGGCATTATACATAAATCCTACTGAATAAATTTTTGTAACCTTGTCCAATAAACGTTTCCCTTAAATATCAACTAAACTGCCGTAATGATTTAACAAATCAGCTCTCAAAATAGGTTTAGTCACGCCAGCCACGGTGAAATACCATTTAAATGCCCTTCGAAAACCGAGATCTAATTCCATCAACTTTTGACCAAAAGAAGGAATGACCGTCCCGTTTGCCGCAAAAAGTTGAAATCGTGATGGCTGAGATGTCTCACCGAAACGACGGGGTAAAATTGAGATGTCGGAACCGGTATCAACTAAGAATTGTAGTTCAGAGATTCTATCTGTCACATGAAGCCTACTTAATTATCCATCGAAGGGGGCTGCGGATTGCAACGGTTGTTGGCGTTTCCCGATGTTTCAACGCACTGGCTCTTCGGGCACGGTGAAACACATCTGTGCGCCTTCTGGCCAAAAACTCGATGATAAAAACATAGATTATTTTGATTTTCGCGACACTTACTTCTAGGACGGAACGATTTCTTGGAACGGAACGGCAATCATTTTCGAAGACCCAAACGAGCGACTTGCTGATATAATTGATAAACTTGTTGTGTTAAACGTTGAATTACCGCGTCTTGAACATCACCAACTCTTGCCTCTGCGACTTCAGATTGAACGGATAATTCTCAAGCCTTGTCTGCGGCAACGGCTCATTTATCCAAACTGGAACCTTCCAGAACTACTAATAGTTTACGTAGACGGCTAGGAATACCTTGCATCCAAAGAGTTTTTAAGAGCCCTTCGGTCGCATTCAAAGCTGCTAAGTTACGCATTTCTCGTACTAATACCGAAGGCTCCTTTAATTCTAATTCTACACCACTCAAAAGTCTTAGGAGCTGTTTCTCTTGCGATTCACCCAGACGTTGAATTAAAGTCCTTTTAAGAATTAAATTTTTATCCTGACCTGCTGGATTTTCCAAAATATCGAAGACCACAGTCACAGTCGACTCGTCCAAATGCCTGATCACAGCGCTGTATTTAACTTCTTCTGTGTGAGCTGCCTGCTGGGCTGCCGAGCACACGGACATGGGTAGGGATATGCTTGTGTGTAGTGCGATGGAAAGAAAGTGGGGGACGACGGTAGGGCATAGTGGGAGACGACGGTAGGTCATAGTGGGGGTAAACGTTTGGTCCCGCGTCCCATGATTCTGGCATCACTGCCCGGGAGTCCTTCCGTCCCCCCATTTTCCACTTTTGAAATTTTGTAACCACAGTCTCATTTTTAGCATCGCCAAACTCACATCGGTTCGCTACCATGCTTTACGCGCACGCGGGCGGGCGCGCACACCCCGCACCAATCTAACCAAACCAATACTAATACCCGGGTCAAGTTGGAAAGTGGAATGTGTTGTGCCGGAATAAGTCAAAAGAAATATTGTTAAAAGGGGCGACCGTGGTGAAGTGATTAAAAAAATCGGTAAGGTGTACCCTTTTATGCACAATTACGTCTGTATCTTTTGAACACATTAATTGCCGAAGCTAAAATTTTATATTTGGGGTCTGTCCACATCCCTCGTAATACGCATCAAGTTTCATTTCGATCAGCCACCGGTTGGGGCTAGACCAGCGCGGAGAGCGCGCAAAGCACGGCAGCGAACCGACGTTAGTCCGGCGATGCCAAAAACGAGACTGTGATTACAAAATTTCAAAAATAAAAAATAGGGGGACGGAAGGGCTCCCGGGCAGGGAGGCCTGCACCAACGTAAAAAAAAATTCCATTGCAGGTTAACAATTTTTTATTAATATTTCGGAAACTAATAAATACACGAAGCTACAATTTTAGATTTAGGGTTCACATCCCCTCCCCACCCCTCCCCCCAAACCTCATCGCGATCGGCCACCGGTCCCTTTCGGAAGTACAGCCCGCTTTCCAGCCGAACAAACCATAAGGTTGGTTTATTCGGCCAAAATGTTGGAAAACGAACGTTCCGGAACTCGGCAGCGAAAATTTCTTGACGATTTTGTTCTTCAACAACCTTCTAAGGACCAGATGGACTAGGCAGAAGGCTACTTCCAGATTCTTCGAATAGGCCCCCGAGAATTTGAGGAGTCACCAAATCCAAACGATCTTCGAATGCAACACGGACATGGCACTTTCTTTTTATTAAAATTAATCACGTCGAGGTCACCAATTTTATGTGGGGGTTGTCCGATTAGAAAGAATTACTAGAACACGTCCTTATGCTTGGAGAACAGAATATATTATGTATCATACAGATGATGTAACAACACCTTAACAGCTAATAAATATTTATGACAAAAGAATACTTAATTATAAAAAATTAATAACACTTCATTCATTCCATAAATTACAAACTAGTGCGCGAAACAATCATACAGGCATACAACGTTCTAACGCACAACCCCACAGCGCGGTTTTGCGTGGCCGTCTGGTTTCTCTCTGGATCCTTCGTAGGGAATTCGGCGAGGGTCGATGCCCGTGGAGTGCTAAGGCACTCTTCTCCTTGGATGCGGTTTTTTAAAGGAAATGATTGTAATAATGATGAGGATAATAAAACAATAAAACGATTAAAATACAAATAACTAGTAACTTTAATAAACATAACGAAAAGATTTGAACGCTAATAAAGAATTCTAGAGGATTTTACTAATACGTGTGCTCGCTACTGCTTTCGGGGCTCGAGTGACGCTTTCTAAGCGGACGCTCTTACAACCGTTTTTTATTTTACAAGATGTCCTTAACAACTAAGCCAAACAAACATCTATTAGCTAAATTCCTCTTGGTCGATTTATTTCATCCCGGTTGTTGATTTTTAGAATCAAGCGTTTAACAACATAGCTCTGGAATTTCACCTAGGAGAATGGATCAAAATGCGGTTCATTTATTCAAACACCCGTTTCCAAGGGGGTATCGAATAATTTATAATCTTGAAGTCCTCTCATTAAAGGATCTCTAACTATTTTCAAACACCTCGGCCTTGTGCGAACTTCACTTTGTCTCCCTTTCCCATTACATTCAGGTGATTCAATCTGAACTCCGCGCTTCCGAAGCTTATACTACACGCCGCTAGACGGGAGTCGCAACAGTGGTTACGACATCGCGACATCTAGTTTTCACGATGACAATAGTCAGGGCTGCTGTGTAACCGTAAGTTCACCATGAACCAAAGGAGCGCGAAGCTTGAATCGAATGTTGTATTCCCGTTACCTTGCCATGACGTGAACGTAGCTTTACATTCGGAGGGAAATTTAAATTGAAGTAACGGGGGGAACTTCATGAAGTTGTTGGTTTTTCTTATTCCTTTATACTGAAATTATGCATTTAAATATATTCATGGCTAGGTAATCAAACACTCGTTATCATTGTAATTTTTATTAATCATCACCGAATTATGTAAACGCTCGTTAGAAAACAAATGTAGTTGATTATTTATGTTAAAAACCGAAATTGAAGATCATTCATTCTATTGCGAGAGTTAATTCTGAATAGACGTATTTGTTAAATCACATAAAAAAATATATATTTGTATAACCTTGAATATAAAGTTTCCTTTTAATTCTTCTAATACCTGAATTCAAAACCTGAACGCATCCTCCGAGCAGAGTGCTTCTGCATTCCACGGACATCGGCTCCACTCCCTGGAATTGGACGCAAGTTCCCGAAGATCCACGCAACAGGGCATTTAAAATTACCCACGTAGCGCAGACGTCTTAAAGACGTCAACTGTACATACATCCGTTTTAGGTCTGGACGGCTTTAGGACGACTTTTGGGCGTCTTTAGACGCCTGTGTGCAGCGCTGTCCAAGGTCGCTTACGCGTAAGGCCGGGGTTCTCCCACTCTCGTCCGCGTTGTCAGGGATACCGCACGACGCTAAAGAGGCGCCATGACAGACCAGCGCGTCCGTCGTCGAGCGAGCTCGGACGTCCGATACGACATGTGTATTAGTGACACGCAGCGTCACAGCCAGCCAATGCTACTACTTCCCGCGAATTTCGGATTATTCGTCTTTTGTTTAACGTCTGAGGAGGTCAACATGGGCGAAGACGCTAGCCCGTCATGGCCTTCTTACCGTCGCGTGGTCCCCTTGACGATGGAAGGCACGCTGTGCGAGAGAAAGATTGGAAGGGGAAGCTGGCGCGTGAGGGGCCCCTACGCTGGACAGCGCTGCCTGTGCCATCCAGTGGTGGGTAAAGACACGAATTTTCGATTTTATACACGACACGTGTCGTAAATGTCGTAAATGTCGTAAATGTGTCATAAAAGTCGTATATCTAGAATGAAAATAACTAAACTATAAAACATTTTTCGTATAGGTTATGAAAAAGTGCCAATTTATTAATAATTATAATTGTAATTAAAAAAGTTAAATTAAATTAAGTTACATTGACGAAAAATGGATATTGATAGGTTAGTAAAAGAGAAATGCATTGAGAAACCAAGAATTTCGATACGTCAACTAGTGACAGAAAATTGAACTACTGAGAGTAGGTCGAAATCCGTCGAAGTCCATAAGATTACCAGTGTTTAAATAGACATGTTGTGAAGAACGAGTGTTTTTAAATTTCTTTGAACACAAAATTTTTACTTATTCGATTAATAAATATTTATTCGGAATGTTTGGTGGAGCAGGATCTAGTTTTAATAGTTTGCCAACTTACCATCAGAGGGCTGAAAGCCACGTCTCCACTAAGTTTCCTAATATACAGGGTGTCCCACGGTAGACTGGACAGCGCCGTAGCTCCTAAAGTATTGGAGATAAAAATTTTTAAAAAATAGGGAATTGCATGGTTCGGGGGGGGGGGGCTAATAAATTAGCCCGAACGAATTTTTTTTTCGATTATTATTTTAAAAAATACGATGGTCAAGTTCGGTTTTTCAAATGGAACTATTTTTTTTGAAGTCCTGAGTTGATAGTGCGTTCCAAGACAAATTCAATAAGCATCAATGTATACACTTTATTTCCACTGGTTTTTGAGATATTGCGCTTGCAAAATTACTGATTTTCACTGCAAGAAACTCCTCTGGAATAGCAAGGATCGGGGGCGGTCTTACTGGCGCCACGGCTGGCACTGCCTGTTGAAATAGATACATACCTGCGAAAGGTCTACGCCAGGCCCAAAGGCTGGACAATTATTTTCCGTCAGAAATGCTACTTAAGTAGGTACATCTGCGATATCAAGAAGCGCATCGTTACTTTTATTTCGCACTTGCTTCTACGCTCGGATGGCCGGTTCGTCTGGGAGGGATGCAAGTTGGATTGGTTAGGTTCGGAGGAGTGAAAGTTGCTAGACTAAATTTCAACCATAGGGAGCAGATTGTATCAGAACCAATCGGATTTGCATTCCTCACAAACGGCTGCACTCTTGAAGAGGCCCTCTTCACAGCAATACCTCCTCCCCAATGCCCACTTTCTCTCGCACGGAATACGTCAACGCATGGTTTTGTTTTGATATCGAAGCTCATGTTTATACCCGGGAGGACCACGCGTCGACAGCGGGCTACCCAGTTATTGAATTCAGGAGACGATAGAAACACTTTATTACAAAACACACATGTACAATAATTAAAGTAAATCGTATTCCTCTCGGGCAGGAGTCGCCCGACGTTCGTCAAGAAGATGCGGCCTGGTACCCCGTGGCGAGGACAACCCTTCGTAGGGTCTCGCCCGATTTTTATGACTTTTACCGGAAAAAGGTACGAATCCTGGGCCGAACGTAACGAATTGAGATCGAGCCCCCGCAGTCGAGGGTGGAATATCCATTACAGCGTATTAAGAAATTCTTTTCTTCATCGTATCGAGAGGGAAGTGACGCCAATAGATTCCTAATGTTTTTCTGATGAAAATGATACTAAATATCATGCAAATCGGACTACTTTGACACAAGCTATTTGTATTCCCTATGTAAAAGTTGTCCGATTTACACGACATTTGTAATGATTTTCATCAGAAAACCCCAAGGAATCCATCGGTGACACATCCATATCCATACGATAAAGAATAAAGAATGATTTTATTTCCTAAACAAATACAGGGTAATTCTGGAGGTACGCCTGTTGCCTCGTGGCGAGGACAACACCCCGCAGTGCCCATCGAATTTTATGGCTTTCGACCCTCGAAGGGTTTGGAATATCATTAAGAAGTGAGAAATGTTTAGGATTTCAAATGTTTGCTTCTTTTCTTCGTCGTATCGAAGGAGAAAGTGATGCCAATGGATTCCTGGCGTTTCGTCGATTAAAATCATAACAAATTTCATGTAAATCGGACTATTTGTAACCAAGTCAAGTCAGCTTGAAATGATATAAATCGATTTTCCGTGGAATTTCCTTCATTGTGTCATTTTCAACGGCGAAACATAAGGAATCGATGGTTGTCGTTTTTGCAAAGATCTGATGAGAAATGCGCGAGTCGAAGATTTCTCACTTCTTAATAGTCTGTCGAACCCCTTCGAGGGTCGAAAACCATAAAAATCGGGTGAGGCACTGCGAAGGTCTGTCCTCGCCACGGGGTACCAGACCGCATCTCCTTGACGGGCGTTGCTCCCGAATTACCCTGTATTTGTTTAGGAAATAAAATCATTCTTTATTCTTTATCGTATGGATATGGATGTGTCGCCGATGGATTCCTTGGGGTTTTCTGATGAAAATCATTACAAATGTCGTGTAAATCGGACAACTTTTACATAGGGAATATAAATAGCTTGTGTCAAAGTAGTCCGATTTGCATGATATTTAGTATCATTTTCATCAGAAAAACATAAGGAATCTATTGGCGTCACTTCCCTTTTGATACGATGAAGAAAAGAATTTCTTAATAAGTTGTAATGGATATTTCACCCTCGACTGCGGGGGCTCGACCTCAATTCGTTACGTTCGGCCCAGGATTCGTACCTTTTTCCGGTAAAAGTCATAAAAATCGGGCGAGACCCTACGAAGGGTTGTCCTCGCCACGGGGTACCAGGCCGCATCTTCTTGACGAACGTCGGGCGACTCCTGCCCGAGAGGAATACGATTTACTTTAATTATAGTACATGTGTGTTTTGTAATAAAGTGTTTCTATCGTCTCCTGAATTCAATAACTGGGTAGCCCGCTGTCGACGCGTGGTCCTCCCTAGTATAAACATGAGCTTCGATATCAAAACAAAACCATGCGTTGACGTATTCCGTGCGAAAGAAGGTGGGCATTGGGGAGAAGGTATTGCTGTGAAGAGGGCCTCTTCAAGAGTGCAGCTGTTTGTGAGGGATGCAAATCCGATTGGTTCTGATACAATCTGCTCCCTATAGTTGAAATTTAGTCTAGCAACTTTCACTCCTCCGAACCTACCCAATCCAACTTGCATCCCTCCCAGACGAACCGGCCATCCGAGCGTAGAAGCAAGTGCGAAATAAAAGTAACGATGCGCTTCTCCATACCGCAGATGTACCTACCTAAGTAGCATTTCTGACGGAAAAGAATTGTCCAGCCTTTGGGCCTGGCGTAGACCTTTCGCAGGTAAGTATCTATTTCAACAGGCAGTGCCACCCGTGGCGCCAGTAAGACCGTCCCCGGTCCTTGCTATTCCAGAGGAGTTTCTTGCAGTGAAAATCAGTAAATTTGCAAGCGCAATATCTCAAAAACCAGTGGAAATAAAGTGTATACATTGATGCTTATTGAATTTGTCTTGGAACGCACTATCAACTCAGGACTTCAAAAAAAATAGTTCCATTTGAAAAACCGAACTTGACCATCGTATTTTTTAAAATAATAATCGAAAAAGAAATTCGTTCGGGCTAATTTATTAGCCCCCTCGTATCATGCAATAACCTATTTTTTAAAATTTTTTATCTCCAATACTTTAGGAGCTACGGCGCTGTCCAGTCTACCGTGGGACACCCTGTAGAATAATAAATATAATTTGTTTAAATTAAAAATTATGTTAATAAAAAGACTATTTTTATTTTGGAAAAAGAAGCTAGCAATTAAGAGTACAGCGCCTTACTGTTCATTTTGACCAATGGAATTGTATAATTGTTCATATTGTACATTTAAATGTGTTGTATTTAATGGTTTTCTCGATGGAACTACATAGTCCTTATTTAGTGCATGCACGAATGCTTTAAAGTGGCTTAATTCCACCACACTGAAAGGGATATTGCACCCAAAAAACAAATTTGATAACAATTTATCAATTTCATTTTTTCTGAAACAGATACTTTTATTTACATAATTTTCAATTCAAATAAATTTTATTTATTATCGTACATTTATTTCTAATTACTTTACCTTTCACGATTCATTTTTTACTAGTTTTATCTAAACAATTACAAAACAATAATTAAGAATATTAAGACCAAGACCACGCTTTGGAATACTTTCTTGGGGTTATGAACGCGGCGATTATACGTAGTTTTCGACATTATCGACGTATTCTACAGTATTCCATTGTTGCGCGTCCCGGCGGTGATTCTCAGAACGGAACGCGGGTTGGTGCCCATGAAGTGCTGAAGCACTTAGCTCGCGAGTTGTGCGGGAATTTCAAATGATTTCACAAGGTAAAATTTGAGAAACTATTGGTATATTTTTACCATGTAAACTGTTTTCAAGTCTGCTGACAAGATTGATCTGCTCTTTTACAAAATAACGCCTCGCTTGTCACCTCCGAGTGCCCTACTCCTTCAATTTTGAAGTCTTCCTCTGACTCCCTCCTCGGATCCCTTCGTCCAATCAAGACGGTGTCATCCCTCAAGCTTCGTCAGGGGGTTGTCCTTCGCCCTTCCTTCATGCTTCCTCCCACTCTCCTCTGGTGATCGAGGTACGCTTTCCGATTACATAGGGGTACTACTTAGGCTACGTACAGTATATACATATCTCGCAGGTAAGTAAGCGCAACCCTCGGGGTCAAGGCGACGTCACTCGGAGAAAGTTTATGACTTTATGACTGTCAGCCTTCCCCGACCGGAGTTTTTACCCTAACAGGACATCGACAATTATTGAAAGAGAGGACAGAGTTTTAAGTATTTTTATGACACGCGCAGCCGCTCGCTCGACGAAATTTGGCACGCAGATGTGCAGAAGAGAAAGTTAAGCTATTTACTATCCTCGCCTGGTCTAACGGTAACTTGAAAGCTATTGAATGCAATGCCGGGTTTTTGTACGTCTTCTGAGTTCAGGAATCAGCTGCTAACATTATAAGGACACGTTCAAAAATAGCAAGGGAAAAACCCTCGAGAAGCACAACGCGTTCTACAATAAATTCTTCCTTGCCCTCAGTTTCATATTTGCTTAAGACCTTCCAGATGTTCCGTTCACTTCGAATCTATATATATTATTTCTATCTTTCGATACAAAAGGGTTTTGAATCTCGCTCTACATCTAACTTCGATATCTCTATGACTTATAGAGTAGTTATAATAAGGGCGTTCTACTCCATGGGATGTGAGGGGTGAAGCGGGGCGAGGGGTACCGCACCCATGGCGAGGGGGAGGCGGGTGGGGGGACCGCGACCCTGGAGCAGGTGGAGGGGATGAGTCAGTGGTGGGGGAAGCTGGCCCATGGAGCAGGTGGAGGGGGTACCGCCGATGACTCTTCACGCGTCGTAGGAAGCGATCCGCAACCCCGTTATCGCTCCAAGGTCAAATCGCTGTGCGATATCTGTAACGTTGAATCGGGTGTACGAGAGAGAGAGGGAGAGAGGTATGATATTTACATCGCTCTTTGAATGTGTGTGTGTGCTACTTCACAAGAACATGGATATACTTCTATGGTGTGGGAACTTTATATCGATAGTATCAGAGATGGCTTATACACGAACGTTATGATTAACGCTACATAACGTTCGTGACAAACCATACCCGCCACTATCGATATAAAGTTCCCACACCATAGAAGTATACCCATGTTCTTGTGAAATAGCACACACACACATTCATCCCTTCTGATCGAGGACACATTTCAATATATATGTGTTGCTGATCAGAGTGGATATATGTATGCGTGTGGGTCGTCAGTGCGCACATTCTCCTTGTCTTCGATCATATTAAGAACATCTTCGTCGACTACGGAAACGATTGTCACTCAGAGTACGTGTGATTGGAAATATCACCAATACGTATCTCACCCATGCTGCAAAGACACTGTACATATATATATATATATCGTTGCCTCACGAGTGGCATACATACGTGTGTTTCGGTGAAATTAAAGCAGTTCTATAGACACGTCACGATCGCAGTATTTGAGAACGGAAAACACACACACATAGTTATCCTCCACAAATATCGCATCGCTGTTGTTAGCGTAACAACGATCTTCTTCATCGTTTCATCACTCGTACTACCGTTACTATAAGCACTAGTGAGTGAACGATGCAGAGTACCGTTGTTCTCAACACATATTCGACGTTCTGTTCCTATCACTACTCACATCGACGTACGAAACAACTCTACACACACACACACACACACACAACACTCTTCGGGGAGGGTTGTCAGCTTTCTCCTCGGGGGGGGGGGGACGACAGCTTCTTCCTTGTAGAGGGACGACAGCTTCTTCCTCGTAGAGGGACAACAGCTTCTTCCTCGTAGAGGGACGACAGCTTCTTCCTCGTAGAGGGATGTCAGCTTTCTCCTCGGGGAGAGACGACAGCTTCTTCCTCGTAGAGGGACGACAGCTTCTTCCTCGTAGAGGGACGACAGCTTCTTCCTCGGGGAGGGACGACAGCTTCTTCCTCGTAGAGGGATGTCAGCTTTCTCCTCGGGAAAGGACGACAGCTTCCTTCTCGGGGAGGGACGTCAACTTTCTCCTCGGGAAAGGACGACAGCTTCCTTCTCGGGTAGGGATGTTCTCTGCCAACGGAGTCAGCTACAGCACCGTTGCCCTCGACAGAATCCTCGGTTGCACATGAAACGAAAAAGAGAAACAATTATTACATAGCTCAATTTTTTTATACTCCTTCTCTCTCTCTATGTTTCGCTAATATGTTCCTGTACACGTACCTAGACCACAGCAACCTCGAAACATCTGAATCTCCATGACAGATCATTGCTCTACTCTGGTACGGTTTCTCCTTATTCGCTGAAACAGTAAAAACTGTATAAGATCTATTACATATTGAACTTCGTAAGCGTTACGAACGACTAATACTTGCCATATAGTCCTGCAACTGGTTCCTGTCGATGAACAGCTTCCTGGTTCACACTTCTATTGAGTCGTCGCGGCGACGCGCTCGTATTTTTAAAGACTGTGATAAGCATGGTGTATGGTAGGGATGGTTCACGAGTAGGGATGTACTTACATCTCAGTCATCAGTGACCATTCGGATATCTCGATCCTTGTGCACTATACAGGCACTGTTCTTCTCCTTCTTCTTCGTTGGAACAAAACTGTTCTCACGTATGCTTCCACATATATATATATATATATATATATATATATATATATACCATGGTACTGTCGATAGATTTCCACGATTTATTTTTTTTTCCCGTGAATACTTTATACATCGATACTTGCTTCTTTCATCTATATTTTCTTCTCATTATACACTTCTCACTGTACACTTCTTCTTGCACTGTTTTTCCCCCGTTATCACGTTTTTGTTTACTATTTCTTTTCCTTTTTTCATACTGTGTACAACTTCACTATTCCCCACCACCAAACTATACTTTTACACATGTATGAGTACAAACCACTATAAAAGAGGTACCGATCGGTCTTGCGGACCACAGTACATCGAGTACGTTCGCGCCTGCACAGTTACTATCCGCACCCGTGTATATTCAAAATGTTTAACCGACGTTTTCACGTTGCTTCCTACGTGGATGAGAACCCCCTCAACCGCTGCAACGATACAGATCTTCAAACTACACAGCATTTTTCGAATATAAGGTACGTAGTACATATCAGTCTACATACTTTTTCGTTTCCACAAAACCGTTCGAAGTATTAACTCCGCGCGTGTTTCTTACAGCGATAACTCTGCTCCATCGCGGAAGAAATCCAGCATACGAATCCTGGTACGTGATTACCCCTTGACCTTGACTACCAACAAACGCATCGCAATCGGAATTCGCATCGATCGGGATTCGTGTCGCGTGGAGATCGCGACAGTTGACAGCAAATCGAACGAACTGTGTTTCCCCATGTCTACGTGGAAACTTCTACTGCAACAAGAACCGGAGATACTTCACCGTTTCCGTACCGACACAGCTCCGTCGCATCAAGACTCTATCGTCGTCGATCATTTACGCATCGACTTCAAGCGAATCAACAGCCAACGAATTGCCAAAATAACGGATGCCAGTTCCACCATATACATGACCGAAGCTATGATACGGCAAATGTTTAAATACGATCGCTGCATCGATCATACGTTCTCGTGGTTATCGGAAATTTTAGACTCCGGAAGCAGCAAGTACGCTTCCTTTGTAACCATTATACGCGCCGCTACGACACCGACCGCTGATTATGCAAAACTCATTTCCGAAAGCGAATACATCGAACCGCATTCTTTGTTAGATTGTGAACTATTAGCGTTATGCTTGGATTCGATGATACGCGCTGCTCGCAACGTATCATACACATGTCATACATATATCGTGCACATGTCTATATACTTTCCCAATAAATACATTACTTTTTTTTCATACGAATACCTGTATTGTCTGATACCATACACGAACCTTTCCTACCTGCACAGAATATCACTTATCCCAAAAACTATGTACCGTTCTTTCGATGTTCAGGTATGTCGAACTCTCGAAACATCTATACCTCTTATTACGCATTTCGAATAGTATCACATCTCTCGCACCGAATATGATTTTGATAATCATCTCTAACCCAATGGACTGCCGACAACAGTATCCGATTACATCGCTTTCTTCTTGTACACATCATATGCTGCTGCTACGTGATCGCTAATTAAGCATATGCGTATTCTTCTCGAAAATTTACCTGCACTCATTATCGCCCCATGACCAGATCACGCACCGATGCTTCTGCGTCTTATTATTAGCTATGGTTTTGACGCGATTTATCGCACCATACCAAACGTAGGTTTCACCTTACATCTTCTACGCGTCGTACCGCCGTATGTTTTTTCCGACCGAGAGAGGAAAAGCGACAGAGAGATATACGAAAATATCGTACCTCTCCCTCTCTCGCGCTCCGTGCTCGAACGTTGCCGCTATCGCGGACGCGATCTAGCCATCGGACACCGATAATTAGAAGCGCGCCGCCGGCCCGCTTTGAATTTCGCGGCGGTTCAGAGATAGCGCGCAACGCTGCTGCGCATTATTTTGTTACGTTTCTCTGCTTTCCTTTTCGGTTATTTGAGTAACATGCAGGTTTCGACTCGCATGTGTCACGCGTAATACCTCCGTATGGTATTGTCTATGGTCCTAGAGAAAGAGCGGTGCAAATAGCATACCTCTCTCTCTCACTCCTTGTTCGTGAGCGCGATCTGACCTTGGCGACAGAAATATATACGAAAATATCGTACCTCTCGCTCTCTCCTAGTCCGAACGGCGCTTTGAATTTCACCGCGGATCCGAGATAGCGCGTTATTCTCGGATTACGTGATACGAAAATGCAGGTTTCGACTCGCATCTTCTCCGCGTCATACCTCCGTATGTTTTGCCTATGGTCCTAGAGAAAGAGCGATGTAAATATCATACCTCTCTCTCTCTCTCTCTCTCTCTCTCTCTCTCTCTCTCTCTCGTACACCCGATTCAACGTTACAGATATCGCACCGCGATTTGACCTTGGAGCGATAACGGGGTTGCGGATCGCTTCCTACAACGCGTGAAGAGTCATCGGCGGTACCCCCTCCACCTGCTCCATGGGCCAGCTTCCCCCACCACTGACTCATCCCCTCCACCTGCTCCAGGGTCACGGTCCCCCCACCCGCCTCCCCCTCGCCATGGGTGCGGTACCCCTCGCCTCGCTTCAGCCCTCACATCCCATGGAGTAGAACGCCCCTATTATAACTACTTTATAGCTAACTTCATATAATACATGGATTAACACCAGCGGATAACGCAACACCTCCCTCCATATACAAAAGGTGTTTCCTATAGAAACAGCTTTCCAACAAAACAATACATCAATATTAACTTAAGTATGCTAAATTGAATGAATACGCATCTTACATAAAAGATTACAAATATAACTACGCCTCCTCTTCCAGCGCCAGCCCCGCGGTAAACGAGCTACTCGGTCTACCCATTGTCCCGCAGGAAACGCGAGTTGAAGAATAATAGTTATACTTATTACAATATTTTACAACAATAAGATATCATTACTTTATCATCAGCCAATACCGAAACTAATTACTCGATAACACAGCACAGGTACCCAAAAATAATTAAGTGCTAAAATTAAACTCATTCAAGCATTCCATATAAATTGTCAAAACCTTTCCAATTCCAGGTGATCATAACCCATATAAATTTGCATAACGCTTACAGCACACACAATTAAAGCTACTTAAGAAGGATCTAATCTTATATACGCTAACTTTAGCTTATTCACATGTACTATCTTAGATCTCTGTGCCGTTATTGCTATTTCTATAGTTAGATCGTCATGTATTCGAATAATCTTATAAGGACCAGTCCAGTTAGAATCAAACTTAGAAGTCTTAGGTTCTCTAAGCAAATATACATCGTCGTTTACATTAAATTTACGAGGATTAACATTCTTATCATAATATATTTTACTCCTATTTTTTGCCTGTTCCAGATTGGCTGCCGCCGCAGCTTGAGTAGTAGTGATTATTGTGAAGAGTTGATCTAGATATTGAACGAACGTCCGAGGTACTTCCTGCTTAGTGAATTCAGATGGAATGATAGCCTTCCTACTAAAGACCAGCTCGTGTGGTGTAAAACCAGTAGCCTCGTGTACGGAAGTATTATAAGAAAATATTCCGAATCTAATCCAACTGTCCCAGTCAGTCTTAACACAATAGTGTTTCAAATAGTCAATGAAGACGCGATGAGCCCGCTCTAAAGACCCCAATGACTGTGGGTGGAATGCGGTAGAAGTAATCCTCTGTATTTGAAAGATTTTACAGAAATTTTTCATTACGGCGCTAACAAAATTGCTCCCCTGATCCGTATGGATAACTCGAGGACAACCAAACCGACTGATGAATTGCTCAGCTAGAGCGACCGCGACAGATATGGAATCAATAGTAGGTAATGGAATAGCATCTGAATATTTTGTCAAATTATCCTGGAGTGTTAACAAATATTTATTCCCTTTTCGTGTTATAGGTAATGGACCAACAATATCCATCTGTACCTTTTCAAAAGCTATTTCGGGAGTATCAGTGATACCCATTGGTTGTTTTGTCTTAGCCGAGAGCATCTTATTTCTTTGGCAACTAGAACAAGAGCGGACAAAAGCTGTGATCTCCTGCTCCATTTTCAACCAATAGAAGTCTTCCCTTATTCGTTTAAACAATTTAGTCATACCCTGATGCCCACCTACTACGGACTCATGATATTCCCGAATAATCGAAGGTCTTCTTGATAGAACAGGAAAAATGATTTCACCAGTGCAAACCGTAATGTTATATTATCAGTTATTAAATGTGTGTTTTAAAAGATATTCAAAAGAATTCCATTCAATAGGTTCAATATTATTATTACTTTTCGATAAACTAATGGACGTTACATTTAAGGATTCCATCAGATTTTTAAGGGATGACAACGAAGATGCGAGATGTCTAAAGTCCTGTTGTTCAGTAGAGCTTACTTTAGAAAATAAGTGGAAAATGTGTTGAGTTCTACCAGGGAAAACCATTGCCTCACCCACATGAACATTGTGTGATTGTATTTGACCAATAGAAAACTTTCCTCGCGTTAGCAAGTCATTACTGACCGATGAAGAGATTTGACAATCAGTAGAGAAAAAATGAAGAAGATTATCTCTACGCATATAAAGGTGATCTTTAGAATAATTAATATTAGGAAACGGAGAGGGATGGATTGCTAGTGCGGATGGAATTGAATTTGTCAACAGAACTTTAACTTTATCAGCGGTATGCGAGTTATTTTCCGAGATTGTTTCCACGGAGGATCGTGTCTGTGCTTTAAGTAACCCTGTCATGAATGAGGCAGGTTCTTCAGTCTCCGCCACAAATACAACCTCATCCGGGTCTCTAAACTGGTCACAGCCAGCGCCACGGCATGAGTCGGGAACCGGGAGTAACCGTTGAACCTCCGCCTCGACCTTGGTACCGGGTCCCAAGATGCCGATCCGAAGCGGGGTGCCTTTAATATCAGCCTTTCCGATAACCAACGGATTCAGCAGGGCAAGGGCACCCTGAGACACGGGGACAGCCTCTAACGATGCCTGAAGCGGGGTGCCTTTAATATCGGCCTTTCCGATAACCAACCGACTACCGAGTCGAGGCGCATCCCCAGTATCTCTGTAGAGCGATCCTCCTTTTATTACATTATCTTTAGAATTACTATAAGATTCTCCTCCTTCACGGATTGATTTATTTAAGGGGACTGACTCCTCCTCATCTGCTGTAAAATACTCATCACTATCTAAATCTGAATGATTCGTTTTATTACCAATCTCGTTGTACTCATTAAAGCATACTCTATTTGCAAGAAAAATTCTAGCTATTAATTTTTCATTCTCATTTCCAGTAAAACTGTCTATGTCACTATCCTCGTCCTCCTTGGAGATTGCAAGTGGCGAATCGTCGGCGCCTACGAAAACCCCTTGCAAACGCTTTGGAGGGGAGGCGTCCGTAATTTCTGTCTCTTTATGGATTGTCAAACATTTGGATGGAAAAGGAGTATTTTGAGAATCAACAAGTACAGGTGGGTTGCGGGATAATGCATCAGCATTAGAATTTATCCTACCAGGTTTATAAATCATTTCATAATCATACTCGTTTAACCTAATTCGCCATCTCATAATACGGGAAGTAGGATCTTTAATGTTATGTAACCAAATCAGTGGTCGATGATCAGTGATTAGAGTAAACTTCTGGCCATATAAATACGGTCGAAAATGCTCCACTGCAAATAAGACTGCCAATAACTCTGTTATTATAAAGAATATGGAAAATCAGTAATAGGAATTGATGAACGTGAAGGTGAATTATTTAACACTAGTTGTTCTAATTTTGTCGTTAGACTTTAAACTGATTATTAAACGCTTAAAGAAATTATGATTAATTGTAAATGACGTAGTCTTAACAATATAGATATTACATTTAATTTTAGGTTTAATGATACCTATAATCGAGCGTTTTAACGGAATAAAGGTCTGTATATTTAATAAGTTAGCTTTAGAAATGTCGTTACACTTTGAATTTATGTACAAGGTCAAACTCCACAAAATATACTTATTTACAACACGTTGGAAGAATAATTACAATAAGTTAATTGTTTTAAGATATGAATATTAAACACTATAGAATCTCGTTAGTGAAGCAATGTCGCTAAGAGAATAATTTCGAAGCAAAGTCGAAAGCGGCGCAAGCAAGGTGCGAAAGTAAGACCAAAAAGAGTACCTGTACAAAACGATGTCACGAACAGAGAGGTCGATTCCCAGAAATCACGGTCGATTTCTGGGAAGGCAAGCCTTCCCCTTCCATGGATCGCGAGTCGGTGGAAGGGGACGCGATTCGCGCTCCACGCGAGTGAGCAGGCCAGTGCCACCTGCTTAAATATGACTAATTGTCTCCAGATGTCGTTAGCTGGTCACTTTCCTCGTACAACTCTTTCTCAATAGTGGAATAATTACTTTCAGCGCTATTAAGAGTCCGAGATGCATACGCAATTGGGAGATCTTTCCCAATCTGACCCTGACTCAATACAGCTCCTACTGACTCAATACAGCTCCTACTCTAATTATAGAAGCGTCCGTTGTTACAAGAAATGGTTGTTGGAAATTGGGAAATTGAAGTAATGGTTCTGAACAAATAGTATCTCGTAAACTTTCGAAGGCGAACTGGACGTCCTTATCCCAAACAAAAGGTACCTCAGCTTTCAACAATCGTGTCAAAGGTTTAGCAATTTTTGCCATATGAGGAATAAAGCGTCGATAATATCCAACCAATCCCAAAAACTGTTTGATATTTTTCCTAGTTTTTGGAATAGGAAATAACTTTACTGCCTCGATCTTTCCAGGATCTGGTTTCACCCCTTTTGAAGAAATTACATGACCCAAATAAGAGACTTCCCGTCGCAAAAATCGACACTTCTCGGGTTGCAATGTCAATCCAGCATTTTGTAGTCTAGCCAAGAGACCCTTTAATTTTCGTGAATGTTCCTCCAAAGAATCAGCATATATGACGATATCGTCCATATACACAAAAAGTTCAACCCCTTGTAAGCCAGATAAAACTAAATCCATGCACCTTTGAAAGGTGGCTGGAGCAGTCTTAAGACCAAAGGGCATCCTTTTGAACTCATAATGACCATTTACAGTCGAGAAAGCAGTCTTCGATTTCGAGTCCGGATGTATGGGAATCTGATGGAACCCGGAAGCAAGATCAAAGATACTGAAATACTTAGCAGCTCCCAGCTGGTCCAAAATATCTAATATATTGGGAAGAGGATACGCATCGTTGATAGTTTTCTCATTCAATTGTCGATAATCTATCACCATGCGCCGACGAGGTTCACCATCTGGACCAGGTTTTTTAGGGACAACCCAAACAGGCGAATTATAAGGAGAGGTAGACGGCTGAATTATATTATTTTCAAGCAATGACTTTACTTGTTTTTTTATTTCTTCTTTATGAACTAACGGAAACCGATACTGTTTTGTATTTACTGGTACTTCATCTACAGTTACTATTTTGTGTTGCATTATATTAGTGGAACCCAATGGATCTGATGGCAAATAGAATTGATAAGGAAATTCATTTATTATTTCTAAAATATTAACCCGTTCAGACTCATTTAAATCCTGCATATCAAGAAGTTTTACTAATTGAACAAGTCTAGCGGCATCAGCTCTGGACTGCCCCTCACCTGGATTTCCTGTCCGAGCCGAACGTGGTGAAGGAGGAATTTCAGAAAACTCTTCTAATTCGACTGGAGGTACTGAAAGGGTCACATGCTCTAGAGTAGTGTTAAAAGCGAAAATTTTTGCAAAACCGTTTTCCCGTGTCGCTAGCGCTTCCCCTACATGAACGCCGGGTGCAGTATCCAGCCTTCTTATATAACCCTCTCGCCTACCAGCATTCCTAATAGGCACGGTTATGAGCGTTTTCGTGCGAGGTGGTAAATTCACTGAAATCGCTGAACGAAGAAGGAACTCCTGACCACCAATCTGAAGGTTATTTGGACTACTATCTTTGAATGTCAACACTGCCTTTTGTTCTTCTAAAAATGGAATACCTAAAATCCCCGTTTCAGATATCGGAAAATCATCATTGACGATTTGAAATTTAACGTTGATACCAAACATCCGAATCATAACTTCCCCAAAAGTGCTAACACTTCTCTGGTCGATACCCGTTATATTATAAATAACGCCATCATCTATTAACAAGGAACGACTAACGCCGTGACGTTTAATTAGATTAAGTTGGGAACCGGTGTCCACAAGGAAACTACTGACCCTCTCATAGAATGAATCGTGTATTAATTCCAAAACCGGCAATCGGCCAACGTTCTTTACGTTAAGGTGGAAGCAAATTGATTTTGTTGCGGACGTGCAATTAGGGGCCTGCTTTGCGCCGCGTTTCCCAGCAAAGCCCCTTTCGATTTTAAATGATGGGATGCTCCTGTTTTAGCCCCATGCTGTGTCGCAGCGGTGTCCGTATCCCGCTTTTTAAAACAACGTGCCTCCGTATGGCCCGTTTTCTTGCAATAATTGCATTTAATTCTTTCCTGAACCTGTACGTCCGAGAACTTCTTATTGTTTAGAGGACAATTTCGACGATAGTGACCCTCCTGATTACAATTAAAACATTTATAATTAGCAGTATCAGTAGTGACCACCCTAACGTCGCGAAGTATAGTCGCGGATGGAAATTGCTTAAAGGATTCATTAGTTCCCGGCTTTAATCTACTAGCCTGATTAATGTTAGCCTCTAACTTATCCATTCGTTTGTCAAGAATTTGAACTCGCACGACTTCACTTCGTAGACCTTGTATAAAGGCCCTAACAGACGCCCGTTCAAATGAACCTAAATTGCCGACAAGCTCTTCGACACTAGATTCAGGTAACGGCCCTATACCTCGCGAAAGGATTTCGGAAACACGTGCTCCGAAAATTCTTATAGTTTCGTTCCGTCCCTGACTCACCCCTTTTAATTCGTCTTGGATGCGACCAACATCGAAAGTTTGTTCAAAAACTGTTTTTAGCAACCTAATAAATTCCTCTAATGTAGTCGGAGTCATATGATTTGCAATTAGTAATTTTGCATGGCCCTCGATTCTATATCTCATTACTGTCAGAAGATTTACATGATCTGTTGGCCTAACTTTTGAATAAATATCCCGACATTGGTTTATGAAGGCTGTTAAAGAGCAGGATGTCCCATCAAAACGGGGAATCAAGCCTGTCGCGATCTTTAACGGCATAAAATCCAACTGACTAATACTGGGCAGGCTAATAATATTGGCCGCTCTGGAACAGGGCATTTCTTCTGTTTCCAAAACAGGTACTGGAGTACTAGCGCGTAGAAGACTCAGATTATTGAAATGAGTCATATCAGAAGGAGACTGTGCTCGAGGTATTTCTATTGATAAATTTTCGGTTTCAAAGTCTTGAATACTTTCTGAATTTGCATTCTCCCTCCAGCGTTTCCTCATAGCGTTCCGGCTACGCCACATTTTGTCCGAATTACACGCGAACTTTGAATATATATATATATATCAGCTAAAATACTATTCCTAGGCCTTAAGATACTCGCAAAAGAAAATTGCAATGCGTCCAATATATATATATATATATAACTTATAAATACTTATCCGCTGTCTAAAACAACTGCGATCACTCCAATCGTCCGTCCGCTTCCTACAGCATGAAATTCTGGATAATGGGATAGAGATAGCTCAGGGAAAGTCAAATCCAGAACAAGTTAAGGGTGTTAAATCCGTACTGGGGGAAGAAGCAGTATCGGGATTTCTGGGAGGTTTACGTGATGATGCGATGATGATGTCTATTATTAATCAAGAGGTGGAAGGATTAACAGATGCTATTCGTTTAGCCACTAGGTGTGCTAGACAGAAGAAAAATATGAGCAATGGCGTGAGCCACAGATTGTCTGCAAATAGGTCTACGGTGTTCGCGGTAAATTCAAATGAAAACATTAGATGTTTCAATTGCAATCAATTTGGCCATTATCGATCAGATTGCCAGCTGGTAAACAATAACAACTGTCCCTTCAACTCGTAATTTCAAAAGATGCAATTACTGTAGGAAAACGGGTCATCTCGAGGTACAATGCTATAAACGGGGTTCTCAACATTCAGAAAACTCGTTTGCTTCCGCGACACCCAAGGATCGGCGTAATTCGAATCACGGTAGAGAACAACGGAACTTTAATTCTAAAAGGAACCGGCGCTATTCACCCACTAGGGATGACCGGGGAAATTTCAATTCGAAACAAAATCAATGCGATTCTTCCTCCGGGGCGGACCAGTGTGACCCAACATTTTTAAAACCTCACCAAAATTTAAACTTGAAGGGGAGTCAGCAGAAAGGCGCGGTGCTGACCAAACCCCTCATTGCACGCGCCGTGTCTATCGTGTCTGCCACAGATTCGGTATAATCGATGCTGCTCGACCACCTGTTGTCTCCCTCGAGAGTGATCGTTTTTCTCAGAGTTCTGCTAAATTCCTGGTGGACACCGGTTCGCAATTGAATCTAATAAAACGCGCAGGATTAGTCTCCGATTTACAAATTAATAGTGAAAGGGTCTATGAATTTACCGGTATTGGTGCAGGGATGATCAAAACGCAGGGTGAGGTTGTTGTTTTAATCCATAACACTCCCATCCATTTCCAAATAGTAAGCGACAATTTCTCCCTTAAATGTGACGGGCTCCTAGGTATCTCGTTTCTGCAAAAACAAGAGGCAACTATTGAATTTAAAGAAAATTTATCTGGTGTGTTGAAATTTGGTAAAGGAGAACCCTCCCTCGGTGTTAATCCCCCACTTAATTTACCCCCTCGAACTAAGACCTTAATCGCAGTACCTGCCAAAGGTGATAACCCCTCAGGTTATGTACGGAAAATAGACGCCGGACCCGGTGTTTTTATGGGCGAATGTCTGGCTAGTCAACGAAATGTCTCTGTAAAACTATACGCTATAAATACTACATGTGACCATATCGTCCTAACGGTACCTCCCATTGAGTTAGAAGAATTCGATTCTAAGCCCTTTCCTGATTTATCGCAATCAATCAATTCCGATCCCGACGTTGACAAATCAAAAGATCGCGCTCAAAGATTAGCTCAGTTGATTAAGCTGCTCGAACTAGACCATTTAAACGAGATTGAGAAGAGTAGTATTTTAGAAGTTATAAACAGATTCATATACCAGTTTTATCTTCCGACGGATAATTTAGGGTCTACTAACGTTACACAGCACACCATAATTACTACCGACGAAGCTCCTATAAAAACCAAACAGTACAGATATCCTCTAGTCGACAAAGATGAGATAAACAAACAAGTAGATTCCTTACTAACAAGGGAACACCGCGAACCCGGACTCACCGATTGGAACGCAACTTCGTGGGTTTTTAGAGTGACTCAAAACAAGAACAACGGTGTGTTTGATTTCTGCCCTATCGCCCTTTAAGGGGGTGAAAACTACCCTTAAAGTCAAATTGCCACTTCCACTTTTTCACGTATAACTTTCAAAGTACAACAGACAGAAAAAAATTTTTCAAACAAAAGTTTAATGGCGCAATAAGCGCTACAAAATAACGGTAACAAAATTTTTGAAAAAAAATTTTTTCTTAACACTTGGCATGCGGGCAACGTATTTTTACGGTTTTCGCAGTCTGTCACTGGAGCGCGGGTCACGTAAAAATACGTATTTAGTAGAAAAAACGCCCGCTACAGGCGTAAGTCGGCGGCGAAGCATACCCGCATGCCAAGTGTTAAAAAAAAATTTTACCTCGCGTTATTTTGAACAATTCTTCCATTTATATAATAACTAAAAATATCGGGTGTTTTTTTGTGAATTCAACCGTGTATATGAATTGTATAATGCACTATCGGCTTATGGAGTTACGCGATGGCAAGTACACGGTTCGCACGGTTGCGCGCTCACAACACATAGTAAGTTGCATACCACCACCATCACCATTTGGTTTCGTCAACTACCTAAATGAACGATTACAAAAAATAATGTGTAATCAACTACACAATTACAGTTTAATCGTAATTTGTAAGTAGATTACATTTTGCCCAACTCTGAATTTATTACTTATAAAATAAAGAAGCTTATCGAGCTATTTTTAATGGTATACATATTTGTTTGTAGAAGGTATATTTAATCATTTGATAAAAGTGTTGATACAATTATCATATTTGTTTTGCACTAGGTACATTTAGCACGAGATGTTTTCAAGTGTATGGTTAATTATTGATAATTTCGCATGACTGTTTGTAAAGTTTCCGTTATTAATGCATAAGATTAACTAGTCATGCCGTTTTTGAAGAAACAAACTTATCTTGAATGAGACATCCTTGTATCCTTATCTTTCTGCCTCATTATAAATACCAAGTTTTCGCAGCTCAACTTCATACTCGTTGTCACTGGCATTCTTTTAACTGCAAGCAGTGCAAGTTATCGATAAAATGGTGCACATAAATCCGGCGAATGTAATTAATTTACTGATAACTGGTCTACATATATCTAGAATACCGCCGTCTCCTATTAATCATAGGGAAGTGGAATTATCAGAAATTATACATACCATAATAGTTGATAGTAAGAATGACGTTTCATTCACAACCGACAATGTTACAACCCTAGAATTTGAAGATCTAGCGCGGCCCCAAGAATGTGAGTTTGTTCAAGACGATAATATCCAGGAAGACGAAGAATTTACTATCAATGAATTTGATGATGTGTGTGTCCCAGGAGAAAGTGGTAACGTAGATTTAAATTATAAAATTCGAGCTGTTGAGTTTTGGAGAAGCGGCTCAAAAGATAGAAAACCTCTCGGCAGTGTGCAACACCAATTCAGGAAAGTTAAATCAGTTCAACAATTGTATCGCTGGGAAGCAGCGTTGGCGAATGGCGGTACACGCAGAGAACAGCTGTTATCTATCGTGCAAAATGTGTTGGACAAATTTCAAACTGCTATCGATCAGGGCTCATTGATACATGACATTGATATAAGAAAATGGGCGCTAGAAGCAAAAGAGGAGGTCAATCTTCCCACATTCAAAGCTGGCCATACCTGGATCATGAATTTAAAAAAAGTGCACAACATCGTTTCGAGAAAAGTTACAAAATTCGTCAGCCGTTCCGCACAGCAAGACAAGCAACATTTACATTTAACTTCTTCCGAATTCGTAAATCAGGTAAAACCATACATTGCTATACACAATCCAAGTTGTTAAATATTATGTTTTGCATCCTTGCTGATGTCATAGCGTATGGTGTCTAACGCGCATGCGCGCACTCATAGCGATTTCGGGCGACACCGGTCGTTCCAGTTTCTATAGAATCGCCGAGCCGATAAGAAGGCCATTAAGCAAACACCACATTACAAATAAAAGTTTATCGTTCATCAACCAGAGAAACAAAGTGAATCTTTCTTTTACCCATGATCTTATCAGGTTATGGGCCCAGTCACGGTTCAAGTACGTGTATAAAGGTATAAGAAAAAGAGAAACGAAAATAACCGGGCACGCGGTAGCCATAACGGTTTGTGAAAGTCGTTACTATTCAAAAGCATGGTGGACGAACACGTGGTTTCATCGGTACCGAAGTTTGATGGCTCGAATTTCCTTGGTTGGAAATTCCAGATAAAAGCCTCGTTGATCGCGGGTGGTGTGTACGATGTTGTAGACGGGACGCGGCCAAAACCGGCAGCAACTCAAGAAGCACAGTTGAAGGCGTGGACAAAGGATGATGCGAAAGCAGTTTGGTACATCTCGAGAGCGCTCGAATACAAGCATTTAGAACCTCTACTTACTTGTGACAGCGCAAAGGAAATGTGGGACAAATTAAGTAGCATTCATGCTCAAAATACCGTCACAAATAAACTTCTGTTAACACAGAGATTTCATGAGTACCGCATGGGCGCAACGGATTCGGTGATACAACACGTGGCGAAGATCCAGAATATGGCGTCGCAGTTGAAGGACCTAGACGAAAAAGTAACGGACGTCATGCTAATGGCAAAAATATTGGCGAGTCTAACGCCGAAATTCAGCACGCTGCAGACAGCGTGGGACAGCGTCGATCCAGAGCGGCAAACCGTGGAGTACCTACAAGAAAGGCTCATTAAAGAGGAGAGTCGCTTAGACGCTGAAGGAAACGAAACATCGGCGTTAGCAGCGATGAGAAGTTCAAACGAACAAGGAGGAACGACCAAGAAACAGTCCGGGAGAAACAAGGACGAGAAGTCATCACGACAAGGACAAAAGAAAGGGGACTTCAAATGTTTCCGTTGTCACAAAGCAGGACACTACGCGCGAAGCTGCCAGGCACGTAAACAGAAACAAGGTGAAAGTGACGAAGGTGAGTCACGGAAATACGCATTCGTTGCTGCAGAGGAGAACGACGCTACGGTGTCGAGTCGGTACAACAGACCCTCAAGGGATCTTATCAACAAGTGGCTGAAGCTGGATAAGGAAGATATCTGGTACACCGACAGTGGAGCCTCAAGACACATTACCTACAGGAGGGAGTGGTTCTCCAAGTTCCGACCGTGTGAGGGCACGATATCGCTGGGCGATAATAAAGAGTGTAAGATAGTCGGTGAAGGAACTGTAATAGTTGAGAAACTCGTAAACAATGTGTGGAGCGAGGCAACACTAAAAAATGTTCTCTTTGTACCGGGAGTGCGTAGTAACTTGTTTTCGGTCGGAGTCTGCACGTCGAAGGGTTTCGGTGTGGAATTTAATGACGACTGTGTTTACGTGAAAGACAAAAACGTAGTTGCGGCAATGGGGGTTAAACAATCTAACGAGATTTGCCGAATGTTCTTCCGGGTAAAAAAGGCGCGAAATGTCGGCGAAGCAAATGTGTCGGAAACGAATCTCAAGTTGTGGCACGAACGCTTGTGACATTTGAACAAGCGCGCGCTGACCGAGTTAATAAAGCAAGGACTCGTTAAGGGCGTGAAAGTGTCTGACAACGATGATTTCTTTTGTGATGCCTGTCAGTTGGGAAAGGCCCACAGGTTACCGTTCAAGAAGACTGACAAGGAAGTGAACACGAAACCGGGTGAGTTCATTCACAGCGATGTGTGCGGTCCAATGTCGGAATGCTCGCTTGGGGGTGCGCGATTCTTTGTGACTTTCATAGACGATGCGTCGGGGTTCCGCCACGTTTACTTTATGAGACACAAATCCGATGTGTTTGATCGGTTCAAAGACATAGAAAGAAAAATCGTGAATAAGTTCGGTTGTTCGATAAAAGTGCTGCGGTCCGATAACGGCCGGGAGTACTGTAACGACAGCATGAAACAATATCTGTCTAATCGAGGGATTAAATTTGAACCGAGTGCGCCGTACACGCCAGAACAAAACGGTAAAGCGGAACGCGAAAATAGAACTATAGTCGAGTGTGCTCGCACAATGCTTAAGGCGAAAAACTTGCCGACAAAACTATGGGCTGAAGCGGTTAATACAGCCGTGTATATGTTAAATCGTGTGCTATCATCGGAGACAAGGGGAAAGAAAACCCCGAGTGAAATTTGGACGGGAGTGAAACCTGAACTTGGACACATGAGAGTATTCGGGTCAGAAGTATTCGTACACGTGCCCAAACAGTTTACGAAAAAGTTCGATGCGAGATCGAGAAGAAAACTGTTTGTGGGTTACGAGGGTGATTCAACAAATTATAGAGTGTACGATCCTGAAACGCAGAAAGTGAATGTATCAAGTAATGTCGTGTTCAACGAAGTACGCAAAAGTGAAAACGTGTGCCTGACAAGAGACACGGATGTATCCGTTGAAGACTTCGACAGCACTGATGAGGAACCAGGTAGTCAAACAGTCGGTAACACACCGGTTACATCCCCAGACATTTATACACAGGAAGTACAGACTGTCGGCAATGCACCAGCGGAATCATCAGTCGTTAATGCAGAGACAGGGGGTCAACAAAGTACCGTGAGTAGTGTGTTACCATTAGAACCTCGACAATTAAGAGACAGAGCAAGCCTACGGTTACCTGCGAGATACGAGCTAAACCTGCACGAGCTACATCTAGCGGAATACGATACTCCCAAGAATTGCAACGAAGCGATGGATAGCGATGATTCAGAAAAGTGGATCGAAGCAATACATGAAGAATTGGCGGCACACAAGGTAAACAACACTTGGACAGTTATCCCGAGACAAAACGGGAAGAAAACCATTGACTCAAAGTGGGTTTTCAAAATGTTGCGTGATACAGAAGGAAATATTTACCGTTATAAAGCTCGTTTGTGTGCGAGAGGTTTCCAGCAACAAAAAGGAATCGACTACAAAGAGACGTTTGCACCTGTGGTGAGGTACGACTCACTGCGTGTACTACTCGCCCGAGTAGCAACAGAGGACCTTGAGATGATCCAGTTCGATGTGAAGACTGCATTTCTTCATGGGAATTTGGACGAAGAGATCTACATGGAGCTTCCAGAAGGGACGTGCATCGAGGGCAGAGAAAACGTCGCGAGTGTGAAAATATGTCGGTTGAATAAATCGCTTTACGGATTAAAGCAAGCACCTCGGTGCTGGAACAAGAAGTTCCATAATTTCTTACGACAGTTCAGTTTAATGGAAACAGACGCGGACAAGTGTATTTATGTAGGTAAATGGGAAGGGTCAACAGTGTATCTTGCGTTGTTTGTGGATGATGGACTCATCGCGTGTGATTCACTAAAGGTTCTCCGAGCAATAGTTGAAAGACTCAAGGTAGAATTTGATGTAACAGTAGGCGACGGAAAATGTTTTGTGGGCCTACAGATTGAACGTGATAGAGAACGAAAAACAGTGTTCATCCATCAGAGTGCGTATGTGAAGCGTGTACTAGAAAGATTTGGTATGAGCGATTCAAAGGCTGTGAGCGTACCAGCTGACCCACACGTGCAATTAAAACCTGTAAAAGAGTGTGAAAGCGTAAACAATGTACCTTATCGTGAAGCTGTGGGTGCGCTGATGTTTCTTGCAATAGTTTCGAGAACAGATATAGCTTACGCAGTCAATAACGCAAGTAGATTTCTAAATCTTCATGATTCGAGTCATTGGCGAGCGGTAAAGAAAATATTGGCATATTTGATAGAGACAACTAGTCTAGGAATAGTATACCAAAGCGGCGGAAGCGAGTCAAAACTTGTTGGATTCTCAGATGCGGATTTTGCGAGCGATTTAGAGACCCGGAGGTCGACCACTGGCTATGTATTCTGTTTAGCAGGCGGACCAGTTACTTGGTCTTCGAAACGTCAGAAATCGGTAGCTTTAAGTACAACAGAAGCCGAGTATGTTGCGTTGTCGTTAGCCGGAAAAGAAGTAACGTGGTTAAGGGTCCTATTAGATGATCTTGGATGCAATTTAGAAAGTCCTACGATAGTGCACGTAGACAATCAAAGTGCAATAAGAATAGCGAAGAATCCAGAGTTTCACCAAAGAACCAAACATATTGACATAAGATACCATCATGTACGCGAATTGATAGAACGAGACGTAATACAAGTTCTGTATGTGCCTTCAAATAGTCAATTGGCGGATATATTCACCAAAGCAATACCAAAGGATAATTTCGTTAGACTGCGTGATAGTATGAATGTGTGCTCAATAGCAAGTATGTAAAAGGCGGAAGTGTTAAATATTATGTTTTGCATCCTTGCTGATGTCATAGCGTATGGTGTCTAACGCGCATGCGCGCACTCATAGCGATTTCGGGCGACACCGGTCGTTCCAGTTTCTATAGAATCGCCGAGCCGATAAGAAGGCCATTAAGCAAACAACACATTACAAATAAAAGTTTATCGTTCATCAACCAGAGAAACAAAGTGAATCTTTCTTTTACCCATGATCTTATCACAAGTTATGTATACAACGCAGATGAGAGTGGATTTAATTTAGAAATCCATTCCGGTCGTACGTTGACACACCGTGGTGGAAAGACTATAGAAGCATCCGTGCAATCAGTATCCTCGATCACACATAGTTATACGATTCTCCCTACGATTTCTGCGAGCGGTCAATTACTGTCACCCCTGTTTATGGTGTTAAAAGGAACTACCGAAGAATTTGGTCCCAGGGTGGAAAAAACTTTATTCAGAGCGGTTTGAAAATCCAGTAGACTTTTCTTTCAATTTTCTTGAAGCATATACCTTGCCACGCTGTCATCTGTGTAATAAACCAGCTATTATAAGATGTGCTTGGTGTAAAAAATATCTATGCATAGAACATTTTTTTGATGAACATCATGCCTGTGAAAACTATGTGGAATGAAATGCATATATGTATACACGTATTTTTAACCGTAGGGTTAAGAAATAACTTGTTAAGAATAGTCATTAAATGAATATTTACATACATGTCTGATGCAGTACAGTGCAACGTATGTGATTGCAGCATAGTATGCACAAACATAAAACATCATAGATATTATAGACAAAACATAATCGAATAATTTTGATATAATACTTTATATTTTGATATTTTTATGTTATCATATTTGGCACCGTCAAGGCCTGCAGCAAATAGAACGAGTCTTATTATGCAGCTTACTATGTGTTGTGAGCGCGCAACCGTGCGAACCGTGTACTTGCCATCGCGTAACTCCATAAGCCGATAGTGCATTATACAATTCATATACACGGTTGAATTTACAAAAAAAACACCCGATATTTTTAGTTATTATATAAATGGAAAAATTGTTAAAAATAACGCGAGGTAAAATTTTTTTTTTAAGAAAAATTTTTTTTCAAAAATTTTGTTACCGTTATTTTGTAGCGCTTATTGCGCAATTAAACTTTTGTTTGAAACATTTTTTTTCTGTCTGTTGTACTTTGAAAGTTATACGTGAAAAAGTGGAAGTGGCAATTTGACTTTGAGGGTAGTTTTCACCCCCTTAAAGGGCGATAGGGCACAAATAAAACACACCGTTGTTCTTGTTTTGAGTCACTCTAAAAACCCACGAAGTTGCGTTCCAATCGGTGAGTCCGGGTTCGCGGTGTTCCCTTGTAAGCAGCAAAATTATACAGCCCTCATGTTCACCCTATAATTCACCGGTATGGATAGTTCCGAAAAAATCTGACTCGTCGGGAAAACCTAAGTGGCGAATGGTCATCGATTATCGAAAATTGAATGAAGTAACCGTGTCCGACGCCTACCCATTACCCAATATTACCGAGATTTTAGATCAATTGGGAGGGGCTAAGTATTTTAGCACCTTAGACTTAGCCTCTGGGTTCCACCAGATACCCGTTGACCCGACATCTAAACCTAAAACTGCCTTTTCAACTCCACACGGTCATTTCGAGTTCAATAGGATGCCGTTCGGTCTAAAGAATGCGCCAGCAACCTTTCAAAGAGTTATGGATTTGATATTAACCGGGTTACAAGGTATCGAACTTTTCGTCTATATGGACGACATTGTTATCTACGCGGATTCACTTGAAGAACATAATCGGAAATTAAAAGTACTTTTAGCGCGACTACAAAATTCCGGGTTAACTTTACAGCCACAAAAATGCCGATTTTTACAAAAGGAGATAGTTTACCTGGGTCATGTAATTTCGAGCGCGGGGGTGAAACCGGATTCCGGAAAAGTCTCAGCCGTAAAGCAATTTCCTATACCTAAAACAAAGAAATATGTGAAGCAATTCTTGGGGCTCGTGGGCTATTATAGGAGATTCATCCCCAACATGGCTAAAATTGCCAAACCCCTGACTAGCTTACTAAAGAAAGATATACCTTTTCGTTGGACCTCAGAAGTTCAAAGGTCTTTTGAACAGCTGAGAGATATAATTTGTTCAGAGCCACTGCTGCAGTACCCCGATTTCTCAAAACCTTTCCTTGTGACCACTGATGCTTCGGATTATGCTGTGGGCGCTGTGTTGAGTCAGGGTGAGGTCGGTGCTGATCTCTCTATCTCGTATGCCTCTAGAACTTTGAACGGAGCTGAAACCAATTATTCCGCGATTGAAAAGGAACTTTTAGCAGTATTGTTCGGGGTAGAGCATTTCCGACCTTACCTGTACGGCCAACAATTTACCTTGATTACCGATCATCGCCCTCTAGTATGGCTGCATAACGCTAAGGACCCCACATCCAAATTAATGAGATAGCAAATTCGTCTAAATGAGTACGATTATAATATAGTTTACAAACCGGGAAAAACCAATTCTAATGCGGATGTACTCTCGCGAAACCCTGTTGATCCTTGCCAGAGCATCGTCCCTCGATCACCAAACGCACCGACTGACGATACGATCCATTCTGACTTTGTAGATCCGGAGAGGGTGCTTGTCTGTGCAAACATGACACCGTTTCCAGATTCTATGGCGGATGAAACAGACGACAAGAATACTAAGGTCGGTATCAAATATATTGGCCGGTGAGTTTCGCGAGGGGTATTCTCCCACCACACAGTTTACCTGCCTCGGTGCTCCTTTTCTCAACGTTTTCTGACTCGCTCTCGTTCCATCTCGCTCTCGCCTTCGCAGAACAAGAGTGAGCCAGAAGTAGTGGGGATAGTGCCAAGCTTCTGGGGTGTAGACCAAACCGAGCTGTCAGCGTAGAAATACACACATCAGAATAGGTGTGCGTTAGCGACGAAAAAATTCAGGAGCTTTATTGGTTAGAACATTGACACTTTCTCGATAGCTTCATCTCGTATTGGTCTACGCATAGCTTCGTAACGCACACAACTATTACGCTAAGAATAAATAACAACCAAACAGCTAGGTTCAGGCGGAGCCGAGCAGCGTTCCCGTTACCCCACCATACCCTGCGAGGACCACGCAACTCCAACTGACAAATCCACGATCGTCAGATGGTGGTGGCTGATTTCTCCTCGATCGCTCTTCCCGAAAACGAATTCACCGGCCAATATATTTGATACCAATCTTAGTAATGAAATAGAAGTAATGGTAGCATCTGTCTTCTTGGCGCGCGAGAACATAGAATTTGGAAACTGATATATTAGAACCACTTACATTTGAAAGAGAATTTGAGAATTTTAGAGGGTTCTCCCAGTCGGACATGGTGTCGCCGTTTCGAACCTCCTGTCGGCAAACGTTGACTCCAAGCCTCTGGATCGCGCTTCAGGAGACTAGGGCGGCGGCCTGTGATCGATATGAGCCCGGGGCTTGCAGTGCTCCTAAGAGACCCTGTGACTCGTCGACCCCTGCGGTGACTTGCATGGGGCTCCAGAGTGTTGATCGTCAAGGTAGAGGGGCACCTTGTTGTTGTTGTTGTTGTTGTTGTACTGTGGATGAAGAGATACGAAAAGAAACTGTTATGCCTGGAATTGGAAATCCAGAGGCTGAATTACCGAACTGTTCTACGATCAAAGCTGCACGGGAGTCCCTCGTTGAATAGACCTCAGTAGATTCTGAAATAAATGAGTCACCCAATATGGAGATTAGTGAAGTTATGGCTAATAATGTGAACATAAATAGACAAACAATTCACCTTTCCCTTCTGCCAACCATCCTGTATGTAAAGGATCATTTATACATGCGGAGGGACAATCTTGCTCACTTTTTACCACTTAATGCCAATATTACTTCCGAAGTTACGATTGATTTGTTAAGACGAAATAGATTTTCCTTGCAACAGATGCGACAATATCAGCTTGAGGTTGGCGATGCTATGGCACTTCCTGGTGATCAATTTTCTATTTTCCTTTTACTCTTCAAGGATAATTCTGCGGAACGTTTAAACTTTGGTTATATAGAAGCCTCCCTAAGGGCACTTAAAAACCTCATGAGTTCATTAAAAACATGGACCTTTAGTATTTCAAAAGATCTTGATAGTTTTAACGACCTTGAATGGGAACAGGTAGAGGATTTATTTAAGCGAATTTTCACTGATTCTCAATTTTTAATTACCGTGTGCACTGGCGAAATTATAACACCAGCCAAGTCTGGCCGTTTAAAGATAATCAAGGAATCTCACGAGTCTTCAGCCGGTGGTCATAGGGGTGTGGGTAAACTCCAGAAGTATGTGAGGGAACATTACTATTGGCAGGGGATGATGAGGGAAATCTCAGAATTTGTCCGTTCTTGCCCCACCTGTCAGAGAGATAAGATTCATTCTATGAAAGTTAGACAACCCATGTGCATCACTGACATGCCAAGGCGAGCTTTTGAAAAGGTCCAAATGGACATTGTAGGGCCTTTACCTTTAACTAAAAACGGGAATAAATATTTACTTACCCTGCAGGATAACTTGACCAAATACTCTGATGCCATTCCGTTAGCTAATATAGAAGCAACAACTGTAGCAGTGGCCCTAGCCGAACAATTTATAAGTAGGTTTGGTTGTCCGAGAGTTATACACACTGATCAGGGAAGAAATTTTGTCGGTCAGGTGATGAAAAGATTTTGCCAAATATTCCGAATACAAAGGATAACTTCCACGGCGTTCCACCCTCAGTCCTTAGGTTCCCTTGAGAGAGCACACAGAGTTTGTGTTGATTATTTGAAGCATTATTGTACAAAAGGTGATTGGGACGAATGGATTCGATTTGGTATGTTTTCGTACAATACTTCAGTCCATGAAGCCACGGGGTTTACACCACACGAATTGGTTTTTGGGGTGAGAGCAGTAATTCCATTACGTGTGAAGCACGCGGGTATGTGTAATGCTGATGAGATGTAAAAGAAACCACAAAATAGTATGTACATAATGTACAAAATGTACATAAAATATATTACAAAATATATACATATGTACAAAAAAAATAAACTTAAAATATAAAACTTAAAATTACAGTTAAAGTATACTATAATGTACACATAAACAGAAATATAAATACATATATACATATCAATTATAATATTTTTTAATCGTCGCTACTTGCGGTGCCACTTTCATCAGTTTCATTCTCGCTTTCACTCGGCAAATCCGTTTCAATCGGCAATAAAATCCCAGTCAGCTCTTTCGGTATAGATTCTACCTTATATATTTCGTCATTAAATAAATTCGTCATGCTATCTGTGATTTCATAATTAAAACAATTAGCATATTTATTTTTTAAATCTAATTGGACTCTGGTTAGTGCAGCAAGCGTTTGTGGCGTTAATCTGTTTCTGCGTTTTGTTTTTATGTCAGTGATAGTGGAAAAGTATCGTTCAACTTCAGCGTTAGAATGGGGCAACGATAAGCACAAATCTGCTAGTTTGGATATATTTGCAAACATATATTCCTCCACTTCATTTTTACTGTTTCTAATTTTGTTCCAGAAACATGGTATACTCTGTGCTTTTAACCTTTGTCTTTCCTCGTATGAAAAATATGTTGGTATTTTCTTCCATTCGTCTTTAACAATGCCAGAATCAAATTTAGATGTAAATTTGTTTAAAGCAGAGTCAAATTGATGATAGCCATTTTTAAAAATGTCAAGAGCTGTAAGTGGATTTAAAAATTGTAACGAATTCAAAAATGGTTCATTAAATGGCACTCTTTCTACAATATTGTCGAAAGCCGTTTGGTAAAATTTCTGAATATTTGTATAAAATTCTACAACTCTCTCATTATCTACATCGTTACTATTTCGAATTTCTGCGATTGATGCCATGAAGTCTGATCCATGATAAATTGTTTCCAGTGGCTTTAAATTTGCTTCATTATGCACATCTATTTTGTGTATGTTTTCTCCCAACACATGTTCCTCTTTTATGAAATCGCGTCCCAGCATACTTAACTCTTTATAACATGCAGGAAGCAAGCAATGAATTAAGACTTTCGAGTCCTGAAAGTATTTGTTAAGCACAGTAAAACGCGGTAATATATGATTTAAAAATTGCAAATATGCCTTGGTATATGGACATTGAAAATCATCGAATATTTTTGTTGCGACTGCACACCCTCCATTTGCTGCCTCCGCAAAGACAGAAAATAAAGGCAACCATTCTTGTAAAGTTCTTTGAACACACTGCAATAGTGATAGCCATCTAGTTGATGATGGCTGTATCATTTTCAATTTTGGATATTTCATAAATGCCTGTGTATCTTCTAAAACGCTCTGCCGTTTTGGACTTCGCGAGAAAAATGAATAAATATTTTTTAGAAATTTATCAAGGCGCAGTGGTAATTTACCGCACGCATGTCGTGCAGCCAAATGCATGGAGTGGCAAATGCACGGAAAAAGACAAATTTCTTTATTGTTTTCTGATAAACGAGAAAACAATGAATTATTTACTCCCACCATGACACTTGCGTTATCAACGCTCAGACCAACGATATTGCTTACAGGCACATTATATTTGTTTAAAGAATTTATAAGACACTTGTGCAAATTTTCGGCTGTACATTCCTTAATTCCGATTAAATCCAGTAAATATGTATGTATCTTTTCTCCGTGCACGAATCGAATTAAAATACATACAATTTTCATGTCCGATATATCTGTAGTTTCATCTACTAAAATAGAAAAGAATTTGCCCTTCAAGATTTCTGTAGTCTCTAAAATAACCGCTTTATTTATGACATTTCTTATGATTGCGGAGATTTTAGTTGGATGAAAAGACATGTGTTGTGCTAAACTAACATTTGGCATTCCGCTCTGTATCAGTTTAGTGTAATGGTTGAAAGAAGTAAATGATCTATTGTGTTCTGCGGTGTCAAGACAAATTTTCAATTCAAAATCCTTTACGCTCTCTGCAAAGCTTCTGTTTTTGTGAAGTTGTTCTTTTCTATGGTTCATGTTCATGTTATGTTTTTGACTCTCTGCACGTCTTTGCAGTTTGGTTTTCTGCGCCGAAATATTCATGTGGCACGCTGCGCATCTAGCTTTATACGGACTCGCAGCTTCTTGAAGCCAGGATTTAAACTGTGGCTCCACTAGCCAAGATTTGCAAAATGCTTGCCTCCAAACTTTTTGTCCGGTCTCTGATTCACTGCTTGTAGCAGTTACATGGCTGGGTGTAGAAATTAATTCCCTTGCTTTCTGCTGCATGTTCGTGGTATGTAGGAGACTGCTGGCGTGAGTCTTCAAATTATATTTGCATGCTGTCAAAATTTTGGAACAAACTGTACCCCTGACGAAAATGAACCGTTTGCGAAAGCGTTTGAGAACGGTGTACCAACCGTTTGAGAGCGTTCATGAATCCTTACGAAACATTCTCTAGGGCGTTTGGAGAGTGTGAATGTAGACGCATAGGATGTTTCCAAAGCGTTCTGTAAGAGCGGTTCAAGAGCGTAGTAAGGCGTTTCCTTAGTGTTTGTATGGCGTTTAAAAAACGCTTAGGAAACATTCTGCAGGATATATGGAAAGCGTTACAAGGCGTTTCCTTAGCGTTTGTATGGCGTTTAAAAAACGCTTAGGAAACATTCTGCAGGATATATGGAAAGCGTTACAAGGCGTTTCCTTAGCATTTGTATGGCGTTTAAAAAACGCTTAGGAAACATTCTGCAGGATATATGGAAAGCGTTGTAAGGCGTTGCCTTAACGTTTAAAAAAAACCCTTATGAAACGTTTTTCAGGATATATGGAAAGCGTTGCAGGGAGGATATTAATATAAAAAATAATTAGATTTGTACAAAAATATTTATTTAGACTATATTTTATTTAGGGTTTCCACATAAAAAGATTGTGTTAGGCACTACTGTGCGTGGCTGTCTCCGGCTGCTCCACCTGCTCCAGCAGAATTAGAGACTCCGGTTGCTCCAGGAATTCTACACATTCCGGCTGCTCCAGCAGTTCCAGATATTCCGGCTGCTCCAGGAGTACTGAAGGCTCCGACTGCTCCAGGAGTACTGAAGGCTCCGACTGTCGAACAGTTTGTGGCTTCGGCTGATGTCCTCGTTTGTTATATGGCCTTGAAGGTCCTACTCTTTGTTTCTGTTCCAAGGACCTTATTCCCTCGCGTTCCCTAAACGTTTTCTTTTTACTCGCCGCCCCCCTTCGCCCATTCATGTCATATGCCCTGTCGGCTAGATAAGCGGGGAGACTGGCGACATATTGCTCGATCTTTAAATTGCTATATTTCGAGCGACTGTGGTCGTTTTCAATTACACTTTGTTTTGCCAGCCATTCCCGGTGTAATGCTGAAAGTGAAAATGGTCATTATCAATCAACACGTATATTTTCATCATTAAGAATTACACCATATTATGTAACACAAAACAGAAAACCTACATTTGGCCACCATAAGGAAGTGTTTAGGAAAGGCTTTAGTGCCTTGCTTCACCGCTTTCACTCGCATGTTTTGTGCCTCTTCACCAAAGACACCCATCAAAAGGGTGTGAGCCCAATCAGGGTGGCTATCCCTTACTGAATTCAAACTTTCATATGCAATTTTCGTGCACATAATACCTTCTCCTAGGTGAACCTAGAATGTAGGAAATACGAACTGTAGAAATACATTTCACAGCAGAAATGAAAAAAATTCAATTTATTTTGAAACTATTTTACATGTTTAATTTACCTTTTCATTTATGTCTGCTGCATCAGAACCGACACCACTAGTGTTGGTAGTAGTACTGCCGCATGGTACCGATTCTGTAAAAAATTCAAGTTTTGTAAGTTTTCTCATATTGACTGTGATGGTATATCGTCTTATTTCATTAATTGAAATTCTGCTGATACATTCATAGCAATGACTAACAGCATTTTCATTAAATACAAGTTAAAATATATACATTTTCAGTTGTAGTATTTTAATTTAACATTCATCATTGCTTTTAGTATATTATTCACAATTAAGTGTATTGTAAATGCACCTTTTACTTTTACATCCAGCTCACTTTGCTCAAACAGACGAATCGGAATAAAAGGGGGAAACTTGTACCTCTAGGGCAAAGTACAGCAGCAGAGTTCCGGTAACTCGAAATGTCTTTAATGTTGAAACATTCACTGTAGTGTAACCAATACGCTTGCGTGAGTATTAGTTACCTCCTTAGTGAACTCTCCGTTCAATGAATTGCAGGGTGGATCGAAGGTTTTGTAAGGATTATGTGAAACGGGGGTGGGGGGGGGGGGCACTACACAAAGTACTCCCTACTTTAAATATATGTTTGGAGGACCATAATGAATAACCTAACTGTTTCAAATCGTTGGTTCAAATTAAACCGAACTTTGTAAAAAATGTTTGCAATTAAATGTGACTTTTAAAGAAAAACATTAATAAATCCAACACAAGTTTTTTCTTCAGAATTTACAGAAATGATATAAAAAAAATGACACCATAGGTCTATATTCTATTACAGGCATGGAACTAAAGTGAACACAGCGGCCGTTTTTCGGAGGCAACGCCTCCTTTCTCCCGCCGCGCGTCTTGGCCCCCGCGGCGGGCCAAGGAGCTTCGAGCGCCTCAGACCCGTACCATATGAACCGCGCGTGGCGTATTAGGATGACATTGTATCAATAGGTTTCCACATCGTCCCAGAGAGCACGATTGTCGATGCGTTTTTTTTTGTCAACGCGCCACGCGCGGTTCATATGGTATAAGACTTAGAAACATTTCGGACCGAAAGGAGTTTTTCGCGTTTTTCTCGAAAACGAGCGCGACGAACGCGGTGGAACCATTAATGTAATACGTTCGCAATGCAACGAGGAACAAGGATCTATAATTGTTTTGGCGATCGGACGAGTTTGGGTTTTGGACGATGGTGCCGGTGGACTTTGAGATCTGACGGGACTTTGAAATATTTCGGACCGAAAGTTGTTTTTCGCGTTTTTCTCGAAAACGAGCGCGACGACCGCGGTCGAACCATTAATGTAATACGTTCGCAATGCAACGAGGAACAAGGACCCAAAATTGGTTTGGCGATCGGACGAGTATGGGTTTTGGACGATGGTGCCGGTGGACTTTGAGATCTGACGAGACTTAGAAATATTTCGGACCGAAAGGTGTTTTTAGCGTTTTTCTCGAAAACGAGCACGACGACCGCGGTCGAACCATTAATGTAATACGTTCGCAATGCAACGAGGAACAAGGACCCAAAATTGGTTTGGCGATCGGACGAGTATGGGTTTTGGACGATGGTGCCGGTGGACTTTGAGATCTGACGGGACTTTGAAATATTTCGGACCGAAAGGTGTTTTTCGCGTTTTTCTCGAAAACGAGCGCGACGACCGCGGTCAAACCATTAATGTAATACGTTCGCAATGCAACGAGGAACAAGGATCTATAATTGTTTTGGCGATCGGACGAGTATGGGTTTTGGACGATGGTGCCGGTGGACTTTGAGATCTGACGGGACATAGAAATATTTCGGACCGAAAGGAGTTTTTCGCGTTTTTCTCGAAAACGAGCGCGACGAACGCGGTGGAACCATTAATGTAATACGTTCGCAATGCAACGAGGAACAAGGATCTATAATTGTTTTGGCGATCGGACGAGTTTGGGTTTTGGACGATGGTGCCGGTGGACTTTGAGATCTGACGAGACTTAGAAATATTTCGGACCGAAAGGTGTTTTTAGCGTTTTTCTCGAAAACGAGCACGACGACCGCGGTCGAACCATTAATGTAATACGTTCGCAATGCAACGAGGAACAAGGACCCAAAATTGGTTTGGCGATCGGACGAGTATGGGTTTTGGACGATGGTGCCGGTGGACTTTGAGATCTGACGGGACTTTGAAATATTTCGGACCGAAAGGTGTTTTTCGCGTTTTTCTCGAAAACGAGCGCGACGACCGCGGTCAAACCATTAATGTAATACGTTCGCAATGCAACGAGGAACAAGGATCTATAATTGTTTTGGCGATCGGACGAGTATGGGTTTTGGACGATGGTGCCGGTGGACTTTGAGATCTGACGGGACTTTGAAATATTTCGGACCGAAAGTTGTTTTTCGCGTTTTTCTCGAAAACGAGCGCGACGACCGCGGTCGAACCATTAATGTAATACGTTCGCAATGCAACGAGGAACAAGGATCTATAATTGTTTTGGCGATCGGACGAGTTTGGGTTTTGGACGATGGTGCCGGTGGACTTTGAGATCTGACGAGACTTAGAAATATTTCGGACCGAAAGGTGTTTTTCGCGTTTTTCTCGAAAACGAGCACGACGACCGCGGTCGAACCATTAATGTAATACGTTCGCAATGCAACGAGGAACAAGGACCCAAAATTGGTTTGGCGATCGGACGAGTATGGGTTTTGGACGATGGTGCCGGTGGACTTTGAGATCTGACGGGACTTAGAAACATTTCGGACCGAAAGGAGTTTTTCGCGTTTTTCTCGAAAACGAGCGTGACGAACGCGGTCGAACCATTAATGTAATACGTTCGCAATGCAACGAGGAACAAGGATCTAAAATTGTTTTGGCGATCGGACGAGTTTGGGTTTTGGACGATGGTGCCGGTGGACTTTGAGATCTGACGGGACTTTGAAATATTTCGGACCGAAAGTTGTTTTTCGCGTTTTTCTCGAAAACGAGCGCGACGACCGCGGTCGAACCATTAATGTAATACGTTCGCAATGCAACGAGGAACAAGGACCCAAAATTGGTTTGGCGATCGGACGAGTATGGGTTTTGGACGATGGTGCCGGTGGACTTTGAGATCTGACGGGACTTAGAAACATTTCGGACCGAAAGGAGTTTTTCGCGTTTTTCTCGAAAACGAGCGTGACGAACGCGGTCGAACCATTAATGTAATACGTTCGCAATGCAACGAGGAACAAGGATCTAAAATTGTTTTGGCGATCGGACGAGTTTGGGTTTTGGACGATGGTGCCGGTGGACTTTGAGATCTGACGGGACTTTGAAATATTTCGGACCGAAAGTTGTTTTTCGCGTTTTTCTCGAAAACGAGCGCGACGACCGCGGTCGAACCATTAATGTAATACGTTCGCAATGCAACGAGGAACAAGGATCTATACTTTTTTTGGCGATCGGACGAGTTTGGGTTTTGGACGATGGTGCCTATATCTTTCTTTACTCTAAGAGTCATCGTTCAATACTTCAATAAATAAATAAAGAAATTGGTTAACCAATACAGAAATCAAATAAGGAAATAAATCAATTAAGGCTATAAATCAATTAATGAATTAAAATCAATCAGGAATGAATAAGAATTATAATATGAAAAAACAATATTTTGTATGTTTAGAATTATGCATTTTCTGGTAAACTGTTTACCCAATTTAATACTTGGTAAGAACTGGACTCAGGAAACTTACTCATCATGTCCTCTATACTGGAGATTCGTTTTTCGACCTCAGACATTCGAGAACAGGTATCTGCTGTGACTTTCTCAAGTCTCCCAAAATTTTTTTGTATATTTTTTTCCATGTTTTCTATGGTGTCTTTAAAAAATTTCATTAATATTTGTGTTTCTCCTGCAGGTTCGCTGCTGTTACCCTCATGTACTGCTACTGGGTTAGTGGGCATCGTTTCCTCCAACAATTGCTTGTGCATATCATGCATTGCAGTCCTTTTACTCTGCTTTTTCTTGTTCTATAACAGTAAAGTACAATGAATAATGTAGGGACAAAATGTTTATCAATTTATGTAGTAATGCTCACATTGCTTTCCCGGAGCTGCAATATGGTGGTATTCGATGCTTGATCATGCCGAATACCATCATTCTCGGATGCTGTAGTTAGTGGCTCTGATCGTCCATCTGTACCTTCGGCCACCTTACTCGTCTGACTGAAGTTAATTTTTCTAATTCCTCTTTTGATTCTGTTTACAACAAAATGAAATGTAAAATATTGATTGCAGTATGTATACTGCAATCAATATTTTACATTTCATTTTGTTGTAAACAGAATCAAAAGAGGAATTAGAAAAATACCGTGTACGGTATGACAATAAAGTAATGAAAACAGTAAAGACAAGACATTTATGTGTAGAACAAAGGTTTCTTCACTTATTTCCTTCCGAATAATCAGTAGAAAATTATGTACACTAATCACATAATCGTCTAGGAATTGTGCTATACATCAATATATTTTATCTTTACTAATTTCAATTGCTTCTTGCTGCAGTGTACAGTAAGAAAAACCAGTAATGGTAAGTATGATTAAAGAGTATCTAACCTGCTAACAGACCGATGTGCGCATACCACTTGCTGTACTTGCCATCCGTTCTACCGTGAGTTGTGCGCACAATATACCAGCTTTGGGCATTGAAATCATTCAATGCTTGTGGATGAAATGGCAACTTCTTTCCACAAACAGTTTTTTCTTTTATATGAATGACGGGAACAATTTCCTTCTCACCCGTCTTATATTTCACAAATGCAAACCACAAATTTCTTGTTTCCTCCTGACTCATACCTAAGTCACTGTCTTTATCCATATTTAATTCGCAAGTCTGAATGATCAAAGAAAAACGATATGAATTCAAGAATAATGTTCATAGATGAAAATCGCACGTGCACGTACCTTTGTGAAGAAAACCGGAACAGAAATGGAGGGAATTCAGATGGCAACGCTACCTGACGCTAACCGGAAATTCTTTGTTTTGTAAGGACAAAAACACCCTTATTCGCCGCATGTGGCGCTATCCGCTACCAGGGAGTAGAAATCGGACAAACCGACGCAATTTGTATGAAAAGCAGTAATAAAGAAAGAAATATAAACGGAGATAGATAGACTATAAATGAAAATAGATAGATTATAAACGAAGATAGATAGATTACCACAGTTATCTATCTTTATCTATCTTCTTAATATTTCTTTCTCTATTTCCGGTTTTCACACAAATGATGTCAACCAATCAGCGTCGAGGATCCCTACTGGTAAAACGTTAAGAGCGCCACTGCGCCACCATCCTCAACGGTTTTAAAATAACAACAGTCTTTTGTTCAGAGATGCTGATTTGATCAGATTTGATACCATTTCAGTTAATAAGAATGAGCGAAGTAAAATCGTTGAAAATGAAACGGCGGTACAAAAGATACTTGTACACGGAGGAGAAAATTTCGCGGAAAACACTTTGGCGTCGACGGCAACTTGCTCAGCAAAAGGTGCTTAAAATTCAACATCGGACAGATCAAGTAAGATTTATACAGTGCTTTTTCCAAATAGTAGTAAATTATTATTACTCCATGTCAAAATCATAAATACGCTTTTTATTCCTTGCATAAATAACAGAAGTAGTTACAATTACAATTTATAATCACTCTATCAGTTTTGCTGAATTACTTTTCTAAAATACAAGATCCTAATTATTATAGTCACAATTATGCATTTCTAAAAATGCGAATTACGTACATTAAATTTTGACCTACTATTATCTGTTTTATAGTTCATATTATCTGTTAGTGTTTGCAATTTTGTCTCGAGCTCTTCTTCACAAGGAAACAGACATCACACTATTGTAATTGCGAATTTATGAAACTTTATATTAATAACTTTGGCATAAGATGGACATTATTTTATGGGAATACAGTTTGTTTTTGTATTTACAGACTCGTGCTAATCTGACTGACAATGAGTCTCAAGTATTTCAGACTCATCCGTCTGTGTCAGGTTCACCTCATCAACTGACTGAGTTTCATCTGTGTACCTCTGACGTGTGTGACTCTGAAGTACTTCCGCTGGAAGCTACACCAGTTTCAGAGGAATACGAGGTATGGTTTTGAAATATTTCATTGAGTGCAATATATATTTATGTTTTACATGTAATTAATGTCACAATTTCTGCTTAGAAATCCCGTGAAAGTAGGGAAACTTTGTGTCCCTGCACGACAGCAACTGTGGGCGACGTGATTTTTTCATGTTTGGCACTTGGTTTACGACATCATTTGACGTGGGAAGCACAAATTGATATCATGAAAATGATAACAGCAATTTGGGACACGGAAAAAATTCCTCGTACGAAGTATAGTTATTTCAAATATTTGGAGAGTGAGCAGGACAATATAACTTATCATGTATATTGTCCTACATGTGATGTATACTTGGGGAAAAAAGAAGCGAATACATATATACAATGTAACTATTGCAATTCCGATGTTGATGCGTCAAACGTGTCAAATATATTCGTTTCTCTGTCGATAAAAAGGCAAATGCAGCAACTATTAAAGGACCCAAAAATAGCGACAACAATAATAAATCATCGTTTTGAGCGAAAGAAAGTGCAAGAAGATGCCTTGGAGGATATTTACGACGGGACAGAATACCAAAAACATACCAAACCTGGTGGTATCCTCTCATGCCCGTATAATTTCTCATACAGCTTTTTTACAGATGGCATACCCGCTGGTAAATCCTCCGGCAAAAGTATGTGGCCTATTTATTGTACGGTAAATGAATTACCCTATGAACAGAGGTACAAACATGTCATGCTGATAGGGCTGTACATTGGTGTAAAGGAGCCAAATCAAATGATTTTTTTACAACCACTGGTCGAAGACACAAACAAATTAGCCACTGAGGGATTGTCGTGGCTGTATAATAGTAAAAAAATTACGAGCAAAATCATTCCATTGTGTGCCGTTGCTGACTCCGTGGCACGCTATAAAATGCTAAATATGCAGTCATTCCATGCATACTATGGCTGCACATACTGCTACCAAAAGCAAGTACGTACAACAGGAGGAGGAAGACGGTTCGACATGTTTGCTCCAGACGCCACCAAAAGAAGCAGAGCGTCCACTTTAGAAGACGCGAGACAAGCATATGAGAAAAAAGAATGCACAGACCATCATAAGGGTGTTAAGGGCTCGTCCGTCTTAATAAAATTGTTATATTTTAATATTATATCCGGTTTTGTTATAGATTATATGCACTGCATTCTACTGGGAGTAACAAAAACGAACATGGAGTTTCTTTTCAATAGTACCAGGAAAAATTTCTGGAAAGGCATGAATGCCCGTGTTGCTGTGAAAGATTTAATGGCGTCTATAGATGAACGTTTACTAAAAATAAAGCCACCGTCGTCCATTACACGTACACCCAGATCGATACAGGAGAACAAGTTATGGAAAGCCTCCGAGTGGAGAGCATGGTTAGTGTTCTATTCTATACCATGTATGGATGGTTTGTTGAAACATCGATATTTAGTACATTGGAGTATGTTGGCAAAGGCAACTTGCCTTCTTCTACAGAAATCTGTATCAATTGCTGATATTGGGGAGGCACATGAGCTATTTTTAAATTACTGCAAGCTCTTTCAGAAATATTTTGAACCACAAAATACAATATACAACTTACATCTTTTAACACATATTTGTGAATGTGTCACGAAGTGGGGTCCCTTATGGACCCACAGCGCGTTTTATTACGAAGGCGAAAATCGATTTATATTGTGTATGTACAAGAGTCCGTATAATGCATTATCGTAAATTACCAGAAAATTCACATTATTCAAAATGATAAAACAATTATGCCCACAACTTGTTTCTTCACAAACAATATTACATTTTTGTGAAAACATTTTACAGAAAAAATTAATGAATACAAGATACAACAATTGCTTATTACTGGGAAAGGGGCGAAAAAAAGTATTGCGCGAGGAGGAAATACAATGCTTAACAGAACATTGTATTTCTATAGCAGATTGTACTGTGTATGAAAGATTTCTATATAGAGGCATACATTATTCCAACGTTACTTATTCTGAAGGAAAGCGCAATAACAATTCCTATTTATTTACAAGCAACAGTCGAGCAATAATGATAAAACATATTGTGTTAGAAGCAGGGGGAAACGTTGTGATATTAGGCCACTTATTGAAATTTCATAAATCTTGCGTTATTAATAACGAAGTAGTTGAAGTAAATTATTTACGAAAAATTAAAAGTTTAGGTAAATATGTATGCATCAAACCTTCAGATATAGAATCTGAAGGTATTGTGATACCTGAAGGTAATTATATTTGGAAGGTACCGTTTGGCTGCCATAGTGATTAGTTAATAAATTAAAGACATAAATTAAGAACGACCGTAGTTACCTTTTATTTATGTATTGTTGCGAGCACCCGATGGATTGGATCCATGGCCCGCTGGTGCTCGCGACGAAGACAACAGAAGGCAAGAAGAAGGCGATCGTATCGATCTCCTGTCAAGCATTCATTCGAGAGTCAGCCGCCATTCCTAGCAGACGTATCGATACACATTTCCTGACTGTATAGATTGTATTGAGTTGTATTAGTTGTTGTATTAGCCCTGTTCATGTTCTGTTGTTGTTGTACATTAAATTCCTATTACCATGAGCGCGAAACGTAACAGTATGTATAATAACAGCGACTGATATTTTTAAGTAAATTATCTCAAGCATTTAATAAGACAGCAATCACAGTAAACAAGTACGGATAGTGAAAGTACTGTAACATTATGAACTATAATTATCAAATTTTGCGATAATTTAGCGATCGCAAATTCAATAGTGATTAGTTTGTAAGAATTTTTTTGTAAAAACTATTCTGTATACTTCTAGGTGGACTTTAAATTTAAGTACTTAAAAATGTAAATATATTCGTATTATGTTTGTAATATAGCTTCTTCAATTAAATAAATAACGAAATATATAAAGAATCCTTTATTTCGTTCCACCGTACCTTGTGATTTTTTATCTACTTATATTGCATGTAAATAAAAATCATGAGTACCATTGAAAATTAATACTTATTATACTAAATTTGTGGAAACATTAATCACACGATGCATCGTGAAATAATATTTATAACGTTTTGAAACAGTTCGTAAAGCGGATGTGAAACACTATTACAAACAGCGATTGTAAGAGGTTCTGAAAACGTACAGAAAACGCCATACTAACCATTCGGAAACGGCATGTAAACGCCCTTTCAGTAGGGTGTTTTGAAAAAGTTCGCGTAGGGTTTGTGAAACGCTCTTGCAAAAAGCGTTTGTAGGAGGTTCTGAAAACGTACAGAAAACGCTATACTAACCATTCGGAAACGGTACGTAAACGCCCTCTCAGTAGGGTGTTTTGAAAAAGTTCGTATAGGGTTTGTGAAACGCTCTTGCAAAAAGCGTTTGTAAGACGTTCTGAGAAAGTTATTTATAACGCAACTACACACAGTTTGGCAGGCGTTTCTTGAGCGTTTCGTTCAGGAAGTTTACTTACCGTTTGTAAATTTTCTAAGAACGCCCTTCAGACCGTTCATGGAGCATTTTGAGAGGGTGAGCGTTTCGAAAGCGTTTCAGGACGTACAAAAAGCGTACAAACGCTCGTGAAAATTTCCTGAAACGCTTAAGAACGCCCTCCAAGGTCATTCATTTTCGTCAGGGACACTCCGCACTGTGTGGATCGTTGGTTTCTGTAAGCCAGGATTTGAACTGCGGGTGCTGTAACCAAGCTTTCGTACCCAGTAAACAAACTGACTGCAGTCTGACGGCAGATTGATGTCAGATTCGAGTATATTCTGACGTCAGATTCGGGTCCTACTATGTCCGCATTTGACTATGGTTTTGTGGTCAGAGCCTGACATCAGCATCTGATCGCAGATTGATGTCAGATTTCGATCAGATCTTGCTGCCGTGGCTGACCGCAGATTGAGAGCAGAAATCGAGCAGATCCTGCGCAGCGCGATCTGACGGCAGATTGGTGTCAGATACAGAGCAGATTCTGACGTCAGATTCGGTGCCTACTATGTCCGCATTTGACTATGGTTCTGCGGTCAGAGCCTGACATCAGGATCTGACTGCAGATTGATGTCAGATTTCGATCAGATCTTGCTGACAAAAACCGCCCGCAGATTGGTGGCAGAAATCAAGCAGATCCTGATGTCGGACATAGTAGGCAATTTTATATAATAGTATAGATTTAAAAACAGTGCAAAAGTCTGTAGCGTAAATAATATATAGAACACGTTTATAAGACCGACTTGAAAGATCTGATTTCTACCATATTTTATGGAAGAAAAAAAAGTTGGTAAACCATGTATTTAAACGGGTATTATAACATTTTTAATGTTTTATTTAGTTGTTAGTCAATTGAATGCCAGGGAGGCTCAAAATAATTATTTAAACTTTTAAAGACAGTTCTTCCACATATAAAAGAATTAATGATAACTACTATTTATTCAGTCGTCTTAGGGCGGTATTATCATCAATCGTTTTTTAGTTTTTAGCATGCGACATCCTCTACTAGTCTAGTAGACGATCTTCGTCTTCAGCAACGACTGATAATACCGCCCTTACAGTCGGGTATAACAAATATATACTCCGCAGTGGAATGCCGGCAAATACGAGTGGTACTCGAGAGCCCTGAATTTTTTTTTTTTTTTTTTTTAAATTTTGACTGTAGGGGGGGGGGCGGGACTCCGTCTCTCCGTTCCCCCTCTAAAGGCTGTCCCTCTAAGCGGAAGCCTAGTTACCAGCCAATGAGTGAATTGGAATTACCAAGTAGAAGTGAAAGCCGTGGCTAAGCAGTAAGTTGCGGAAAATTTTCAAAAAACCGCACGGGCTTGGTTATTTTAGATCTGTAAGTGAGAATTTGAAGGTACTAGGTATGAGTACAGTGTTCAATTGTTGAAGTCAGCTGAAGATAGAGGCGCGGGAAGCGGCAAGCATGAGGGTTTGAAGGCGTATGCTTGTGTAGTAAGCAGGGTGGAGGTAATGCATGCGTGGTTAAGCAACTTCTAGCAATCCAGAGTGGTGAATCCTTGTAGAGTCAGAGACCAGTTTAAAGGGCGAAAAGAAGCAACTGAGTAGAGAGATTAGCGGGCTGAAATCAAAAAAGAAATCTGATTATAAGGGAGGGGGGAGGGGAAGGGATGGGGGAAAGTGACAGAATGTGGGGTAAGGGAGGGAAGGAGCGAGGTTAGAAGGACATAGGGAAAGGGATTTTGATTTTATAGGGGATTTTGTTAGTGTCATATGTTCCAGTTTGACGAACTAGGGGATTTTCGTGGTCGAGGACCAAATAGTTGTGTTTAATCTTGTTAATAAAATCATTTAGAGGGGGAACTTTGGCGTCGACGTGAAGATTGTGAGTAGGGTATTTGAACGGGGTATTTAAGATTATTCGTAGGATCCTGTTTTGAATGCGTTGTAATTTAATCTTATTGTGATTGGAGGTACCCCACCAGACCTGGGCCCCGTATGTGAGTACAGGCCTGATACACGTTTTGTAAATATGTATTCGTATTCGTAGATTGAGTGGTGATTTGTGACTGATATGTCTGTAAAGGCAACCAGACACTTTGAGGGTCTTGGTGATGCGATCCTGTATTGCTGCATCCCATAGCATCTTGGAATGAAAAATTAAGCCCAGGTATTTAACCTCGTTTGACCAAGGTATGGGGGTATTATTAATTTTAATGTTGGAATTACTCCTTTCTGCAAGGAAATTATTGTTGCGTGTAAAGATGATGGCCACCGTTTTGTTGGAGTTTATTTGTAATTTCCATTCATAAAAATAGTTCAGGACAGTGTCAAGATACAGTTGAAGTCTGTTTACCAGGTTTTTGTACTTCCATGAGGAAGTGTAGAGTGCGGTGTCGTCCGCGTAAAGGGCGAAATCACAGCCCATGGAAGATGGTATATCGTTGATATAAATGTTAAAGAGGATGGGGCCTAAAATTGAGCCCTGTGGGACCCCTGCCTCGACTCGGTGTAGCATGGATCTGGTGCCAGAGCAGGAGACAAACAAATGCCTGTTAGTAAGGTAAGAGGCGATGATCGCTATTACCCCAGGGGCGAGCCCAATACAGTGAAGTTTGTAAAGAATGGCATCATGCCACACCGAGTCGAAGGCTTTGGACAGGTCAAGCAGAACCATGCCCACTGCCCTTCGGACATTTAGCTCATGGGTTATGTGCTGTGCGATGCGTAGTGATTGCTGAATGGTGGAATGACCCGCGCGGAAGCCGAACTGCCTATCAGTTAGGATACCGTTGTCAACCAAGAATTGGGACAGGTAAGCATAAATGATTTTTTCGTATAGTTTGCCCATGACCGAGAGCAGGCTAATTGGCCTATAGCTGGCTAAGAGTTCGCGCTGTTTGCCTGGTTTTAGGATGGGCACCACTTTGGAGGTTTTCCAGGCACTAGGAAAATAGGCCCAGGAAATGGATGCGGTGAGAATGTAATACAGTTGGCAGAAAATTTTGATAGACGCATATTTCAGCATTGGTACAGATACGCCGTCGCAACCGGGTGCCTTTTTGGAAGCCATATTGTTAATGTGTTTGACGATAATTGCGGGAGAGACTAATAGCGGCACTCTATTTGCAGGAACCGGGACAGCGATAGAGGAGACGTACTCGTTGACTTTATCGTCATTGAGAGATGACAGATTTGCTGCATCTCTATGGATGTTCGAGAAGAAGGAAGCTATAAGCTCAGCCTTTTCGAGGTCAGCAGTCACGGTGACAGGTCCATTACGGAGCGGTGGTAAAGATCTGTTAGTAGCTGTCGAAGTGATCTTTTTGAACGTACGCCAAAAGGTGGGATCCGGCTTTTTAAAGGCCCGAAGAGTCCGGTCCCAGTCAAGGATTCGTAGGAACGAGATTCTCTTCCGAATTGTGGCAGTTATATCCCGGGTTTCTTCGGCGACGACCCCTGCTCCCAGGATTTGACCGCGACGTCGGAGAGATCGTCGGTGACGTATTAGGGAGTTAAGTATGGAGTCGTTAAACAAATAGGCGTTTTTACTGATGTGAGTGTTATCCGGAGTCGCTGCACGTCTACGGCAAGCATGTAAGTGGGAGGTCAAATTTTGGATGCAGGAGTCGATTTCTTGCGTTGAAGAAAAACTGTTCTTGATGTTATATCGAGCAGTGTTCTCTTTATAAAGCCTCCAGTCAATAGACGAGGCAAGGCTGTGTGGTCCGTTTGGATGATTGCAGGTCAAAATGACTGGGCGATGAGTAGTGTTAAAATAGTCCGAGATTGTACATTTGAAATCCGCATGATAGTCAGATAAAAAGAAGTCAATTAAGGAAGGTCTGGAACAGCCAGTTTGGTGAGTAAAATCGTCAGAATGAAGTACCCGGTATTGGTGCTTAATAGAGTGCTCGTATAGGATTCTACCAGCTCTATTTTCCGCGAACTCCGTTAGCTTGGAGTTCGTGGTTCTCGCGTGTGTGTGGGGCCGCGTGGGAGATTGGGGGGGGGGGGGAGTACAGCCGTGGCCGCGAGAACCTACAGCAACAACATCCGCGTATGGGCGGGGAGCCGAGGGGAAGGATAAGGTAGGGCGGGACGTTGAGGGAGTAACAACATCGGACGTAGGATTTAGAGTTGGAAAGGTACGAACGTTAAAGGCTACCCCGTTATTGGTTTTGAAATTTTTGTTTCTTTTTTCCAGGTATTTGAGGAGGGCAGGGCATTGTCCGTAATTGGCAGTATGTGACCCGCTACAGTTGATGCACTTTGGGGGTATTTCGATTGATTTTTGGCAGTCGGCAGACCGATGGGAACCGGAACATTTCACGCATTTGGGGGGCAGCCCGCAGTTGGCCGCAGAGTGACCAAAGGCTTGACAGCAGAAACATTGCGTATAGTTTCTTTTTGAGAAAAATTTTTCCCAATAAATTCTTGTGCTGAACAGAACATTGACTTTGGATATTGTGGAGGGTGTGGTTCCCTGGGGGAAGATGATCTTGTAGATAGAGAAAAGTGAGTGTATGTTGCCCTTACCCTTGAGAGAAACACATGAGATTGGGTTTAGGCCTTTTGCCTTTAATTCGAGTAGGATCTCCTCGGGAGGGGTTTCCGGAAGACCCTTTAGGGCCATGGTTAGCCCTCGTTCAGAATTTAATGTGAAAGTAAAATAGGGAATGTTGTCTTGGGACAGGGCTTGTTTAAATTTTTTAAAGGAATCAACCTCTTCGAATTGAAGCCTAATTTTGCTCCCCAAGTACTTGATTTGGAAAGTTTTTCCAAAAACAGCCGCTAATTCGGACTCAAATTTGGATATATTGTAGTTAAAATTTGAAATATACAGCGGAGGGGGTTTCGCTGGGCGAGTCGGAACAGAAGGAGAGGTAGCGGTCGGAGTGCCAGGTTGGTCGGCACTAAGCGTAGTATTATTAGGAGCCGTGTTTACTTCCGGGGAGGTTTTTTTCCCCTTAGAGGACAATAGCTGTGGAATTTCATCGCTAGGTTTGAAGGCGTCTAATACCGAGAAACGGTTGGAGACTGGTATATTTGGCATGGAATGTACGTCCTTAATGAGAGAGTTTGCTCCCTCAAAAGAATGCGATAGAGGTAGGGAAACGTTTATATTCGGGAGTTTATTCCGAGGTAAAGTGGAGGATGGCTTATCGAGACTGTCCTTAGTCAAATTATGGTCGCTTTTTGCCGCTCTTTTATGCTTTTTTTTTCCAAGGTGTTTTTCGGGAGGAGCCATAACTGAGAGTTTGCTTGTACTTGACTGAGAGTCAGAGTTATTAGGAGATGTTGAACCAAAGGAGTGGTCCAAGGGATTCTGGGCTCGTCTTTTTGACGGAAGTGTGGAAGCAGAAGCTGGGTCAGATTTTGAGTCCATAAAAATAGAGTTGCTTACCATTTTCTTCTGTGTGAGGGCATCGAGAGATGGCCCTTCATTCTTGGGACCTGTAAGTGGGTCCTTGGACGGATCCCAGGTTATTAAGGGTTCGAAACCCTCCTCAGAGGTCTCCAGAATAAATTAGGTACTATGTTACACTTACTTTGAGTGAAGTAAGGATCCGCGAAGAAGCTAACGTGAGCGCGCACTGAAGAATCACAAGAATCAATAATTCTGAGACACTAGGTATGGTAAACAGAAACGAGGCCACGTCCGTTCGCGACAACGTCTAAGCGTCGAGTCCTACTCGAGAGCCCTGAATGATCAAGCCCTCGGCCACTTATTCCCGCCACGGTGCTATTTCGTAAGCGAGAAGCGGTCGCCCGATCGCGGCCTGGCGGGTCGCGTCGTGAACTATGTCAGCAGAATCTACTCGATTTCTGTTGCCTATCTGCCGTCAGATCGCGGTGCGCAGAGTCTGCTCAATTCCTGCCATTAAATTGGATTAGCAGACTCTGCTTACTTTCTGCCGCCATTCTGCTGTCAGATCCTGACATCAGAATCTGCTCTATTTCTGCCGCCTATCTGCCGTCAGATCGCGGTGCGCAGAGCCTGCTCGATTTCTGCCATTAAATTGGATTAGCAGATTCTCCGCAGTGTCTGCCGCCAAACTGCTCGCAGGCTATGTCAACAGAATCTGCTCTGTATCTGACACCAATCTGCCGTCAGATCGCGGTGCGCAGAGCCTGCTCGATTTCTGCCGTTAAATTGGATTAGCAGACTCTGCTTACTTTCTGCCGCCAAACTGCTCGCAGACTATGTAAGCAGAATCTGCTCTATTTCTGTTGCCTATCTGCCATCAGATCGCGGTGCGCAGAGCCTGCTCGATTTCTGCCATTAAATTGGATTAGCAGATTCTCCGCAGTGTCTGCCGCCAAACTGCTCGCAGGCTATGTCAACAGAATCTGCTCTCTATCTGACACCAATCTGCCGTCAGATTGCGCTGCGCAGGGTCTGCTCGATTTCTGCCATTAAATTGGATTAGCAGATTCGCCGCAGTGTCTGCCGTCAAACTGCTCGCAGGCTATGTCAACAGAATCTGCTCGATTTCTGCTACCTATCTGCCGTCAGATCGCACTGCGCAGGGTCTGCTCGATTCCTGCCATTAAATTGTATCAGCAGACCCTGCCGCCAATCTGCTCTCAGGTTAAGGCAGCACAATCTGTCGGCTTTCTGCTGTCAGTCTGCTTTCATCATCGAATATAACAAATCCTGTATCAAATCTGTAGTCTTTCTGCCACAAACATTTGTACTCAGGCGTTGAGCAAAATCTGCAAATACAGACGTGGCTATCTGGGTAAATGCTTGCTTCTTTGCTTTCTTCGACATCTGCTTTTCTTCGCTTTCATCGAAGTCAAAAAGCTGCCGCAGCCGCTCGGGAGATTTGCGACGTGTACGGAGGTGTCATAGGCAAGTCAATTGCGCGAAAATGTTGATTTTTGCCTCCTGGAAATTCCATTTCTAAGCTTGAAAAATAATAAAAAATTAAATTATTCAAAACAACGATTATCACAGTTTTGTAGAACAGAAAGGGTCTTTCGAATGCATATAAACACTTTGCCAAACAGCAAACAAATCGTTCCAGGATAAAAGAAAACATAAAACGGTACGAACTTATTCGCCAACCCAATAAAAGCACAATTAGAACCTTTGTTTCCTATGTGATTTGCCATACGTCAAAGCACATAATGACAAACCGGACATTGGAATCATAGGTTCTTCGGAACAATTTAGTAGCATATTGGTGGAAGAAATACATTTTTTTAATACATGATCGACATAGTTGTCGGTCAAATACACTTTCAGATGCCCTAAAGGGCAATCGCTCAGGTTGACATCAACTGAAAGGCTTAAACAAGTTTGAATTAAAAGTTTTAAATTGCAATGTTCCGCGAATTTATCAAAACAGTGTTTAGTTAAAACATAAACCTCTCGCATAAATTGTCCTATTAATTCTTTTTGTGTTAAAAAGCTTGGCAACACGTAGCACAAGCTTGAATAAAGGGTTCTAAGTAATCTAAATTGACAGTAGTAGCATCATAATTTCGCAAAATTGACTCTACTGATTCTACAGCTACTACTGGTACTGCATTATTAGAAAAGTGAGAATTTGGATTACGAGAGGAAAATTCGAAAATCTCTTTAACATTTAACAAATTTTCACTACAATCTGCCTCGCAGTTTTGTCTTCCTGAGTTGGAAAACAATGAATTTATGAGTAATGACTTGTAGTATTCGGTAAATACTGAACAAGTCGGATTTGTATTTCTTCCACCATGTTGTCGTACCAGCGAAAAAAAAATTTCCAAAGGATCTTGGTTAAAATCTCTGGTTCTGAATCCTACAAACCCAAGATCCAGCAAATACGATTTAAGAATTTTGAACCCTTTCAGGGTATGTATCCAATTCTGCAACACCGCAGGATGCTCTTTATCTCTCGCGTTGCGTTTGATAAATCGCATACTTTGGAATAAGTTTATACACTTATTCCAAATATCTGTGGCGTTGCTTTCGTTGTCCAAAATGGTCCTACTATTGACACTGTCGAAAAGTGAATTTAAATTTAGAAATAATATCGCCGTATCTATTCCCGAAGCTGACATCTTTCTGGATTTACAAGCACTTTCCGCCTCAGTAGTGCTCATAAGTTCCATAAGAGATGCTACTTTACGCGAGAAGACTTGTGTACAATATTTGACACGCATCTTCTTAATTTTACTTGGAACGACATGCTGTTCCGTAATATTAACTAAAGTTTTAAAATCACCTCTACACCGATCAATGAAATAAGTATCCTCGAAGTGGGACCATTTTGCTGTTCTTTCTACACCGTCCAGAGTATAACGAAGATCCTTCGTTAACAAATTATTTCTAATACATTTTAACAAATGAGGCGGATCAAACAGTGGTACGATCTTTTGTTCATCTACGATGATGAGCCCCTCTTCAGCCGACTTGCAATCTCTTTTCGTGTCGAAAAGTAATTGCTTAATCGCGTGTACATTTGTTGACCCTTGATCACAAACCGAAGCAACAACTCTTAAGCGTATAAGAGTGCATTCCCGTACTATGGCCTTAAATGTACGCGCTATCGACTCCCATGAAGCGGTGCCCCTACAAAAGGAGTACGACACTGTTTGCTTCCAAGGTTTATCTCCAAATATCCCTCTTAACATAAAGACCTGCACATGGTCTGCAATGTCTCTATTACGCGAAAACCCGAAATCTACTAGTCCCTCTACAATATCGGATTTGACATTATAATGAAGCCGGGGACTAAGCTTCATTTCGTCAAATAATAAAATGCAACATCTATACCGCGAATCCTCGAAATTGTCGAGTATATTTTCGATGCTGTGGAAGACAGACTTACTAATACCGGGAGATACAATGATTTTAGTGACCAATTTTCTTAAGGTCTCTGTACTAGGTAAGAGGAAAATATTGGAAAGGTATCGATAAACCTTTGGACTTTGCTTCAGCAATGAAAGCGCAAATATTTTATCATCTAAAGTGTAATTTCTACTGAACTTAGGTCGTCCCATGTTACGGACTTGTAATGCTAAAAAGTCTCGCACAGTTGATGGCAGACTTTCAATGCGTTCCGCAAAGCCACGTTTTAGCAACATTTCGGCATGTTGCAAACGTTCCTTACATTCTACATGGCGTTTACGCATTTGTCTCCTTGTTTTCATCAAGGAGACAATTACGTTGTACTGCCGCACCTCATCTGGAGACAGGCTGGACGTCTTATTTGTTCTGAACAATGTCAGCACAGATGCTAAATAGTAAGAAGTAAAACAATTTATGCATGCAAAAAAAACTGAATTTCCAGCACCCAGAAAACTGTATAAAATTTAAGGTGGTTTTATCAACACCCCATGCTCCGGGTTATAATAAAAAACAAGCTGTTAGCACATGCTCAGCATAAAGAATATATATTAAAAGGAGGAATTGGGGAATACTAATAAATAGTGCAAATAACAGAAGTTTAAGGGAGTTTTGAGAGGAACTGGATTTTGGATAAAACAACCTTAAGAATAGTTTTTAATATAAAACGTCACAGTACCTTTCCTTGTCCGCAATGATTGTCCAGAGGTACCAGCAACAGCAGATCCAGTATCTGTAAAATGTATTGCAAATGATTAATTCGTTAACTCGAATCTGAAGGGAAGAACTAAAATCTTCGAGTTATAGAGGTTTCGACTTATCGAAGTTATGGGGTAAGAGAGACTTTTACGGCCGATTTCTTCGCCTCTAGATAAAAGTTATCTGGCGGATAGTTACAGTAGAGTGTGATTGACTCGCGTTCTCCTAGGCTAGTTACATCGGAAAAATATTAATATTAAGCTGCTGTTGCAGAATTAAACTGGTGAATGTTTAAAGAATGGCCATTTATTAATTAATATTTATATCTATACAATTTTCACTTTGAAATAGCAGCTTAATATTGACATTTTTGCGATATAACTAACCTAGGGTAACGCAAGTTAATCATACTTTACTGTACCTATCCGCCAGATAACTTTTATCCAGAGGCGAAGAAATCGGCCATTACAGAGGCTTTGTACGAAAATTAATAATTTGCTGATCGGAATGGCATAAAGATAGAAAAATTCAATTTGTACTACTACGCTACTATTCATTATTATTTAAAAATATCTGTTATTCTAACAGTTGAAACAAGGGAGACAGTATCGAATTTTTGTATTTTCTTACCAGTATGGACCTCTATACGTTCAGCTGCTTGCTGAACCTCCAGGCGGCCAATCCCTCCACAGGGTCCATTATTATTATTATCTGTAACGCAAATTACAAATATTCATATTGTATAAACTAGTTAAATTCTAAGTTTAAAAAAAACAAACACATGCATTCTAAATTTTATAATAAATATATATTTGTATTTCCTTACCAATATGTACATCCAACGGTTCCCTTACTTCCAGTACCTCCTGATGGTCAACTGCATGCTGTAGCAAGCAGCTTACATCAATTGGTGCTACAAAATATTAAAATAGTTTTTAGTAAAGTAAATTATATGTACACTATGCAAATGATTCTAGAGGTCAAAATAAGACGAAAATCAAGAATAATGATTTCGCGTTTTTGCAGTAATAATGGGTTAAATTTAAATTTCTGTCTCCTAAACTAGTAGTCGGAGGACTCTGGGCTTTTGTAGTTACATTGTCGACTAGCAATAGAACAAAAAAGTATTCATACATTTTTCTGTATCTCTTCGGGTTTCACATTTATAAAGCTTTTAAAATCCAAGATGTCGTTAAGGAATGAATTTCAAATATTATAAACTTTATAAATGTGAAACCCGAAGAGATACAGAAAAATGTATGAATACTTTTTTGTTCTATTGCTAGTCGATAATGTAACTATAAAAGCGCAGTGTCCTCCGACTATTAGTTCAGGAGATAGAAATTTAACTTTAAACCATTATTACTGCAAAATGAAGGCCCAAACGCGAAATCGTTATTCTTAATTTTTGTCTTATTTTTACCTCTAGAATCACGCCTTACAATATTTTCAGCACGTTTTAAGAAACGTACACTCTATATATTAAGGGGGAACACCACTGTGAAAGTTGAAAAAATTTCGATTTTTTTTTTCTTCACTTTCTTAATGTTTAACTCTTCAAAAATACTCTCTGAAAATTTCAAGTTGATATTCGAAGAATTGACGAAGATACAGTGCATTTTGTGAGACGCGTCACGATGCCGTTCCGAGCGCGCTATGTTAGCGGCAAATAGCGCGCCGACATTTTTCTTCCTGTTCCCCCACATTGTTAAAGGTTATATATTTTGGGTTTTTCCCGTTTTTACGCACGGTACGCTGTTCGTACGAGAATCGAAGAAATGCAACCGTTGATCGGGCATTCGAGTGACAGTGAACGTCACGAACGGAAGTGTGATTTTTCCCGTGCAAACTTTAAACGCGATTTTCTCGAAACGACATTTTTCTAACTGATTGAATCAATAGCTCTGTCAATTTTTATCCGATCGACTTGAAATTTTGATAGGATCTTTAAAACAAGAGTATCTTCAGTTGTACGTACCGATTTTTTGATCGAAAACATATTTTTTTAAATACGCTCGAAAAACTATCCATTTTTTTGCGGATTTTCGAAACTTTTTCTTCCCAAGCGCACCATTTTTACAAAAATAATTTTTTTTAAAAATCGGTACGTACAACGGAAACTACACTCATACCGATTATATTAAAAAAAAAAAAATTGATTTCAGAGTTGCCGTTCTAAAGATATCGTTTCGATAAGCGACCTATGTTTTCTTGTGAGGGATGTAGGAGATTAACTGTATATGGAAATCTATGCATGTTTTTCTATTACTTTTTTTTTTATAGTCTCTTAAGACATTGTACTAAAGATAGGTAATAACAATTTTATAATAAAACTGTAAGTTGTCCCTTAAAAAAATCTTAAAAATGGGCTCATTTTTCCGGCCGTCACAGTGGTGTTCCCCCTTAAACATACCTGGAAGTTGAAGCGTTGGAACAGCAGTCTTACAAAGTTTGCTTTGTAATTTGTAGATGCCTAAGAAGTGCGCATCACAGATCTTCCTGTTGCGAAGAGATTGGTGCATTAACAATGGATTGCCGCAAGCAGCAATCCATTTTAAGCACCTCTCTCGGTCTTTAAGGATATCGGGAAATGTCCTAAGTAGGGTATTTCCCGATTCGCAACCTTTGACTTCGCACTTCTTAGGCCCGGACATAATCTAAAACTCAAATTATTGTAATTAATAAAAAAACTTACAATATCTCACAGACGCTATATTACAAAAATTACTTATCTTATGCGTTAGACCTGGTTAGAGTTCTCGTGTCCCTCGTGTGCCCTCGTGTCCGCGCCAATTTGAAACAATTAAAAATGGCGACGGTCGTCATGGTAACTGATGGTAACATTTCACCAACGTCGAAAGGTTGTGTGCGTGCTCACTGATACACCTAGGTATGTGTGTGTGATGTAACTAGCGCCTCCTACCGATAAGGTGCTAACTAAACGGGAACTTCGGCCAATCAATGACGGCTTGGTCCCCCTGGCCTGATAGCTATGAGCTACCGGCTATTGCCAGCAGGGTGGCGTGGAAATATACTGCAGCGGTAGTAGGATTAGAGTGGGGTCTACTACCACCGTCTGATTGGTTCAACGCCAAGAGGAAAATTCATCGACGCCAGCACCAATCCAAGCCGAGTGGAGTGAGGGTACAGCCAACCAGCATCGTCATCGAGTCCTCGGCGACGCTGGTTGGCTGCGGTTTCACTTAGCTTGGCTAGTTGGCTTGGCTTGGCGCTGGCGTCGGTGAATTTTGTTCTTGGCGGTGATTGGTTCAGACTGGGTAGTAGGACCGTAGTGGCGTCTACTACGCAGGTCTGTGACGTCACTCGATCCGCTTCGCGTTCACGCCACTCGGCTTCGCTTAGCGCTGGCGTCGGTGAATCTTCTTCTTGGCGTTGAACCAATCAGACGGTGGTAGTAGACCCCACTCTAATCCTACTACCCAGTCTGAACCAATCCACGCCAAGAGGAAAATTCATCGACGCCAGCGCCGAGCCAAGCGAGTGGAGTGTAGCCAAGTGAGGCCGCAACCAACCAGCATCCTCAACGAGTCCCCGGCGACGCTGGTTGGCTGCGGCCTCACTTGGCTACACTCCACTCGCTTGGCTCGGCGCTGGCGTCGATGAATTTTCCTCTTGGCGTTGAACCAATCAGACGGTGGTAGTAGACCCCACTCTAATCCTACTACCGCTGCAGTATATTTCCACGCCACCCTGATTGCCAGTGATGCCAGAATCGTGGGACGTGGGACAGAACGCTTACCCCCACTATGACCTACCATCGTCTCCCACTATGACCTACCGTCGTCCCCCACTTTCTTTCCATCGCACTGCACACAAGCATATCCCTACCCTTGGCCGTGTGCACGGCAGCCCAACAAACAGCTCACACGGACAGGAGTGAAAATATGCTTGTGTGCAGTGCGGTGGGAAGACAGTGGGGGACGACGGTAGGCCATAGTGGTAGACGACGGTAGGTCATAGTGGGGGTAAGCGTTCTGTCCCACGTCCCACGATTCTGGCATCACTGGCTATTGCACATGCCCGCGAAGAGCTGTGACGTCAAACCAATCAACGCCAACCTGGTAAACGAAACGAATCGACGCCAGCGCCATGGAAAACGAAACGGCTTGAATGCGAAGCCGAGCGAGTGACGCCACGCTTTCCAATTTCCAGTCGTACTTGTGGCCTAGCTTATATAATTCGAATATTAAATTATTCGAGTAGTCCCAGCCCTAGTACGAATCGATAATTATGTGTGACGCCGCGTGGCCGCGTCACTCGCTCGGCTTCGCGTTCAAGCCGTTTCGTTTCCTATGGCGCTGGCGTCGATTCGTTTCGTTTACCAGGTTGGCGTTGATTGGCTTGACGTCACAGCTCTTCGCGGGCATGCGCAATAGGCGGTAGCTCATAGCTATCAGGCCTTTTCCCGTGGACACTGAGTATGAGTAGATTTAAATCTGTCATTGTAAATTTAGGTTAGGTTTTTATTTTCTCTTAGTATACATAGCTAGCAAACGACACTTCAGGGCACAGCCCTATATAGCCCAACGAAATTGTAAGTTTAGAAAAGTTGTTTTATGAAAACACCTTTTCTCCATAAGGGTGATGGAATGTTACGGTACCACGTGGTAACATGTGGAAGGAGCTTAATGTTAGAAGACTAAGCCAAACAAACTAAATTCCTCTTGGTCGATTTTGAGAATCAAGCGTTTAACTACATAGCTCTGGAATTTCACCTAGGAGAAAGGATCAAAGTGCGGTTCATTTATTCAAACACCCGTTTCCAAGGGGGTATCGATTAATTTATAATCTTGAAGTCCTCTCATTAAAGGATCTCTAACTATTTTCAAACACCTCGGCCTTGTGCGAACTTCACTTTGTCTCCCTTTCCCATTACATTCAGGTGATTCAATCTGAACTCCGCGCTTCCGAAGCTTATACTGCACGCCGCTAGACGGGAGTCGCAACAAGCCCAACGAACGCCTGTTCAGAGGTGCAAGATGTGAAGATTTCCGACTGCAGCGCCGCTTGCGGTAGAGTGAGGAAGTTTTGATAGTTTTCATTCGGTCCGTACTCTATTCAGTGATGCTAAAGCTAATGGCCGGAGTATCGAGAATTTCCCCCACCATGCATATGACAACTCCACGATCCGCGCGTACGTGAGCCCAGCGCTTCGGATGACTTCGGACAATTTCGGGAGTTGAGAGGGACGGTGAATATGAGCCTTTCTCTCTCGCTCTTGAAACGTTGAGATTCTAGTGCCGGCAAGGTTGCTGTTCGAGGATCTTTCGTCTTACTTACTCATGCTGTACCTATCACGGACTCCTTCCCTCTTACAGGCCTGGGACGATAAACGGCAACCCTGGTCGCTGGCAAGCGGCACGAGCCACCGTAATGCGATTTTGGCTTCCCGGATATTTTCACTTTCCGACTCAGATATTCTTGTAACGAAAAAAAATTTCGAAAAAAATTTTATTGCGGAAATACACGTTTTAGGATCTCCTGATCACACTGAGACTATTAAAAAAATAGATTTTTTCAAAATCTCGAATGTTTATTAACACAATTGCGTTTAAATGGCTCAATAGATTTTAATAAAACTTTATATTTAGATATCATATTTTCGTCTTAAAATCTGGTTAATTTTTTAACCCAATCGGTTCATGAATAATGATAGTTACCTCTTATAGTTCTATAATTTTTCGTATTATTTAGTATAAATATTCGTTATTCGTAAAAATTAAAAAGATTCTCTGAATGAATCTCACAGGGAATTAAATACTACGTAAAAAAGTTAAATAAATTTTTTCCCTATTTTCACTCATAAAGGATTTGCGTTCACGATACACGTAGGATTTTGCAATATCCGAATTGCAATAAACCGTTGACATTGACGATAGACGCTTTAGCTTGTACAGTTACAATTATTACAGAGAACAATTTATTAAAATTGAATAAAATTTATTTTCTTATAATTTTCGTACTTACTTAACATACTTAACGTACTTTTAACAGCCTGTGCATTGAGGAAAGCAGAAAATGCTCTGTAATACTTGTCTTAATGTAGGGAATTCGTAATCATTGTTTGTGTTCTTCTTTGAACAAATTTCTTTCCACATTTTATCGCAATGTAAACGCTTATATTTCGCTTTTTCACTTTCATCGAAATAAGAATACAGTTGTCGCCATTCCATTTCTAGCAAGCTCAAATTAATTTTTTTAAAATTAGAAGCAAATTCAAGAATTGGATATCCACATTTTCTATCTGCTTCATATAAAACTTTTTCAACGCTTAGTGCAATAAATAAATCAGAAATATCTGCATTGTGGTGTAATTTACAAGACTTTTGGAAACAAATGTTCATTATGTTCGTTGGATGATTCGGGCATATTGTACGCAACTGTTCTGACATACACGTATTATTTAGTACTAATAACCCAACAACGTTTTCCCATAAAAGATTATGTCCATATAAACATTTCAAAATTTGTTGCAATGTATCGTTCGAAATGCAATCGTCGTTTATATCACAAATACCAATTACGATTTCGTATCTAACAAATGAATGTAATGAAAGAGTTGTAGCATTGATAAAATATTTTGTTTTATGGACGTCATTGCAAATACGTTGTAGAGTTATATGAAAGTAATTATTTCTAATCAGTTCAAATAATTTGTCGTATAAAACTATTCCATACATATTTTTAATGCTATTTGCATCCAATATATCAAATTCTTGAGGTTTCCCGATCAATAATCTGCTGAACTTTTTTTTTATACGATTGAGTGATTTTTTCAAATTTTTGTCTTCGGTACATTTTGATATGTAATCAGGTAAATGCAAATTAAATTTTCCAATATTCAATAATTTACGCATATGATTTTTGGATTTTGAGTGCCGCGGAATGTTATTAAGTTTAAAATTACTTTTACAAATTGTACAATATGCTTTTCCATTGCATTTCCGTAACCATTTATTGTGCTCGGTTTTTGTTCTGTTACTGCTGTTGTAGATGTCAGCCATACCAGGACTATTTCGTAACTAAAAAAAAAATTATTACAATATAATCTAATATAATATGTAATACTTGTACATACTGTTAAAATAATTGCAAACGAGCGTCATCTTTTAGTTAAGTACGTCCATGCATTTCACAAAATACATATCTAACTACAATAACTTGAATAAAACATCTCTGAGAGAGTCATTGCATGCCCAAGATGCATCACACAACATTACGAAAAATTATAAGGTAATATGGAAAATATAAGACGTACCGTAAGCCCACCCACCACGACAAGGTAGAGACGCATAGGGAGGGAAAAAATAGTGTCACATGCTTTGTCCACAATATCACAGTAGGGAGGAAGGAAAAGGACACAATTTTAAAAACATTAATTTAAAATTCCATGTACTTGGGGAGAAATAAAAAAGAATGACTAAAAGTAATATCTTGAATTCAAAAAGAGTCCATAAGGTATGAGAAGAAATGAAATGAAATAATATTCAAAAAATTAAGGAATGCAAAAATATGAGAAGTAATGAACATATAGAAACAGTATTTATACATATATAAGATTCTAAGAAGAGTTTACGAATTTTACTTAAATAATATATTAAAGACATTTTATTGAAGAAACTTTTAAGATAAACAAAATTCAAAAACAATAAGTCAAACAAAATTAAACATTATAAAGATAAAAAACTTGTCCCTAAGTGATTAAGCATGTCACACCTTTGAAAAGAGGAAAAAATCGGTTGAGAAATATTAAATGAATAGATATCAAGCAAGAATGAAAAAAAGATAACGTTTAGATAGAAAGCGAAACGATTGCAAATATAAACCACAAACACAAATTTAATTCCAAAATATTATTAAAAATTTGAATAAAAACGAAACTAATGGCTACGAATATAAATTATTACTTGACATTAATGTAAAATGATTTGGGCCAATCGAAATTGTAGAACTAGTTTCTCCGCGGGCTTTAAAAGCTGTTTTAATCACGGCAATGGAATTTATAGAATCATGACTAAGTTTACTTCTTTTACAGGTTTTGACATCGGTCAGAATAGAGAAAATTCTTTCTGCTTCTGCATTTGAGTGAGGAAGACTCCTTACAACATTCACGAGTTGTTTCAAGACTGGGAACAGAAGATTGTCATTTTTATCCCTCGCAGAATTAATTTGGACCTATATGTCATCAAAGCACAGCTGTGACAATTTCTGACATTGCACTTTGTCGAAAGTATAATACAACTTCTTCCATTCTTCTTTTAATTTTAAGTGGTCAAAAGATCCTAATTTTTGTGCAACGTAAATTAAATTATTCAAGGCATAGTCTCTATCACTATCAAAAAGTGCTAATTTAAAATCAAACACTTGCAAACTGCCTAAAAATGTATCTTTTAAAGGGAAACGTTTTATTATCTCTGTAATGGCTCTAATGTAAAAAGCTAAGCAAAATTTTTTAATTTCAAGAAACGTTTCCTGGGGCAAAGTATTATCATCGACATGATCCCTCAAATAATATTCACACTCAAAACCTAGGTAAATGTCCTTCAAGTCTAACAATTTATTACCGGAAAAAAAATTATTTTGAAACATCGAGTCGTTTATTGTTGAATATTCTGGTTTTAAAATATGTCGGCACAAATCTTGAAACAAAAGTCTAGATTTAGAATATAATAAATGAACGGCTGTCCTGTGGGTTTGAAAAAACGCGTTGAAGGAATTGAAATAATTTAAAATATATTTAAGAAACAAAAGATAAGCTAGTGTTTCTATTTTTTTTATATCACGAAGTAGATTATGAGCCGTATCGTTTTTTGGATTTTCAGATACTTCCGAAATTAAAAAAAAATTTAACGAATCCCAACATTCCAGAATGCGTGCTACGCAAGCGTGCATGGCTAGCCAACGCGTATCGCACAATTTTAAAATTTTTTTTGACTTATTATTAACAAATTCTTGAACATTAGCAAAATTCGCCGACCGTTTGGCGCTACTATTAATATAAACTGTTAAATTTCGAATAAATTTTTCAATATACGTTGGGATTTCTGAACATGCTTTACTAGATACTAATGCCGCGGAATGACAAATACAATTGACTGTTATTAATGAAGGACACTTCGTTTTAAGTTTTGAACAAAATGAGGAAAAGCGCCCGATCATCAGTGATGCATTGTCACATGTGAGTCTAATTACATTCTGCACAGGAATTTGCTTTTTGTGCAATGCTTTCTGAAATGCTGAAAATAAACCTTCTGCAGAGCAATCTATGGCGTCTAATTTTAATAATTCTAATAATTCTGTACAAGCTGCAGAAGTTTCCGAATTTACGTATTTAATTAAAAAAGTGAGCCATTTTACGTTAGAAATATCTGTGTTTTCGTCAACAAATATAGAAAATTTATGATGTCGAGCACTTTCAATAATTCTATTTACTTATACTTTAGAAAGCACGTTTGTAATAATTTTGTTGCATTTTACGCGGCTCAAGGTTAATTTACTGACTACATATGAATCTGGAAATATAACCTTCAGAAGGCCAATTAAATAAGCACTAATGTGAAATGGAATATTGTGCTCGACAAAAAAAGCGCACAAAGCAATTTCAGCAATCTGAATCTTCTCGTTCGAATCAAAAGCAGCACTGTTACGTTCGGATAATTTAGAAACGTTCTCGGCGTGTGATTTTGTACCAAAATGATTTTTTATTTCTGATAACCCGCTATTAATCATATAATTTTGACAACACGCGGAACAATGAAATTTGGAATCGTCGTTAAAAACGCGTTGTAGCCAAGGTTTAAAATCATCGCGCTCTAACCATTGTCGAAGAAAAGTTCTTGGACTAAATTTGCGTTTCTTTGGACGAGAATCCATGACAAAAACCAGAAAAACAGACAGAGGAAAAAGATAAATAAAAAAAAGAAGAGGAAAGTATATAAATTAATGAAAAAAAAATACTTGCCTGTTTAATTGATGCCTTCAAAAGATGGACGATCACCAGTTGAAATATTAAATATTTATAACTAACCACACGCACTGCACACAGCAGTACAGCACCTCGAATGACGGTTACTCTACGTTCGCGTATGTCCGTTACGGTACCCCGCCAAAAAAGCGCGCGTATTGTACTACCCAAGAATATTATTCTATAGAGCGGAGATATCACAAGCTGAGATTCCTTACTCCACCGCAGGCGGCGATGCAGTCGGAAATCTTCACATCTTGCACCTGTTGCGTGATTACGCGAACGTAGTCACAGAAATGTATATAATCGATAGGTAAATTAGGAGCGAAGTTTGAAAGTAGATACTTGCGTATGATTAAGAAGTATTATAAAGGATGCGCAATGCGGTGGCATTCGTGGGAAAGATCTTGGGCAGAGCTCGAGGGCAGGAAGAGGATACCTATTAACGAACCCCGAAACGAATCGCGAGTTTCTTCTAAGTCACGTAATCTCTTGAGAAGGCCTTGTCCTTTGTTAGACTTTAGGAGTGTTGATTGACACCAGAAGTGTTGGCGACGCTAAGGAAGTCATAAATTCTCTTCAAGAGTAGTCTACTCGACCCTCGTAGCCGAGCCAACTTTCTCTTCCCACGTGTGCACCCCGCTGTGTAACGGAAAAGCGCGCTTCCACCGAGTTTCCACCACCACCCGAAGACTGAGGGAAAGATGGACGTCGATTCGCGGGGGCGGACGGACATCCGCGGGACAACCTACCCTTTGAATCCGGCTCATCCCTCATCCTGATTGGCCAAAGGACTGGGAGGACGCCCAGGGATGGAAGGGGCACCACGTTCGAGGAAGGAAGGAGCAACGACGGAGGACTCGGAGAAGGCAGAACTTTTTTGACGCTTGAATGTACAAGTGCAGATTTCACTTACAAAGCAATTCCTTAAATTTATTAAGAATATATACCAGTTTTACCAGAACAAATAGTTTCTTTTTATTCATAACACCCGCGCACTCTGACGAGCAGAGCGGCTCAGCGCTCCACGGGCACCAACCTGCGTTCTGTCCTTAAAATCACCGCGAAAATACGCAACAAAATTGGTGACAGCGGTGGGATTGTTCTAAATAATCGCGTTAATTTCACAAACATTTTGAGTGATAAACTTTGCCGGCTCGTGAGTGTTTGATATATACAGTCTACACTTCTAGAACTGTGATTTTCGTAAACTTGTGAACTGACATTACTAAGCAGCAATTTATAATTGTGTAACCAACGTGAAAGTGCAACCTCTCCCCCTAAGGTTTTTGCACGGTTTCCCTAAGGGCAAGGGTGGATGCCGGAGACGGGTGGTTTCAGCGGCCGTGCTCGCAAACCCTGAAATCACAAGCACCTGTTGGAATTGGAACACCTACACATCAATTGAGGATTAGTGAATCTTAGTGTATTTCTGGGATATTAGCTGACTTTTATATATCACCTTGTTCGTAAGTTTTATTGTAAGAGTTTATAATTATAAGAAACTATATCTTACGTGATAAGCATAAATTAGATTTTTTTTTCTCTTCAAAATGCCGCCGTATAAGACCGGATTTGTAAAGGCTAGACGTAATGGAAGGGCTGACTTGAGTGGTAGTAGCGCGTCCGAAATAGGAAATTTAATGATAGAGTTACCCGCACCGAAGTCTTCTTCAACTGCGTTACAGTCGAATGAATTGAGCGTAATACCATCGCGAATTCCTATTCGTAGATATAATTACCCTCTCCTCGGTGATGAATCAATTCCTTCAGATAGTTCAAGTGCTGCGAAAATTACGGAATTACCTTCTGATTCCTCAGAGACTATATTTATGTCGTTGACTTTCGCCGCTTCTTTGATTCCCCGCTTTGATGGAAAGTCCTGTTCAATAACTAAGTTTATTAGTCAGTGTAGACTGGCGGATTCACGAATTAAACCCGGAAATAGGATTAACTTACTCGCTTTGATCCGCAATAAAATTGAAGGTGATGCAGATCAGCTCATATCTGATAGCAATGAATTGACTACGTTGGACGAATTGGTCGACTTGTTAAAATCTACTTTTTCCCAGTCTTTTGATATTAATCGCGTTCAGGACGAGTTAAAGAATCTGCGTCAAAAGGATAGTGAGAGCATTGATGGTTTTGGGGCTAGGGTGAAGGAGATTTTAAATAGGGGTACGGAAGCAGCTAACGAGGAATCTGATATGGTGGAGTCTAGAGGCGTTAGAAATTTATTGAATAGTGCAGCTATATTGGGTTTTAAGAGAGGGCTCTATAACTATAATGTTAGAACATTAATGATAAGGGAGAAGGCGGATAGTTTAGGGATGGCTATACATGACGCGACTGGGATAGAGAGGGAGTTAGAGCATCAGATACAGACCCCCTTTTCGGAAACCGTAGTTAGTAGTACTAAAGTATGTGCAGTCAATGTGGATGATCGCAGGTGTTATGGCTGTAACCAGCCAGGTCACTTGCGTAGAAATTGCCCTAAAAATGGAAATACCTTGTTTAAATTACCAACTCGTCAAGACATCAGGTGTAATCATTGTAAAAAGACGGGACACACGGAAGACCGGTGCTTTAGGAAAAATACACCTCGTAGGTCTAACATACCGCAATCTTCAATGACCGCAGCTTCCAGGAACTCGCAAAATTTAAACTCGCAAGGGGCCCCACAAGCAAGCGCAGTGCGGAACCAACCCCTGATTGCGCGCGTCGAAACCATCGAACCCTCTATCAATTTGACGCGATAGGTATTAACCAATCGCCTGTGATCCAGTTGGAGGAAAATCTGTTTTGCAGCGGATCTGCTAGCTTCCTCGTTGACACAGGTTCTCATCTAAATCTGATCAAACAGGAGGGTTTAGCCTCGAATTTAGCAGTTAATACTAACATGATCTATCACCTTACCGGAATTTGTCCAGGAATGATTCGCACTCATGGTGAAGTCATTATCGTGATATTCCGATTAACTTCCAAGTTGTGAGTAACGATTTTCCTATTAAACAGACAGGAATTCTGGGAATTTCATTCCTTGAGAAACAGGAGGTAACTCTTACATTCAGGGATAAGCTACCCAATAGTTTGCAATTTGGAAAAGGGAAATCTTCTCCTTGCATTTTTTCATCTTTTGATTTGGCTCCACGCACTAAGACTTTAATTTCCGTCCCTGTCAAGAATAATAACACATCAGGTTATATGCAGAAAATAGATGTTGGACCGGGTATTTACGTAGGTGAGGTTTTAGCAAGCCAGGAAAATGGATTCGCAAAGATTTACGCAATCAACACCACAACCGAGAAGGTTACTCTTACCATACCTTCTGTGGAATTGGAAGAATTTGATATCAAACCCCCTGCTCCCCATTCATATCAACCGGGAGATTCTAACCTCAATCATTCGAGTGCACATGCACAAAGGTTTGTTCAACTGGTTAAGGCTCTGAATTTGGAAAGCCTTAATGAGGCGGAAAGAGTCAGTATCTTGGAAATAGTTAATGAGTTTCCTTATCAATTCTATCTTCCGACAGATAAGTTAGGGTCTTCTAATACTGCTCAACACACCATAGTAACTACCAACGAAGTACCGATAAACACCAAACAATATAGGTTTCCTCCGGTTCATAAAAATGAAATTAAAGAACAGATACATACCCTACTCAAAGATGATATAATTCAGCCCTCAGCATCACCATATAATTCTCCCATTTGGATCGTTCCCAAAAAACCCGACTCTTCTGGAAAACTCCGTTGGCGCATGGTTATAGACTATCGGAAGTTAAATGAAAAAACTGTCGGAGACGCTTATCCCCTTCCTAATATTACCGATATATTAGATCAATTGGGGGGAGCGAAATATTTTAGCACTTTGGACTTGGCTTCCGGTTTCCATCAAATTTTAGTTGACCCTGTTTCTAAACCTAAAACTGCTTTTTCCACTCCCAATGGTCATTATGAATTTAACAGGATGCCATTCGGCCTTAAAACTGCACCTGCCACCTTTCAACGAGTTATGGACTTGGTATTATCCGGCTTGCAAGGAAGCGAACTCTTCGTGTATATGGACGACATAGTCGTCTACGCTGATTCTCTCGAAGAGCATGCGCGAAAATTAAAAATTCTTTTGGCGCGTTTACAGAACTCCGGATTGACCCTTCAACCAGGCAAATGCCATTTTCTTCAGCGAGAAATAATATACTTAGGACATATATTAACTAGTAAGGGAGTAAAACCGGATCCCGGAAAGATCAAAGCGGTAAAACAGTTTCCTGTGCCAAAAACTAAAAAAAATATTAAACAGTTCTTAGGTCTCGTAGGATATTATAGGAGATTTATTCAAGACATGGCTAAGATTGCGAAGCCATTAACAACACTTCTGAAGAAAAATAGTCCTTTTTGCTGGAGTGACGAGGTTCAGGCTGCTTTTGAAAAGCTAAGGGATATCATTTGTTCGGAGCCATTATTGCAGTTCCCAAATTTTTCGCAACCATTTCTGGTTACCACCGATGCCTCCGATTACGCTGTAGGAGCTGTTCTAAGTCAGGGTCCTATTGGGAAAGATCTTCCAATAGCGTATGCTTCCAGGACTTTGAACAGTGCCGAGACCAATTATTCCACTATAGAGAAGGAACTATTAGCTGTTTTGTTTGCTGTGCAACACTTTCGGCCTTACTTGTATGGACATCAGTTCACCTTAGTTACAGACCATCGTCCATTAGTTTGGTTAAATAATGCAAAAGATCCCACTTCTAAAATTATGAGATGGAGAATTAAATTAAATGAGTACGATTACAACATCGTGTACAAGCCTGGCCGAGTAAACTCCAATGCAGATGCACTGTCGCGCAACCCAATTATACCTAGTCATGCTTTCGATTTCCAATTGAATCCTTCACGGACAAATGAGATTCATGATTCCTGTTCGAGGCGTCTGGAAGAGGTACTTGTCTGCGCAGACGAGTCATCAATTGCAGATTCCGAAGTGGACAGGAGAGATGACGCATTTCTCGAGTACAATAATGAAGTAATGGTGGCTTCTGTTTTCCTGGCGCGCGGGAAGGCAGAGACTAGGCAGAATGAGGTCATAAGTAAATTATTGAGAAATTTTAATGTTAGCAAAGGTAATACAGATTGTGAGGGAACGCTCCAGCTGGACACTATGGATCAGCTTCCATTCGGACATTTGTTGAACGGTGAGACCGAACCCCCGGCAGCCGCTTCAGATTCCGTTGGAAGTGGTCCATGTTCAGTAAAGGTGCCTGCGCTCTGTCCGGCCCCTGAGGAGACATCGCAGGGCCTGCGGTATCTTGAATCGTGGCAGAGACGTGGGGAGTCTGTTAGTTTCCCAGCTTATGCTGTGGTAGAGGCTTTGATGCCGGATATTTTCTCGACTAATGTCGTGGCAGAGGCTGACGAGCCTGGTAAAATAGCGACCAAGACCGCGCGGAGGACCCTCAGTAGAATGACCTCAATAGAATCTAATAGAAATGAATCAGAACTTGACGATAGTGATTGTGATAATATACAAAAGGGAAATAGAATATTGGTTACTGATATTTTACATGGACAGACGACGCACCTCTCTCAATTTCCTACTATCCTTAACACCAAAGATTACCTTTTCATGCGCAGAGATAATATCATTCACTTTCTACCTCTTGATTGTAGCATAGATTCTCAAGTAAGCAAGGATTTGCTAATAAGAAATAGGTTCTCCATTGACCAAATAAGGAAATATCGTCTCAATCCTGGAGAAGCTATGACTTTTCCCGGGGATAAATATTCCATTTTCCATCTATTCGTTAAATCTACTTCTCAGGAAAATCCAGACTGCACACATATTGTCTCTTCGTTGAAATCTCTCAAACAGCTCATGAGTTCCTTGAGTATTAAGACCATCAGTATATCAAGAAATCATAACCATCTTGAACCCATCGAGTGGGAATTCATAGAGGATATTCTACGGCAGATTTTTAATGATCCCCAGTATATTATTACTGTATGTACCGGTGAGATTGAAACTCCACCTAAACCAAAACGATCTGAAATTATTAAGGAATATCATGAATCTGTAATAGGAGGTCATAAAGGCATGGCTAAGTTATATAGTCGTATTCGGGAACACTTTTATTGGCCAGGGTTGGGAAAAGAAATTAAGGAATTCGTACGTACCTGTCCAATTTGTCAAAGGAACAAAATTCACTCAGCAAAGACTCGACAGCCAATGCGAATTACTGATACTCCAAAAATAGCTTTCGAAAAGGTGCAGATGGACATAGTTGGTCCATTACCAATAACCAAAAGGGGCCATCGATACCTCTTAACGCTTCAAGATAATTTAACTAAATATTCGGATGCTATTCCTTTATCTAATATTGACTCTGTATCCGTAGCAGTCGGCCTCACTGAACAGTTTATTAGCAGGTTCGGTTGTCCTAGAGTCATTCATACGGATCAGGGTAGTAATTTTGTTAGCAAAGTAATGAAGAGTTTTTGTAGGATCTTCAAAATTCGTAGAATTACCTCCACCGCATTTCATCCGCAATCATTAGGGTCTTTAGAGCGTGCCCACCGTGTTTTCGTCGACTATTTAAAACATTATTGCACAAAAACAGATTGGGATGATTGGATTAGATTCGGGATATTTTCCTATAACACCTCAGTTCATGAAGCCACTGGTTTCACTCCCCATGAGCTTGTTTTCGGTGTGAAGGCTATTATTCCCACTGAGTTTGCAAAGCAGGAAGTTCCACGAACTTTCATCGAATATTTAGATCAACTATTCATGAAACTCACTACCACTCAGGCTACAGCTGCAGTTAACCTTGAAAAAGCAAAAGAAAAGAGCAAGCAATATTATGATAAGAATGTTAATCCTCGTCAATTCTCTGTAAACGATCATGTATACTTACTTAAGGAACCCAAAACATCCAAATTCGACTCAAGTTGGACGGGTCCTTATAAGATTATTCAAATGTATGATGACTTAACGATAGAAATAGCGATATCAACAAATAAATCTAAGATAGTTCATGCGAACAAGCTTAAACTAGCATGTATAAGACCAGATGTCACTGATCTGGAAGATTAATGTTAATATTATGTGTGGTAATTTTATAATTCTGTATTCCTTTTTGGTTTGATATGTGTGTAATCCAAATTTTATTCTGCAAGTACCATTATTTTGTTAATTTGTATGTGTCGAATGTATTGTGGCATTATGTTATGAGTTATGATTATTTTAAATCGAATAAGGATTATAGCTTTTGGATGAAGTACTTAGATAAGTTTAGTTAGGGTGTTACATTACTACCGTATATTGGCTATGCGTTACATTATAATTGATTTAATATTACCTAGTAATAGAATAATATCTTTCTATTGTAAAATGTTGCGGTGCAACTATCATTCTTCAACTCGTGCTTCTTGTTCCTGCGGGACAATGGGTGGACCGAGTAGCTCGTTTACCGCAGGGCTGGCGCGGGAAGAGGAGGGGTAGTTGTAATCATATGTAAAGCGCGTATTCATTCAATTTTTGCATACTTAAGTTAGAACTGATGTATTGTTTTCTTTTTAAAAGTTGTTTCCATTTGAAACATCCTTTTCTATATGAAGGGAGGTGTTGCGTGATTACGCGAACGTAGTCACAGAAATGTATATAATCGATAGGTAAATTAGGAGCGAAGTTTGAAAGTAGATACTTGCGTATGATTAAGAAGTATTATAAAGGATGCGCAATGCGGGTGGCATTCGTGGGAAAGATCTTGGGCAGAGCTCGAGGGCAGGAAGAGGATACCTATTAACGAACCCCGAAACGAATCGCGAGTTTCTTCTAAGTCACGTAATCTCTTGAGAAGGCCTTGTCCTTTGTTAGACTTTAGGAGTGTTGATTGACACCAGAAGTGTTGGCGACGCTAAGGAAGTCATAAATTCTCTTCAAGAGTAGTCTACTCGACCCTCGTAGCCGAGCCAACTTTCTCTTCCCACGTGTGCACCCCGCTGTGTAACGGAAAAGCGCGCTTCCACCGAGTTTCCACCACCACCCGAAGACTGAGGGAAAGATGGACGTCGATTCGCGGGGGCGGACGGACATCCGCGGGACAACCTACCCTTTGAATCCGGCTCATCCCTCATCCTGATTGGCCAAAGGACTGGGAGGACGCCCAGGGATGGAAGGGGCACCACGTTCGAGGAAGGAAGGAGCAACGACGGAGGACTCGGAGAAGGCAGAACTTTTTTGACGCTTGAATGTACAAGTGCAGATTTCACTTACAAAGCAATTCCTTAAATTTATTAAGAATATATACCAGTTTTACCAGAACAAATAGTTTCTTTTTATTCATAACACCCGCGCACTCTGACGAGCAGAGCGGCTCAGCGCTCCACGGGCACCAACCTGCGTTCTGTCCTGTTGCGACTCCCGTCTAGCGGCGTGTAGTATAAACTTCAGAAGCGCGAAGTTCGAATCGTTTCACACGAATGTAATAGGAAAGGGAGACAAAGTGAAGTTCGCACAAGTCCGAGGTGTTTGAAATAGTTAGAGATTCCTTTAATGAGAGGACTTCAAGATTATAAACTAATCGATACCCACTTGGAAACGGATGTTTGAATAAATGAATTTCTCCTTTCTCCCTTCCCTTAAGTGTGTAATTCCAGCGCAATGTTGTAAAACGCTTGATTCAAAAAATCAATAACCAGAAAGAAATAGATTGACCAATAGAAATTTAGCTAATAAATATTTGATTGGCTTTAGATTTTAAGGACATTTTGTAACAGAACAAAAGATGTAAAACTGATGGACCTTTGGAAGCTCACTCGAGCCCCAGAAGCAGTAACGAGCAGACGTACTATTAAAACATCTCTTAAATTCTTTATTAGTGTTCTAATTATTTCGTTCAGTTCATTACAGTTATCAGTTTTCGTGTTCTAATAGTTTATTTATTTCATTATCATCGTTATTATTATTAATATTATTATCCATAAAATCCGCGTCCAAGGAGCAGAGTGCCTTAGCGCTCCACGGGCATCGTCCTGCGCCCGAATTCCCTGCAAATGATCCGGAGGAACCAGCCGGCCACGCAACAAATTGGTGACAGCGGTGGGATAATTCTTCAAATTCGCCGGCTCGTGGACGCAGGATTCAGACGAGCAGTCGTTGGCCAGTTTGTGCAGTCCCTCTGTCTTGGGTTTTTGGACGGTTTCCCCAGGACCGCGGGCGAATGCCGGAGGGAAGTGACTTCAGACGACCGTACCAGTCATCCCTGAAGCCCCACACGCACTCGGCCAGAGGACCTTTCTTTGCTGAGATCGACCAGACAACGAAGGCGGCATCGAGCACTCGTCTGCAATTGCGTGAGAGATTTAAGTTAAATTAAAATATCCAACTTATGGTTTTATTGTTAAATTAGAGTGTTGTAATTATCGTCACGTTGTATTAATTATTAGTTAATAAGAGTTCTGTATTTATACTGCGAAAATGCCGCGTAGAAGTAAAGTATTACCCAAACAAAAGGGACGACAATTACGTTCGGGTAGCGGACAGGTACCCGAAATAGAGGGTGTAAATGTTGAACCTATGCAAATAGAACGTCCTATGCCTATGGCTACTTCACGATCTCAAACGACACAAACCAACGATCTTATCGTTGATTCGCCTAGGTCAGAGGATTCTTTGCCCTGCCCAACCGCGGTTATTGCTGTTAGTCCAGAAGTTTCTGGTGGTGAATCACAGTCGCGCGAATTAAACTTTGTGCCGACGCGACTGGACCCCCCTGTTGTTAACTTATCTGAACCAAGTAGCCGATTGCTTTGTTCGAGCGTAATCTCCCAGCCGAATTTAGTAAGGTCCACAGACCCACTTAAGTCTTATCTCTCTCTGAAATTAGTGAAGGACTCTATTCCGAGATTTAATGGGAAGTCTGACTCGTTAGTCAGGTTTATTAAACAGTGTAATTTAATTAATGCCAAAGTAAAACCTGAGGATCGAGAGAATCTTCTTTTCCTCATTCGGGGTAGGATTGAGGGTCATGCCCATTTAGTCTTGTCAAATCGTCGAGAACCTGAAACATTAGAGGAATTGATTAGTCTTCTAAAAAAGATCTTCGTACAATCATTTAATGTACATAGTTTGAATGCCGAGTTAATGAATCTGCGTCAAGACAGAAACGAAACGGTTGAGGTTTTCGGGGCCCGAGTAAATGAAATATTAAATGGCGGTTTAGAAACTGCCCGGGACGCCTATAACCCTGAACAAATAGTGGGTGTTAATGATTTATTAAAAAATACGGCAATAATTTCCTTCATTAAGGGCTTATGGAACGAAACCGCGCGATTCTATCTGAATAGATTAAAGGACGCTAACAATTTACTCGACCTCGAAACTGCTATTAACGTCGCGAGTAAAATAGAGTCCGAATCCGCCGATCACTCGAGGCCCTCCTCATCCTCAAAACCTTTCGTCACAGACGTAAAAATATTTAAGACAGATTTAAAAAATTATACGTGTTACCAATGTAATCAAACAGGGCACTTACGTCGTGATTGCCCTGAGGGGATTCGAGCACATTTTCCCAACCGCGAGGAGATTAGATGTGGGTATTGCCGAAAAACGGGTCACTCAGAAGCTCGTTGTTACACCAAACAAAACCAGGGTAGCGTCCGGTCAGGTTATGATGCCTCCAGTCGGAGTAATTTAAACTCAAAAGGGGTTCCACAAAAGGGCGCGACGGGAACCCAACCCTTAATTGCCAGCGCCACCAACGGAGTTGCTTCCAAGTCAAAATAAAACGATCGGGTCCTTTGCCTCTGTTTAATTTAACCCATCGTTGCTTCCAAGAAGGGTCCGCCAGCTTCCTTATCGATACGGGTTCTCAGCTTAATTTAATAAAACAAAAAGGTATAATCCCTGAGATGATAATAAATAGCAATATCGTTTATAAAATCACGGGTGTAGGTTCGGGGGATGTACTTACCCGCGGAGAAGTTATTATTAAAGTCCATCACACCGACGTGAGATTCCAAATCGTTGATGACGACCTCCCTATTCCTGGGACGGGAATATTAGGAATGCCGTTTTTGGAAAATCAAAATGCGATAATGAAGTTTGGAAACGACGAGCCTAATAGCCTTCGGATCGGTGATGGGGAATTCTTCCTTCTTTCGTCCTCCTCCTTTAATTTGCCTCCTCGTACTAGAACCCTTATTGCTCTGCCTGTCAGAGATTCTGGAATTAAAGAAGGTTACTTTAGGAGATTGACCACTGATCCGGGCGTCTATATGGGAGAAGCGTTGGTCACTGAACGAAACGGGTCTGCCAAATTATATGCAATTAATACTACCCCAAACCATGTTACTGTAACTATGCCACCTATTGAGTTAGAAGCATTCACGGAGGGTCCACCTTCACCGCGTTCGTCTCGCACCGGAAATCCTAACGTGGATCAGTCAAGGGCCGATTCTAGTAGATTAGTCCAGATAGCTAAATATTTGGAATTAAATGGTTTAAATGAGGACGAACTAACTAGTATTCTAGAAATTATTAAAGAATTCCCTTACCAGTTTCACCTTCCATCCGATAAATTAAACTCCACAAATACCATCCAACATTCGATTGACACTGTAAACGAAACCCCAATTAACACTAAACAGTATAGGTTTCCTCCTATTCACAAGGAGGAAATAAAGAAACAAGTCAATACATTGTTGGAAAATAATATTATTCAGCAGTCAACTTCCCCTTATAACTCACCTGTTTGGGTGGTCCCAAAGAAATCAGACTCCACTGGTAAACCACGCTGGCGCATGGTCATAGATTATCGCCTGTTAAATGAAAAAACAGTTAGCGATGCTTACCCGCTTCCTAATATAACAGAAATATTAGACCAACTCGGAGCAGCGAAATATTTTAGTACGCCTTGATTTGGTTTCGGGTTTCCATCAAATCCCCATGGACCCCAAATCCAGGCAAAAAACCGCTTTCTCGACACTCCACGGTCACTATGAATTTAACAAAATGCCTTTCGGCTTAAAAAATGCCCCGGCCACTTTCCAACGATGCATGGACTTAGTTCTATCTGGTCTACAGGGAGTTGAGTTGTTCGTATACATGGACGACATTGTCCTGTATGCTGATTCTATAGAGGAACATTCGCAAAAGTTAAGGAAAATATTAGCCCGATTACAGAATGCAGGATTAACACTACAGCCTGAGAAATGCAAATTCTTACGACGCGAAATTACTTACTTAGGTCATAGTATTTCTAGTGAGGGAGTGAAACCAGATCCCGGGAAGATCGAAGCCGTGAAATCCTTTCCCATCCCTAAAACAAAAAAGAATATAAAGCAATTTCTGGGCCTGGTCGGTTATTACAGACGATTTATTCCTGATATGGCGAAAAACGCCAAACCATTAACGCGATTATTGAAAGCGGATGTCCCCTTTATTTGGGACAGCAATGTTCAATCTGCCTTCGAAAATCTACGCGATAGAATTTGTTCCGAACCATTATTACAATTTCCGGATTTCAAACGACCTTTTCTTGTAACTACTGATGCTTCAAATTATGCTGTGGGAGCTGTGTTGAGCCAGGGCCAAATAGGTAAAGACCTTCCTATTGCGTACGCGTCGAGAACGCTTAACAGTGCAGAAATCAATTATTCCACCATTGAGAAGGAATTACTTGCTGTTATCTACGCCGTTGACCATTTTCGACCTTATCTGTATGGTCAACAATTCACGTTAGTAACCGATCATCGACCGTTGGTCTGGCTTCACAACATAAAGGACCCTATTTCTCGCATCATGAGGTGGCGGATTAAATTAAATGAATACGATTATAACATAGTATACAAACCAGGGAAAGTAAATTCGAATGCGGATGCATTGTCCCGTAACCCTCCAGACTGTATCAATATTAATGAAATTCCATCTTCATCAGTCTCGAACCTTCCATCTAACTGTACCACGACGGACTGTAATAGGACATGGGAAAATAATGAAAAGATAATTGCTACCATTTTTCTTGCCCATGCTAAAGAAAGTAACGGTCAACCTGAGGTCTTAGTCGGGATTGATCACTCTGACGATGGTTCAAATAACAGAGACACTCACCTTACGACGGGAATAGCTGAGACGAGTGAATCTCCCGTTAGAAATGTAGTGTTAGGAGGATCGCTCTCGAGGGATCGTGAGGATGTGCTCCGGCCCGGTAGTTTGTTGGACATCAGAGAGGCCGACCTTGAAGGCACCCCGCCACAGAATCCGCCAGGGGCTGCCCACGTACCTCAGGACCCAGGCTCACCCGACCTGGAACATCGGATAGGCTTTGACAAAAAGCACCCCGTCCAGGGCCTTGATCTGCGGTCCGCGGCTTGTGTCTGGTTAGGGGCTGACGAGCCAAATTTTGAGGCTGAAAGATGCCGGACTTTATTTGTGACCAAGCGCGCAGTTGATGGGACACGATCCTCCGTTGATGTGGCCTCAGAAAACAGTGACCTAAACAAACAGAGTAACCTTAGAGTCTTAATGACAAAGACTGCCTCAGTAACACCAATCATTCACCATTCTTTTCCTCCTCATATTATCTATTCCAAAGATTATCTCTATATGCACAAAGATAACTTTATTCATTTCTTTTCTCTCGACCACGAAGTTCAATCACAAACCACTAAAGATTTGTTAGAAAATGATAAATTCTCCCTCGAACAACTTAGACCACATAAACCCAATGTCGGGGAAGCAATGGTCTTCCCTGATACAAAACCCCTTACCTTTCATCTTTTCATAAAGTCATGCGCAGTAGAACCGGTAAACCATGTCCATCTTAAATCCTCAATAATTTCACTTAAACACCTTATGGATACCCTGAATGTAAAGACAATTAGCATCTCTAAATACAATAATAATGTCGAGCCTATTTGTTGGGACTACATTGAGCACCTTTTAAAAGAAGAATTAAATAGTTCCGAGTATACAATTACCGTTTGCACAGGCGAGGTCATAATTCCCCTTCCATCTAGGAGGCCTCTTATTATTAAAGAATTTCATGAATCCGTCGTCGGGGGTCATCAAGGGGTCCGTAAGCTTTTCAATAGAATTAGGGATGATTTTTACTGGCCACACATGAGAGCAGAAATAGATAATTTCGTCCGTTCATGCCCAAGTTGTCAAAGGAACAAAATTCTTTCTGCAAAAATCAGACAACCAATGCGAATAACTGACACTCCTAAAAAAGCATTTGAAAAGGTACAGATGGACATCGTAGGGCCCTTACCAACGACAAAGAGGGATAATCGGTATTTGTTAACTCTTCAAGATAATCTTACTAAGTACTCTGACGCGATCCCACTTGTTAGTATTGACTCTGTATCCGTGGCCATGGCTCTGGCTGAACAATTCATCAGTAGATTTGGATGCCCTCGAACAATTCAAACTGACCAGGGGAGTAATTTTGTTAGCAATATAATGAAAACCTTCTGTAGAATATTTAAAATACAACGAATTACCTCAACCGCATTCCATCCCCAATCTCTGGGATCTCTTGAACGGGCACATCGTGTTTTTATAGACTACCTGAAACATTATTGCGCTAAGACTGATTGGGACGACTGGATTCGGTTTGGAATATTTTCATACAATACGTCTGTCCATGAGGCTACCGGTTTCACTCCACATGAGCTTGTGTTTGGCGTAAAGGCTATTGTTCCCTCAGAGTTTATCAAGCAACAGACTCCGCGAACATTTGTCGATTATTTAGATAACTTATTTTCAAAAATTACCACAACGCAGGCATTAGCAGCTACAAATCTGGAAAAGGCAAAGCAAAGAAGCAAACTCGTTTATGATGCGAAAATAAATACTTGTAAATTTTCTGTGGGCGACGATGTGTACTTACTTAGGGAACCAAAAACATCAAAATTCGATTCTAGCTGGTTAGGACCGTACAAAATTCTGAAAATGTTCAATGATTTAAATGCAGAAATAGGCATAGGACACAATAAAACAAAAATAGTCCATGTCAATAAATTAAAATTAGCCTGCATAAGTTTAGATTCCTCATAGGCTGTTACCCCCATTTGTATTACTTATTTCGGAATGGGCTTTAGCATAAGTTAGGACTACTTTGTTCCATCTGTTTGCGAATTCGATGCCACATTAGTTCTTAATTAAAATTTCTTGTATTATCATGTACTACCCAGAATTAATCTGGAGACGTCGTGTCTTGGAGACAAAAATGTAACTAGTTATAACACAGTGAACATTCTGTAGCATCTTTCGAATCGCTTTCTTCGCGGGAAACCGGGTGGACCGAGTAGCTTGGCTACCGTGGTGAGGGCGAGGAGGGGAGGCTCAGAAAAGCTTCACTGTGAGACGTTTATGTATAGATTAAATTAAGAATGTGAGTCGACATTGATAAGCGTGTTTTTTTTTTGGAAAGCTGTTTCCATTGGAAAACACCTTTTGTATAAGGGGGGAAGTGTTGCGACTCCCGTCTAGCGGCGTGTAGTATAAACTTCAGAAGCGCGAAGTTCGAATCGTTTCACACGAATGTAATAGGAAAGGGAGACAAAGTGAAGTTCGCACAAGTCCGAGGTGTTTGAAATAGTTAGAGATTCCTTTAATGAGAGGACTTCAAGATTATAAACTAATCGATACCCACTTGGAAACGGATGTTTGAATAAATGAATTTCTCCTTTCTCCCTTCCCTTAAGTGTGTAATTCCAGCGCAATGTTGTAAAACGCTTGATTCAAAAAATCAATAACCAGAAAGAAATAGATTGACCAATAGAAATTTAGCTAATAAATATTTGATTGGCTTTAGATTTTAAGGACATTTTGTAACAGAACAAAAGATGTAAAACTGATGGACCTTTGGAAGCTCACTCGAGCCCCAGAAGCAGTAACGAGCAGACGTACTATTAAAACATCTCTTAAATTCTTTATTAGTGTTCTAATTATTTCGTTCAGTTCATTACAGTTATCAGTTTTCGTGTTCTAATAGTTTATTTATTTCATTATCATCGTTATTATTATTAATATTATTATCCATAAAATCCGCGTCCAAGGAGCAGAGTGCCTTAGCGCTCCACGGGCATCGTCCTGCGCCCGAATTCCCTGCAAATGATCCGGAGGAACCAGCCGGCCACGCAACAGTCCTTAAAATCACCGCGAAAATACGCAACACACCTCTGCGCCAATCCTCTTTAAAAGTCACTGTTTACTGTCACGTGAAAAGGAACCTTGAATACAACAGCGCCAAACGAAGGACCAATGAGAAGAGGTTTCAAAAAAAGCTAAAGCGTCCTTCTTCATAGTGACACAAGAAGTTTTCCCTGTCACGCGACAGACTAACTTTTTTTATATTATACCTGCTCTTAATAGTTAAATATATTTTTGTTTAGTAGAACCACATCCACCTCTTTTCTGTGTACATCCCTTAATTCTGTGTCAGTGATCAAAGTTACCAGTAATCTGTATAAAGTTTAACATTTACATAAGATCAGTTATTTGAACCTCGTACATTTCACTTCTTAGTGTATCGAAACTGTGGTTATGTGGTAAAAGATAATAGATAAACTTCGTATCTATGCAATAGGAATGGTAAGGCAAGTATTACCAGTTAATCGGATACATATTATGAAATATTTTTTTATTACAATGACTATTGTAAACATGAACTGAACTACAGTTAATTTTATTTTTCAATACTGATTACGAAATTAATAATTGTCATGTGTAAATTTACGCATTATAAGATTTGAGTAAATTGTGTTCTTTATATACAGTTACAAAGTTACAATTATTATAACCAGTTTTAAATGTCATCATAGACTGTAGTTTTAAGTATTTATTGTCGTCCCAAAGTACCCTAACAATCAGATGTCAAACGGATGTCACAGATTAGATGGAACTTTTTTGACTAAGTCTCTCAAGGACTTTGTTTCTCAGAGAAACAACGAACAAAGTTACTAAGCGTATTATAATCGGTAAAGTTAACTTTTAAGCATAACAGCATTCTGACAAAGTGAATCATGACACATATTTCATAATAATAAAGTTGACAGTTCAAGTTATCATTGTGTATATTTTATTACTTTGTACTGTGCATTCCATTTCATATCTTGTCAGTAAAAGAAAAATTTGAAAATTATTAATTTCAGAAGCATTCTCCAATTTCATTTATTTGGTAATGGTATGAACAGAGTAAATATTAAAATTATGATTATGTAAATGTAGTATCTTTTTAGAAATTATTATACAACAATTTTCAGTATTCTGTTCTGACATAGCTCTACACACATACAGAGTGTCCCACATAAGTGTCGCCACAAAACTTCAAGATTTTCCTTGAACTTTACAAGAAATTCTTTTAGACAATATATTTAATTGTGCATAACTTCCATAAACCAGAGTTTCTTTATCTGCATTTTTTATGGTTTTACTGATGTTGACTTTGTTTCTTAAATGAAACTATAGAGTACTTTAAACGTTTTTCATTAGAACGCATCATGACAAATTTAACAACTATACATAAGTTATAAGTGAAACATCAATAATATATTAAAAGTTTACTATAGTTGTACGATGTTGGAGTACCTTTAACCATTTGATTACCATAAATTTTTAAAATTGCAGTGCATCTTGTAAACATAGTTCTGCTTGGGGAGGCAAAGTTGCATTTGTTGCCGCTACGATACTCTCACAGTGGACTTTTTTATATACTATGTGGATTCTTTCTTTTAAATCTTCTATTCAAGAATTGGTATCACATGGACTATGAATTCAAACGTCTTAATCTCTAAATAAATCTTTTGTCGTCTCTAAATCTTTTGTTTCCCTAGTGTCATATCGAATAGAAATTTATATTCTTTCTCAAGCAATCGCCTTGATATTCTAGGTTGACTTTTAATGTGTTATTTCTGTTTTTTTGTAACTCATGTATAGTCATTGGATTTGCCATGTTTCGTTCCAATAAAGAATGTTTAAGAAATGCTATAGTTTTATTTCAAGAATAAAAGGTAACATCTCTGAAAAGAATTCAGCTAAAGAAATTGTGGTTTACGGAAGTAATGCATACTTAAATATAATCCAACTTTTGTCCAAAACAGCTTTCTGTAATGTTCAAGGAAATTCCTGAAATTTTGTGGCATCACTTATGTGGGATACACTGCATACATATATTCATCAATATATACACATGGAGGGTTCATAAGTCAATCAGTGTGAGTCCAACACTCCATAAAAATGAGCTACATGGATAAAAATCCTCTTTATTGTTAAAATTTTCAGTTGATAAATCAATTGACCTCTTGATGCTATGGACACATATATGCATCCGAGCAAAGCTATCGGCGTGGACTGTGGACGCATATACAGTGGCTCTTAAAAATATTCGGACACCTTTTAAAATCGCATAACTTTTTTAAAATTAGTCCAAACGACTTGAGTTTTTTTGAGAAGCTAGAGGGATTAGTTTGCTAAATGATATGATTCGTCGTTTTGAAAAAAATGCACTTGGTCGGAGTAGCAAAAAAAAATAGTAAAGGGCGTTTTTAAACTTTTTTTTGTGAACCCTTAATGAAAATTCAAAAAACCCGTTTGTAGATTTAAGTAAGTTATATACGTGTCTAAAATTTCATCAAAATCGGTTAACATTGCTCTGAGCTACACACGTTTCAAGATCGCCGAATAAGGTCGAAAATCGCGAAATTCCCGAAAATCAGCGATTTTCGACCTTATTCGGCGATCTTGAAACGTGTGTAGCTCAGAGCAATGTTAACCGATTTTGATGAAATTTTAGACACGTATATAACTTACTTAAATCTACAAACGGGTTTTTTGAATTTTCATTAAGGGTTCACAAAAAAAAGTTTAAAAAACGCCCTTTACTATTTTTTTTTGCTACTCCGACCAAGTGCATTTTTTTCAAAACGACGAATCATATCATTTAGCAAACTAATCCCTCTAGCTTCTAAAAAAAACTCAAGTCGTTTGGACTAATTTTAAAAAAGTTATGCGATTTTAAAGGGTGTCCGAATATTTTTAAGAGCCACTGTAAAAGAATAATAATATTTTTGTAAGATGAGTCTCCTATTTCAAATGAAATATTATGTAGTGTGAAAATGTATTATAGCTACAGAAACATACAGAAGAAGATGAACTCTCTTCGTTTAGAACTCCTGTATAAGTGTCTCTTTTTTCCCCTGTATCTTCTGAGATTTGTACCTTTAAATATAAATGACCAACATCAAATTATTTTACAAGATAAAAATGTAATGATGTAAAATACTCATAATGAAATGTTACATACATAAGGTATAGCATGTGATTTCAATCTTCTGTATACTAAGGAGCTTGTATCAAAATCGTCACTTCTGAAATGGACTGAACATACTACTGCTTGTTTACGTCCAAACTAGTTGGCCACAATTGGCGTCTTATTTCATTCTTGGGAAGCCTATAAAATCAATAATAAAAGAAATTGCTTTTTCATAGAATATCTTTGTATAAAACCATTCCTTTTTTTACTTACAAATGGAAAGTAATTTTCACTGTTTCTTCTAAAACCTCTTGTGTACGATTTTTCATCGATGATCTATTCATACACCCTTTTACTATGCACATCAGCATTTTTAATTTCGGCGACCACCACACCTAATAACAATTAATATTTCTATCACAATGTTTATGCTTCAAATATACGTAGTACTCTCACTATTTTACTTGGGGTTTTAATACTACTTACGTAATCTCGAAATTGTAGTAATTAATATAATATATATATATATCTCGTGGAATCAAGGATGCAGCACAACGTAATTAATCTGCAAGCGACCAGGAATTGGGTCCTTGCCGTAGCGTCCTATGGGCCCAGTGATGCCAGAATCGTGGGACGCGGGACCAAACGCTTACCCCCACTATGACCTACCGCCGTCTCCCACTATGGCCTACCGTCGTCCCCCACTTTCTCCCCATCGCAGTGCACACAAGCATAATCTACCCCTGTCCGTGTGTCGGGCAGCCCAACAGGCAGCTCACACGGACAGGAGTAAAAATGTTCTTGTGTGCAGTGCGGTGGGAAGAAAGTGGGGGGCGCCGGTAGGGCATAGTGGGAGACGACGGTAGGTTATAGTGGGGGTAAGCGTTTGGTCCCGTGTTCCACGATTCTGGCATCACTGATCGAAAGCGAGCGAGGACGGTACGAGACAGACGACGCGTGGATGTTTTGTCTCACTCCGTCTTTCGAGCGCGTGACGCTCCGTCCTTTGCGTGCGCGACGGGCGTGCGCGATGGTTGCAAGCACTTGCGGAAGCACGGGAACCGCTTCGCAAAACCGCTCCACCAATAATCTCAATTATATGTATTATAATAAGTGGCGAAATTTGGCAAGTTCGCCTAGGGCGCAAGAAACACTCGTGCCGTGCCTGGCTATCTGACCGTCGCGCGCATGCGTCGAGCAGTCACGATTCTATCCGAGTGCTCGCGCCGCCGCGCAGATCCGCCGCGCACGCAAAGCGTTCCATCTCGCTCCCCCGTTCGGCCAGAAAGAAGCGAGAAACGAACACTCGGAATTAGGGCTCTGTTCACGATACAGGCTCAACGCCGGTCCCGACCAGCCAGCACATAGGGAGACAATACTGTAATGAAGTCGAGTTAGAGAATAACGAGGATTTATTTAAAGTTTTCAGTGGGTATTTGATATACTTAAGTCACAAATTTTCTATTTTTGATTTCTTTTGAAAAGTCATGCCGATTTTCTTGTGTTTCTCTTGCACTTAACCCTTAAATGCATATTTTTTTCCGTGAAAAAAATATATTTGTTAGACACGTACAGGGTTATCCACCGAAGACTGGTAGCGCTTGCGCGAGTACAAATGAGAACGGCAACAGCGTCAGACCGTCGCCTGACTCTCTCGCACCAGAACCGGCATTCTTTTAACGCGTTTCGAAAAACATCCGACCGCACACGGACAGCGAAGGAGACGATGACAGCCAACAAAGTAACAGGTCAGTGTGATACTCAATCTGACAAGGGGACCCCACAGCGGACCCCCCGGGGATTTTAATGAAACTTTAGGAGATGAATGTGGAGGTCATGTGGATGACTTTCTGCAAAATATCTTTTGCCAATGAGCATTATTTATAAACAATCCAAATGTGTCCGGTAAAAGGACTTCACTTTAAACATATCTCAAGTAAGTGAGTTGGGTGAGTGCGCGCATAGCACTTGCTTTCCAACCAGAAGGCTCGGGTTCAAATTCCCTGTCTTCCTAATTTATTTTTTTCCTTTTTTTAACTTTTATTTTGAATAATTAAATTTCATACTGCTTTGTTTCATAAATGATGTAATTTTTTAACATAAATATTATATATAAACATGACAAAAATACATAACTTTTTATATACGTACAAACATAACTGGTACATTATTGGACTATAAAGACACTGTAAATTATATATTTAATATGAAATTTTTTTACAATGCATATATACACGTCTATGTAACTTTACAACTATTTATCTCCCTATCTATCCTATTATTATGTATATATATATATATATATATACACACACACACATATATACACACGTAAATACGCACATATGTACGCTCAAGCATGTCGAGATACATAAATATATACATGAAGAGAAATATATGAATAATATTTACAATATATATATATATACACACATGCATACATGCACACAAACATAAATATAACCATAATTACATGCATACATACGGGCATATATGGATACATTATATTAATTTAATTACAAGCGTGATATTTTTCATAAAAGCACCAGAAGCATAAAAATTTTTTGCAGTGTGCACATCGGATGAAGGATGCTTTTTGACAATCGCATTTTTCGCTTCTAGTATCATTAGGAAAACACAATTGATTAACATTTACAAATTCTTCTTTTTTTGATATTAATTTTGATGAAAACCAAGCGTAGAGTATCATAGGTTTAAATATAGGGGCACACAATTGATGGTGGATGAGTGAGTGAATTTTGATTCCATCTTCGCGTTTACTGGGCATATGTTCGTCATTTTGTAAAACTTCTACACTATTCTGAATTTTTTTTATAAAATTCTTTACTTGCCGGAAGAAATACACGTCGCACGGTTGGCAATATGGGGTACAATGTGGAGGAATTAAAAAATTACATCATTTATGAAACAAAGCAGTATGAAATTTAATTATTCAAAATAAAAGTTAAAAAAAGGAAAAAATAAATTAGGAAGATAGGGATTTGAACCCGAGCCTTCTGGTTGGGAAGCAAGTGCTATGCGCACTCACCCAACTCACTTACTTGAGATATGTTTAAAGTGAAGTCCTTTTACGGGACACATTTGGATTGTTTATAAATAATGCTCATTGGCAAAAGATATTTTGCAGAAAGTCATCCAGATGACCTCCACATTCATCTCCTAAAGTTTCATTAAAATCCCCGGGGGGTCAGCTGTGGGGTCCCCGTGTGAGTGCGGTCGATGTTTTTCGAAACGCGTTAAAAGAACGCCGACGGTCTGACTCTCTTGCACGCACGGTCGAATCATGGCACGGCCGTCTCTAGTACAGGCCACCCCCTACGATGTTGCAACCAGGGACTTAATACCGGTATAACGTTCATACCGGTATTTCGCCAATACAGCTATACCGAAACCGATATCATACCGAAACAGATAAATACAGAAACCGATATTGTGCCGTAAAAAATAAATACCGGTATAATACCGGTATTTATTTTTTATACACCTTCATATTTTACGTACCGGTAGGAGTCCCTGGTTGCAACACCGCATTTCGAACAACCATCAGTCCGATGACTATGTTCAGACCGGTACCAGGCGGCCGTACACAGACGATCGTGGCCGTGCCGTGGCCCGATCAAACTAGTGCATGAGACATACTGCATATGTTATTGGATGAACCAGTATTACAAACGGACCAATATTTACCTATTCAACATTCATTGAGTAGACGTATTTTGTAATTATGCACTGTATTTAGTAGTTTAAAATATAATAGTTTTATAAATTTGACATACACATAGGTATACATATATTTAAACAATCTAATTAGTTTTGTAACGTCTGAAGTTTTCTTTGCTTCATCGAGGAACTACAATTTATATTATTTCTTAATTGAACATAATTATTAAGTAATATATTAGAGAAACGCTGCAAAATACTTTTTATTGTTTTCTCAGTTAGCATTCCACAGCCACAATGTTCTTTAATAACATATGTTATATCACAATCTTGCAAGATGCTACTATATCCTAAACTTATTAATACGTTTCTTTGGTTTGTTATAGATATAAAAAGTGTTTCACACTTATCTGAAACTAGCTTAAGGTACCCGGCGTTGCCCTGGTAAAACTTCGGTTATCGCGGGGTGATAAGAGGGTAAAATAAGGGGGAAGGGTATTACGCGTGAAAGATGCGAGTCGAAACCTGCATGTTACTCAAATAACCAAAAACGAAAGCAGAGAACCGTAACAGAATAATGCGCAGCAGCGGTGCGCGCTATCTCTGAACCGCCGCGAAATTCAAAGCGGGCCGGCGGCGCGCTTCTAATTATCGGTGTCCGATGGCTAGATCGCGCCCGCGATAGCGGCGACGTTCGAACACGGAGCGCGAGAGAGGGAGAGGTACGATATTTTCGTATATCTCTCTGTCGCTTTTCCTCTCTCGGTCGGAAAAAACATACGGCGGTACGACGCGTAGAAGATGTAAGGTGAAACCTACGTTTGGTATGGTGCGATAAATCGCGTCAAAACCATAGCTAATAATAAGACGCAGCAGCATCGGTGCGTTATCTGGGCATGGGGCGATAATGAGTGCAGGTAAACTTTCGAGAAGAATACGCATATGCTTAAAAGCGGTCACGTAGCAGCAGCATATGATGTGTACAAGAAGAAAGCGATGTAATCGGATACTGTTGTCGGCAGTCCATTGGGTTAGAGATGATTATCAAGATCATATTCGGTGCGAGAGATGTGATACTATTCGAAATGCGTAATAAGAGGTATAGATGTTTCGAGAGTCCGACATACCTGAAGATCGAAAGAACGGTATATAGTTTTTGGGATAAGTGATATTCTGCGCAGGTAGGAAAGGATCGTGTAAGGTCCCAGACAATACAGATATTCGTATGAAAAAAGTAATGTATTTATTGGGAAAGTATATAGACATGTGTACATTAGTATGATACGTTGCGAGCAGCGCGTATCATCGAATCCAAGCATAACGCTAATAGTTCACAATCTAACAAAGAATGCGGTTCGAAGTATTCGCTTTCAGAAATGAGTTTTGCATAATCAGCGGTCGGTGTCGTAGCGGCGCGTATAATGGTGACAAGGGAAGCGTACTTGCTGCTTACGGAGTCTAAAATTTCCGATAACCACGAGAACGTATGATCGATGCAGCGATCGTATTTAAACATTTGCCGTATCGTAGCTTCGGTCATGTATATGGTGGAACTGGCATCCGTTATTTTGGCAATTCGTTGGCTGTTGATTCGCGTGAAGTCGATGCGTAAATGATCGACGACGATAGGGTCTTGATGCGACGGAGCTGTGTCGGTACGGAAACGGTGAAGACATGGGGAAACACAGTTCGTTCGATTTGCTGTCAACTATCGCGATCTCCACGCGACACGAATCCCGATCGATGCGAATTCCAATTGCGATGCGTTTGTAGGTAGTCAAGGTCAAGGGGTAATCACGTCCCAGGATTCGTATGCTGGATTTCTTCCGCGATGGAGCAGAGTTATCGCTGTAAAGGTAGGATTTCCTAGACACGATTCGCCGTGGCGGCGGATCGCGGCGGCGAATCGCGGCCCATCGCCGCGGCGAGCAGACCTCGGGTACCGTGTTAAGGGACCCAGTTGGGTTCGAGCACTTGAAAGGGTCTATTCTAACGGTCGGTATACCTGTTTCAGAAAAACAAGATTGTTTATTCTTTATCGTATCTCTATGGAAGTGACACCGATGGCTTCCTTACGTTTTGCCGATGAAGATCATACCAAATGTCATGTAAATCGGGCTATTTTTAACGAAGATAGCTTGAAATTATGCAAATGAATTTTTCATCTAATTGCCTTCATTATGCTCTGAATTACATCGTTCTTGGTGTTAGTTTCATCGGCGAACATGGAGAATTGATTGACACCGTTTTCGCAAAGATCTGATGAGAAATGTGGAACTTGAATTTTTCCACTTTTAATGGTATTCCAAATCCTTCGAGGGTCGAAAGCCATAAAATTCGGTGCGGCATCACGGGAGGTTAACCTTGCCACCAGAATCACTCTCTACAATACAGTATGTACAATGTACATATACATATATACATATAGAGTCTCGAGGACAAAATGAGACGACGATTCGAGGTGTGTGAAATTGTCACCCCCCCAATTGCGAATTTTTATAAAGCAATGATGGCATTCGTTTGTCGACATTTGTCCAACAAAAGTTTACTTTGTCCATCCGTAAAAAAAGATATACCTAAATAATAAAACTGTAATCAATAAAAATATAAAGGATAGAATTCCATACTTCTTTAAAATCTTTTGTCGTAGTATGTCTTTCGAAGTTATGTCGTACTTTTTTAATCTCCTGTGAATTCCAGCCACAAATATTCGATGAGGTTAATGTCCAGACATTATGGGGATGTACTTATGACATGTATGTAATCTAACCCCAATTTGCTAGAAATAATTTTTAATATATTTTTAATACATTTTTAATATATTTTCAATATTTTCGGTCCATAACGTCTGGACATTAACCTCATCGAATATTTGTAGGTGTAATTCACAGGAGATTAAAAAAGTACGACATAACTTCGAAAGACATACTACAACAAAAGATTTTAGAAATATTGAATTCTATCGAATCAAAAATAATTGAATAACTAGTGTACAGCATACGTCAACGGCGAAAAAATAGGTAATTAATGCCGTTGGAATATTTCTGTGACCCTGCTTCAGTACATCTGTGCAATGAATGTTTCATAACTTCTACAAATCTAACATGTATATTTTTATTGTTTACAGTTTTAATCGCGAGCGTTCGAGTACTTTCGTGAGCCACTGTATCTAATTATCCTGCTCTTTATGATTATAAGAACAAGGAGTACAATAATTTCGGAATGAAAGTAGATGTGTGGAGAGAAGTATTAATTAAATTAAACAGGATAGGTAAAGAATTTTTCAATTATATTTATTTCTTTCCTGTGCCTACTTTTATTTTTATTCATTCTTTCATAATATATGAGGCACTGAATGAAGGCATGGCAGACCGGCGGCGTATTGCCGCGACGCAAAAATTTAAATGGCATTATTTCTAATGTCCCTCCTGCTACGAAATACGTTACGACAAAACAGATACGGTACACACTACACTGCAGCGTTACATCGGACGAAATGAAACAGTTTCCGTACAGTATATCATTAAATATATCACATGGATTTACAACAACAATTGATTAGTGCCGTTCAACATCATCCTATCATACACGACAAAAAAATTAGCCCGTTACAAAAGTGGAATTGTAAGCAAAAGCGCGTCGAAATCAATAAGTAGCGATTTAAAATCAGAAAGTATTATACATAAGAATATGATACACACACACACGCGCGCGCGCGCATATATATATATACATTTGAAATAATAAAATATTATTTGGTTATGGCTTCACATTGCCTCTCGCTCGCGCTTCGGTTTTCTCACTCATGGCATCGGCCGCACGGAATAGTGTCCGCAACGCGTCGTACGCCCCCCGTCAGCCCCGTTTGTCGAGTTCAACACGAATGTTTAGTGTACATCAACTTCTCAAACAAAGTCCTCTTGCCACTCTACAGCCCCCTCCGGAGAACTGAAGTATGCGGCAAAGCGATTGCGTACGTCGAATCCTTCGGCGTTTCCGAACCCTCCAGCTCCAGCCAATGGTGGCATATTGTCGGTTGCTAATGTTGCTATGCATTGCTCCTGAGCCTCATTACGTGATGCGTTGCCATTTTTCCGTATACTTTCATCACGCAACATGTTGTGTAAGCAACATGTTGCGAATGTTATTTTATCAGTCGTCTCCGGTAAGACTGATATGGGAGAGTAAAATATACGGAATGTTTGACACAAAATGCCAAAAGCATTTTCGGAGACCCTGCGTGCTCTGCACAGCCTATAATTGAAGATTCTTTTCCTTCTGTCGTTACACGCTTGATTTTTTGGGAAGGGTTTCATCATGCGATGGGTTAATCGAAACGCCTCATCGCCAAGAATTGTGTGAGGAACTATCACGTCCGATCTCGGCAAGGGTTGTTCATCGGGAAAGTTAAATTCCCCAGATCGAATATTACGGCCCATGGCTGATTTTTCAAAAATTCCGCTGTCCCCTTCCTTACCATAAGACCCAACATCGATTACGCTAAATTTGTAATTTGCGTCAACCAACGCCAGCAAAACTATTGAAAAATAGTTTTTATAATTAAAGTATAGGGAACCACTGTTTTGTGGGCTCCTGACGCGTATGTGTTTGCCGTCAATTGCCCCAACACAATTGGGATAATTCCATTTAGTTTCGAAATCGACACTAATTTTTTTGAAATCTTCCACAGTGGGCACTGGCAAAAAAATCGGGACTAATTTTTCCACCAATTGGCTAAGTACGTCCCGTACGATAATGCTAATATAGCTCGCCGATATTCTGAACGCGAAAGATAACGAGCGGAACGATTCTCCAGTAGCTAGGAACCTGTAAAAAATATATAATCTAATTAAAAAATAAGTTTATCCAGTTAGCATGTAGTATATTCGAAGCACTGTGTGGCGGTGAAGAAAAATATAGTGATGAAAAAGCAAGTAGCCTGTTTGCTTTTTTGAACTCATATTGTACTGCCAGTTTAATTAAATTCTTAAATCAAAAATTTAGAAACATTCATTTTTTGAGTATAAACTTAATAAAGATCAGTTTTTAAAAACAAGCGATCTTTTTTCAAACGCCAGGGGGGCAACTGCCCCCTTTGCACCCCCCTCCGGATACCCATGCAGGAAAGTGTGGAGAGAGCGAAGAGAGAGCGAAGAGAGAGCGTACAATGTATTGTGATAATCAATAGACGTGGGGTAATTATCATGAGACCGCAGATACTTTGTATATAAATGCAATAAAAAACACAACTGCTTTAATGAAATTACGTTATGATGAAATAAAATATATTTCTGGATAAATTAACTCACCTTAATGTCAGAAGCAACTTCTCTTTCGGGGAAATTGGCCTGTTTGACTCTCTCATAGGAGTGTTTTTGTAAATCCTCTCCAACAAGATTCAAAACGAACTGGACTTGTTCGTTGCTTAGCCTGAAGAATTTTCTGTGTGTTACGTCGTCACCGCACAAATGGTTTCCAATCAATATGTTGCAATAACCCTCGGTATCTCGGTTCTTATACATGTTTTTCACTGGGTTCCTTTTCCTTTTTTCGTATAGGGTGAGAAGAAGTTCATCGTCTTCTTCTTCCTCCAACAATGTTAGCAACAACAATTGTCTATTCATTTTACGAATTTAAGTACCGTTAAAGCTCACAACACGTCCCGATTTCACGTTAACACGACTGACGAGAAGATTTCGTGTTATGAATTTTGTTTTACACTAATTCGAGCGTTTCGAATCATGATTTTGTAGAGATGCTTCCACTCCGAAGTCACAAGAACGAGTGTCGTTCTAGCAAAGGTTGGGAGAGGTCCTAACCCAAATCCAATGAAGTAACTGCATTTATGACATCCTTCAGGTATATTCTATTATTCGGTTTATCGGGACGCGGAGTACGCACACAATAGTGCGCGTCACTATTTTTCGCCGATACGTCAGGCGAAAAGTTAAAAGAAATTCATGTAAAGTAAATGGTGTATCATCTGATACATAGATAGCATTGTTGTAAATTATCAGTTATTAGTTACAAGAAGATGGCGTATTGTTTTAAATTTAAGAATGAGTAAACAAGTGACTATTCAAAGCGACATATTTTTTTGCCCATAATTCCCTATTCAATAACCATCTGGTCTCGTATCATTCAATAGCCGTTTCTTATAGATTTTTGTGGGCTGAAAACGAGTCCGCAAACCGTTTGGCACCACCTTCTGTTTTTGAGAAATTCGATTTTGAAAAAATATGCAAATTTTCAACTTTTAACATCTTTAGAAACAATACGCCATCTTCTTCTAACGAATAACTGATAATTTACAACAGGGTTGACTAACTGGTGACTCACGAGCCGCCGGGGTCCCCTCCGCCTTGGTGCCACGCTGAACGGCCCCCTCCATACCTACCAGACTCTGAGGATCGCAGTCGGGAAGAGAAGGAAAGAAGCAGGAATCGACTGCGATCGTCAGAGTCTGGTCGGTATGGAGGGGGACAATTCAGCGTGGCAGCAAAGCGGAGGGGCTCCCGGCGACTCGGGAGTCGCCAGTGAGTCAACCCTGATTTACAACAATCCTTTCTATTTATCAGATGATACACTATTTACTTTACATGAATTTCTTTTAACTTTTCACGTGACGGATCGGCGAAAAATAGTGATGCGCATTATGCTTAGTCCATACTTGCTTGTCTATTTTAGAAATGCCAATTATTAATTGTAGTACCTAATTGGAGTAAATTTCATTAAAGCGGTTGTGTATTTTTATTGCATTTATGTACAAAGCATCTGCGGTCTCTTAATAATTACCCCACGACTATAGATTATCACATACGTTGTACGCTCTCGCTTCACTCTCTCCATACTCTGCCGTACATTATTTCTCTCTTTGCTCTCGTACATTAGATCCTCCCTCATCGGTTGTTTTGACCTGCCCTCCCTCCCTTCCTTTCTCTGTCTCTCTCTCCCCCCTCCCTCTTTTCTTTGGCCAATTGTCCTATCCCGCCCTCGGTCCTGGTTCACACTCGCACGCGTTATCGTAAATGTCACGTAAATATGTAAGGAATACATTGCGAGCATCATGGTCTGAAAAGTATAGCAACGGGAGTTAATGAAAGAAGCAGATTTTATAATATGTATACCTTCAAGGACGCTATGAACGCACCTACAAACAGGAAAGTCTAAAAAGAAATGAAAATTGATGCTTGAAACAAAAGGAAAAATTTTATTACATATTGTTCTATTTTTGTTAAGGTGGTTCTGCCTTGTGGGACCGAAAAAAGTAGGTGATATTTGCGAATTTTTTATAAAAAAAACTGTTTAACAGATTTATTTGAAATTTGGCAGGTTGTTTTATTGTAGTTTTAAGTATTATTACAAATTTTTATGAGGCAATACAAAAAAAATGTGCGTGTATAGATCGTTGGTTGCAGAACGTTGAAAAAAAATGGCTCGTGCTGGCGTTGATGGACACTGCCCTATACTTTATCTGAAACGGAAGAAGAAAAAGGGATTCTTAATCTGCATGAACATGGCTATCTATGGAACTAGGATTATGGCTGTATCTGTTGCCGTTCTATTTTTATTTAAATAATTCCTTGCGATTTGTTGACGAAATTGGAACTTTTTTTTCAAAAGGCTGCCATTTTAACAATTTTTCATTTTTCTGAATTGTTCTAGTTCCATAGATAGCCATGTTCATGCAGATTAAGAATTCCTTTTCCTTCTTGTGTTTCAGATAAACGATAAGACACTTCCTATCAACGCCAGCACGAGGCGTTTTTTTCGACGTTCTGCAACCAACGATCTACATACGCACATTTTTTTTGTATAGCCTCATAAAAATTTGTAATAATACATAAAACTACAATAAAACAACCTGCCAAATTTCAAATAAATCTGTTAAACAGTTTTTTTTATAAAAAATTCGCAAGTATCACCTACTTTTTTCGATCCCACAAGGCTGAACCCTCCCCCTTAATAATATATTTTACAATACATAATATACATATAAAATTTTGTTAAAAATAATAAAAAGTAGGGGACAATCTCGTCATGGCTTTTGTGTATTAGCCCTTCGGCTTGCGCAACTACATGTTGTTTTTGTCGATTTCAGATGAACCGCATTCATAACTTCCAGTACTGCAGACTTTGCTTCCGCAAGTAAATCTGGTGGCAATTCATTGGCAATTGCCCCCATACTTCTAAAGAACAACATGGTCGAATTGTTGTCGTCCTCCATCGATTTTTTACAACTTTTTATTAGTGCCTGTCTTTCGGCCGCCCTCTTCTGGAACACGTCGAGTACAGTATTTGCGCCAGGCCTGTACTTTTTACTCGTAGTTTCTGATGTACCATCTGGTCCCCTCTTCCGCGAAGTAGATGCGATGGGTTCCACATCTTCAGTAGGAACTGGAATCTCAATGATTGGCTCCGCTGATACTTCTGGGCTGTCGGCATCCATGCAGGCTCCCATGTCTGGAGGATTTTCGGGGGCTGTCATATTGCTGTGGGTACTGTAATAAAATGAAAAAGACAAATTTTTACAATTTATTGTATTTAAGATTTCATATTCTGTGTAAGAAATACTTGCCTTCTCTCAAACGGCACAACAGCTAAAAAGTCCAAATGTTCGAGCAACGCCCATTTTGATTTCGGCTGTGCTGCCGACCCCGTACCCTGCTTCTCTTCTCGTCTCGTTTTTAGGTAAGTGTCGCGTATATTTTTCCACCTTTTTTTGCAGTCTTCAACTGAAATAATTAGCTAATACATTTTTTGCAGGTTTGCATTCGGAATATCATATGAATACATGTGTAAGTGTCATTGTGTGAAACGTACTGAAGCATGTATGCGACAAATTAGTGCCCATACTTTTACTGCAGCACAATATTTCCGATTTGCAAAAAAATTGCAAAAGATTGTCGGATGTAATAGAATTTTCTAAACTGCATTGGGGCAATTGAATGGTCGGATGCAATAAGGGGATTAGCGCTGGAAAAGGGGAAAAATAATTGTCTAAACGTTAAAAAAAATTGAAAAATTAAATGTTGATAAAGTGTATTTTAAAACATATAGTTTTGTAATGCTCGTCACGGCACATATTTTTTCTATTTACAGTTTCTTTATTGAATCAATTTTTCAATTTTTTTTAACGTTTAGACAATTATTTTTCCCCTTTTCCAGCGCTAATCCCCTTATTGCATCCGACCATTCAATTGATGGGCATCCGGGCCATACTTTCGTTATAAACAAATTACTATGTTGATTGTATTATTAGCACTAGTTGATGGCTGATGTAAATAAATATAATTAAACAATAGTTTACCTGTTCTTTTCATTTGGAGAGAGATTGCGTTCCAAAACGGTTCTTTAAGGTTTTGTTTTTTAAAGTTGATGTGCGAAGCATCATATAAAATAGAATGATGTGATACGAGGTGTATCAATTTTTCATCCTCCACTTCCAAAAACTTGATTTTGGGATTCTTCGTATTGTTGGGGGCCATTTCACCAACACTGAGTTACACACACTTAAAACGTTTAGGCAATGGCACGTCAGAAACGTAGAAATCTAATTTTCTGTACTGACTAACTATTCCTGTAAGTCGTACTTTAAATACCTTTCCCTCCAGAGCGTGCATACCTTTGATTGGTGGAGTTTTGTGCGACAGGGTGAACATTATTGGTCGAAAAAGCTCTACCCTTGCAGGTCGTAGGCGTAGAGGTGGAAAAATACAGGTATAAAATAAAAACGTGAATTTTAGTGCTTTTGGCCATCTGTGTGATGCCCTAAACGGATTGTTAGCGGGCTGTGGTTTACTATAGCTTTATGACACCGGACACTTCGCCCCCTACATGCTATAAAGTAATTAGGAAACTTTGCCAAGTAACTTGCAGAACAGCTGGACAGTTTTTAGGCTTAATCATCCATTGCTACAGGATAATCCCTCTACGTTCGGCAGGCAATAAACCGTGCTCCGCTGCAGAAGAAATAAATTATAATTATGTTCCGAACACTGACCATGACGAAAATTAATCTTGTGGTCCGCACGATGACCAAAACAAGATGTTCTTATGTTAGATCGCAAAATGTTTTCCTGACAATGGAGTAGGAAACGAAATTGCTGTGAAGATGTGTACGCCTCGCGGTGAGACATGGGAAGAAACGGGGTTGGGTAGTCCGCTGATTTCCCGTGGTCCCGCCTGTGTTGTCCTCCCTTCAAATTAAATACGGATGCCGCTATCTCTCAAATATAAACACGCACTCTAATTTTAAAACCAAAGCACACATTGACGTATTCCGGGAGCTTGAAGTCCGATTGGTCCATACCTAACCAATCTGCCCTCCATCCCTCCCAAACGGCCACTCTTTGGAGAGCAATACCTGCTCCACGAGGCCCACATTTTCTCGCACGGAATACGTGCTTTTGTTTTGAAATTTGAGTGCGTCTTATACTCGAGAGATAAGGGATCCGTGTTTAATTTGGAAGGAGGACCATGCAGGCGGGACCATACGCGCAGCCAGCGGACCACCGCCTTTTTTCCTGTGTCTCTCCATGAGGCGTATTGATGGTGGACTTGGTGGATAATAATTTTTTATTGCTATATTGGGGACATCTTTCTCACGTGCGTCGGGGCAAAGCGGACTGAGAACGAAGGAAAAAGTCATTCGCTAACGATCGGTAATTTCATATTTTCCAAAGGACGGTACAATAACATCTGTTTGGCAGCATTTCAACAGGGCAATCAAGACCGTCGTGCCGTCTTTAAGAATATTAGGGACACTTCAATCTGAGTTAATCCGTATATTGCTCGGCCGATGAGTAGTGGGTACATGCGACGACTTCGGACCTGCGCGTGCCGTTGTTAACCCCCGACTCGAGGGACAGTACAGTTATAAACCGCGACCCTGTCGAGGCACTCTGTCCGATCAGCCAGAAAAAATTTTAGCCACCAGATGTGGGGTTTTCCCCCTCGATTTCGTCAAGAGAGGAAAGGTTCCTCCTCCGTCGCCGAATTCGCGGGGGTAAATCACTCCCTGTTTGAGGAACGGTGTTTCCAATGTGTGTTTTATAATTAAATTACAACAACAGTTATCTTCATCTTGCTTTCTCTTCTTTATACATTAAATTGAAAAATATAACTGATATATATAACTGATATATATTACTGATATTTTTTCTATGGGTTTCTTATGGAAAAAACTGTATGCAACTAATTATTTGCTACTGTTTATCGGAAACGATGCTACTCAATTCGGTTCCCAAAATATTTTTCTTTTATATCACCGAAATTGAAAAGCTTTGATTTAAAATTTTGCACAAAATAAAAACATACAAACTTTTACGTGTTTACACACAGTTCAGAAGTAGCTTCCATAATATTTTTCCCTTTTTGAGGTGCTCATATTATTACTTTACAAGAAATATATAAAGAAAAAATAATCCCATAACTTTTGAATTTCGACTAGTTTCCTTATTTCTTGGGATTCTGTCCCACTGTTGAGATGGATCGCGCGGCGGTCTCCGCTAGACTCAGTTTGGAGCAGTCAAGGTTTTGACCGCCGCGATTAGCCGCCCGCCAGGAGATTCTGCCACAATGGCGGAAAACAGACACTCATCGCATTGTGTTGCGTCTCGAGTAGCCTAGGTAGCTGCCAAGACAGACGCACTGACACAGCGGTTGGAAAACGCGCCTAGGAAAACAGATACACGCTTCTCCATAAGAGCGGTGCTTAGGATCCGTCGCCGCGATCCGCCGCCGCGGCGAATCGTGTCTAGGAAATCCTACCTTAAGAAACACGCGCGGAGTTAATGCTTCGAACGGTTTTGTGGAAACGAAAAAGTATGTAGACAGATATGTACTACGTACCTTATATTCGAACGATGCTGTGTAGTTTGAAGATCCGTATCGTTGCAGCGGTTGGGGGGGTTCTCACCCATGTAGGAAGCAGCGTTGCAATGACGGGTGAACATTGTGAGTATACACTACTAACTGTGCAGCCGCGAACGTACGCGATTGAATATGGTCCGCAAGACCGATCGGTACCTCTTTTATAGTGGTTTACAACCACACATGTACAGTGTGTTGGTTGTGGAGGTGGTAGCCATCGTCGTGGCAGGAGGAGGAGAAGGAGGAGGAGGAGGAGGAAACTAAAAAAAAGAACGTGTTTTATACGTATACATGGAGGTGGTAGCCATCGTCGTGGCAGGAGGAGGAGAAGGAGGAGTAGGAGGAGGAGGAGGAGAAAACTAAAAAAAGAACGTGTTTTATACGTATACAAGTGTTTGAGAATTCTTTACGCATGTATTTCTTCCAGCTGTTTTCGCGCTGCCTTCGCGTCGTTGACCGCTTTGGCGATACCCGCCGCTCCACCGGCTAATGCCCCGATAGCCGACAGAGCGGGCAGAAGAAGCGGAAGAAAGCCTCCGCGTTTCGCTACCGGTAGGATACGGCGACGTTGTCCTCTGGACTTGCGCGTTCGTCTCGTAGTTTGTCTTCTTCTTCTTCTTCTTCTCATACCCATACCGAGTTTAGTCTTAGCTTTCATCGCGGCCCACACTCCGGTCGCCGCTGCTTTTTCACCGAAAGTCGCGTCGTTTGCGAACACTCGTTCTCGCGCTCAATCCGCCTCGTGTCGTCCCTCCAAATCCTTTCGACGAGAGTACGCGATATCGTGCTCCCAACAAGCGACGTCCAGCAGATTTATATCTTCGTCGCCGCGAGCCAATCGCTTCGGCAAACGCGTTCCCGGTCCGCAGAACTGATATCCCGGAATGTGTAGCTGTATCGGTAAACGGTTGATGATCCTGTTCACGAGTCCCGATCCTGTTTTCGTTGACTTCTTCTTTTTCTTCTGCTTCTTCGTTGTCGTTGATCTACGCGTTACCGCAACCATACACGCGAAAATGCGAACATACGGGGATGCAAGGACAGTCGTAAGTCAACGGTTCTTCGATAGCGATCGATTCGAGGAGCGCTACGATTCTGATTCGCTCGACAGGTACGATCCGAACGAATTGGTCGATAGACTACGATTGCTGGTGGCGTCAACAAGTTTGGCGCATCTTTGCACGGTAGTACCGCCGATACTACTGGTGCTGCCGGCGACAACGATCAACGCATGGAGACGATTCGCTCGCTGAATCTGTACGTCGCGAATTACGTGCGAGAGAACACGCTGTGTCTGGGCACCGATCGGTCGACGTTCGACGCGATGGAACGCAAGATGCGTCGCGTGGCAGGAGGAGGATACCGACGCTGCGACGAAACGATACGTGGACGACGTGGAACGTACCGTCGGACGTGCTCTCGACGCTATGGAGGAAGACATGTATGCAGTGACGACGAAACGACTGGACGCTTCGACGACCGCGATAAATACCGCGATGGATGAACGTTTCCGTGACCTGAAGACCGAGTTAAATATCACGCTGCAACGACGCTTCGATCACTTGAAGGATAGACTCGACGCCCTTGCGACACCGATCGAGTAGGTGTAAGGAAGCACGGAAGCGCGACGATGAGCGACAACGACTACGACGACGACGACGACGACTACGATAACAAACCCCTGCAACACCGTACGTGCTTCGAGTGCCTGGTACAGTATCTGCTGCTGATCGTGGAACGTTACCTTCGTAGCCACCATCACCGCCGCTATGGGCACGAGTGAGGAGCGAATACAATTGGTCAACGAACTGCACGCTCCCGCGAGACGAAATTTCCCGCGGAGACGCGTAGTTACTCGAGGCTACGACGATCTTTGGCAGGCGGATTTGGTGGAAATGCGCGCGTACGCGACTCGCAATCGCGGCTACAACTACATACTCACGATCATCGATACGTTCAGCAAGTACGCGTGGGCCGTGCCCGTGAAAACGAAAAGCGGGCGCGACGTGACCGAGGCGTTCGCTACTGTGTTGCGACGAAGCGGCAGATGTCCACGAAACCTACAAACCGACATGGGAAAGGAGTTCTACAACGCGGAGTTTCAACGATTGACGAAGACTCGCGGGATCAACCACTACTCGACGTATAGCGTGATGAAAGCGTCGATCGTCGAGCGTTTCAATCGTACGCTGAAGAATCTGATGTGGAAACAATTCTCCTTGAATGCCTCCTATCGCTGGTTGGATCTGCTACCGACGCTCGTGCGCACCTACAATCACCGGAAACATCGTACGATCAACGCGCGACCCGTCGATGTCACCTCTGCCACTCGTTTACCGTTCATCGTATCGTCGTTGAATGTCGAGCAACGACGACGACGACGACCCGCGAAATTCCACGTCGGCGACAAAGTACGCGTGAGCAAATTCAAGACGATCTTCGAGAAGGGATACACGCCGAACTGGTCGACCGAGGTGTTCGAAATCACCGCGGTACAACGAACGCGACCTGTGACGTACATTTTACGCGATTCCGCGGGAGAGCCGATCTCGGGTGGATTCTACGAGCACGAACTGCATTCGGTCGCGAATCCGGACGTCTATCTGATCGAGAAGATTCTTCGTCGCAAGGGAAACCAGGTGTACGTGACATTTCACCATTGTTGGGATTCGACTCGTCCAAGAACTCGTGGATACAGGAATAGGATGTTCTGTGACGCAAGAGTGGCTCTTTATTACTATTACTTAAATGCATATACACACAGAATTTACATGTATATCGTTTATTTCATTATTTGTATTTTCCGAAATACAGCATCAATATATGACGATACGTGTACATTATTTAATTGAATGTCCTCTACGTTCATACAGTGCATACTTTTTTTTTAAAGGGGGGAAATGCATTACGCATACCCCGACGACGATGGTTACGTCGGGGTTATGTGGGACTCTCCAATTCTGGCATACCCACTAAAAACCCCCTCTACGTTCATACAGTGCATCATACTTGTATACATGACAAAATAAACAACAACATCGTACGTGACATTACTGAAACGTATATACATACACACACTACGAAGTATCCATACACGTAGCACTATGGTTGTCGATGTCGTCGCACTCGGGAATTCGATAGTGTCCCCACGGAAGGGTGTTGATTTGGTCGGGAAGTACGTAACGCTTATCGTCGTACGGACTGAGCGCGGTCTTCAGTTCGTTCACGGAATACACGTCGTGTAATCGCGCACGGATATGATTCTGTCGAATCGTCGTTTCCGCGTGCTCGCGAAGACACCGCACATAGTCCTCGAAGCGTATCTCGTTCGCGACCACACTCCTCTTCACACCCTTCACTTTTTTCGTCTCGGACGTTCCTGCCGACGCGTCGCACACTCGAGTCGCGTACATCTTGGACCGCAGTCCCACGAACTCTGTCATTAAGGCACCGTTGTTCTCGTCTTTCATCAAGCCCGGCACCTTCTTGTTTACGCGCGGCATACCGTACGGGTTGTCCACCGCGTAATCGCTCTTGTCGAAGCGCGCACCGACGTCACTTTTTAGCTGCTCGTAAGCGTCCTCGCACCGCAGCAGATACATTAAACTGTCTGTGTCCGTGTACAACACTTTGCACCCATCGCCGAACTTTGCACGCATATAGTCATAGTGAAATTCGTATAGGCATACCTTGGACACGTCCAAGGCGCTCATGCCCACGTATATGGGTTTATCGAATTTCACTCTGAGTTTACGCAGTTCGATAGCGACTAAGTGCTCCGAAAAAATCGCGCGACTGTGGAGATTCGGTTTCGCGATCAACGATTCGACGCCGTAACGACCGTCCCACCGCGTCACTAGTCGCACGTCCACTCGCTTTCGAACGTTTTCCATCGTTTTCCCGTACACCGCGTTGTTCATTAGTTTGTACAGCGTTTTCTGGAAATCACTGATGGCTCGCGTCCTCAAGTCCGTGTTCAAATTGATGTAGTCGCGCAACCACGGTTTCTGATCGAACCGTAGAACGTGATGAATACGCGATACGCGAAGTCCATGCTGAATGCACTGCCTCAAGTAGCGATAGTGGATCACGTATTATCGTTCTTTGTCGCGGAGCGTGGCGATCAGCTTGCTCTCCTTGCCGACGGGCGCTTGCTCGCGCACAGGACAGAACGGAAAGTCCGCGTGCTCGTCGTGAATGTCTCGCGGATACTCCAGATCCACTTCCAGAAGGTAACCCTCGTCCGCATCGTCCTCCGGCAAGGATGTAACGTCCGAAGCGGCCATCGCCTTGCCCAACTCGACCACCGCCGCCTCGTCCAGCCATCGGAATCCGCCGTACGACATCGCCCATCCGTACAGGTTGTTCACGTCGAAGTACATCAAGTACGTGGATGCTTGCGACGCGTCGTACATCGATGTCGGCAGGTACTTGTTGTTGGCGCGAGCGTACCTGTGCGAGCACTGGCTGAGGCCGCCGCGTATACCACGCTCCACGAACAACAGCATGTCCACGTCGGTGAGCAGTTCCAATTCGACGCGCGTGTACTTCAACATCGCGTCCCACGTGAACGCCGGTAACGTACAGTAATGCGCGGGGTCCAGTTCGTAGCTCGCGATAGAGTCGATACGAAAGTTTTCGAACACGTTGGCGAGCAACAGCACGTCGGTCTTCAAATACAAATCGCTGTACTCGCCTAATGTCTGTATACGAAAACTGTTCCACACGTTCGTCGCGTGCGCGTAATCAGACTCCGACTCACCACTATCGTTCAGTCGATTGTAGAACGCGTCACGAGGCGGTAGTCGCGTGTCGTTCAACTTGTCGTACGACGCCACGTAATCGTACGGGAAGACCCCCTTTCTTGTGAGGAGATCGAATTGTTCGTTGGGAGATGTTGAAACTCGCTTCTGAGAATCGTTAGTCTGTCTTTCCCGAGATCCGACGCCAGTTTCTGCAGACTCGTGGCCAGGAACTTGAACGAATCGACGAATCGAAATTTCAACGTTCTTCGCCAGTCCTTGCGTTCGCCCTTGAGATCCTCCACGTTCTTCGTGAACGATATGTAGCGTTCTTTCGTTAACGGTAGGAGGCTGATCTTTCCCTTGAACGCGTCTGCCAACTCCTTGATAACGAAGTGCGCGTCGTAGCCGGACAGGTTATGGAACACCACAGGTATCGTGCACGAACGTTGATACCGCAAGTTGCACGATCTATGCGCCGCGCCCCTGTACTCACCCGTCGAATGACAATGATCGCGCACTTTTCTATCGTCCTCGCCTCGGTCGAAGGGTCCTCCGCACACGTGACACGCTGTCGCCCCGTCAAAACTTCGTTTCTGTTGCTGAGTCAACGGTGCCATCGGTTTCTTGGTACGTAAACACGAGTACGCAACGTTCGCGAATTCCCGGAGTTCACGCACAAACCACTGCACACAGTCGGTGTCACTGCGATACGCTCGATATCTGCACAGAGCCTGGTCGTAGGAACAATGTACGTAGTATCCTACGCTGTGAGCTCTGTGACGTTGGTACTCGTACGTGCGACGGCGACTACGATCCATCGCTGGCTGCTCCAGTTCCTCCAGCACACACTCAAAGTCCGCGTAGACGACGAACGGCACGCGTTCCTTGCGCTCGTGATGCTGGAACCGCAACATTTTTTCCTCTTCGGACGGCAATTGCACCGCGCACTCGTTCAATCGTACACAGTCCTCGGTGTGCCGCTGCAATTGCTCCGCCGACGAGAAAAAGTTGAGGCACCTGAAACGAGAAAGAAACCAATGTAAACGCTTCGTCATCGTCCGTCACGTATCGCTCGAATTTTTCTTTAGTACTCTTTTTTGCTTACCTGTCGCAAACGAACACATGATGTCCGTGTTTGCTGAGTTGGCTGGAAATCAAGCGGGAGAGACTGCGTAGGCACGCGAAATGGTACCGCTGCGAATCCTTGCGATCTTGAACCATCAGCACGTTTGCGTGTCTCCCTTCCCGCTTGTTGCTGGTCACGCGTAGCGGCACGCAACCGTCCTCGTCGGACCACAGGTAAATGTTCACGGAAACGTCGTTGGCCGCCTCGAACTTCTGCACCTGGTCCATGGACATGGGAAGTCTCACGTCATCCGTACGTAGTACTGTCGAGTAGTGTGGATACGATATCATCCTTTCCCCGTGTGTAGTAGCAGGAAACAGACTAGCGACGACCGACCACAAAAAACACGTGTTGTCGTTGCACTGCACGTTCACCACCGCTTTTTTCGATACGACCGCTCGCGGAAGCGGCACGTTGCACCCGCCGCGCAGTGGATTATGTTTGTTCACGTTTACCAAGAGATTCTGCACTGCCCGCAAGGTCCAGCCACTCTCGCGCTCCTGAAACTCCTCCATCGCGACCAACGTCGGAACAACCACTCGCGAACGTTCGATGACATAAAGAGTACGTGATTACGCGTCGCGAAACTCTTTACGTCCGTTTCGTCTCGCAACATAAATTCTGCGTTTAACACGGTGTTCACTGACACGCTGCGATGCTTCGTAATGGCGTTCGTAACGCGCGAAATCACCGTTCGACGGGCATTTTGAAAGAATTTGCGTGGACCGACGGCTTCCACGTTTATCACCACCCCGGTCGACAACCGCTTCTCGAACGCTGTTTCCAGGTCCTCCCAGACGACCTTGGGTGTCGTCGTCGTCACTCGAGCGGCGTGTCCACGCCCTACTCGCGATAACCGTCCTCGCACTATCGCGCGCAATGTTTGCGTTTGCGCAAGCAACGACACCATCCGCCGCTTCTCCCACACCGGCACGCGTTCGCCTCGTTGATACGCGACGATGTTACGTATCGTCTCGTCGCACCTGTCCATCCAATCGCGGAATTCCGCGGTGGTTTTCAACAGTTCGGACATCCGAGACAACGCCAAAAACGCGTTCTTGAACGTTTCCATGTTCTTGGTTTTTTTGTCACAATCACTCACTCACTTGCTATACACGACTCTTTCCGACGCGTTACCATTAGCGACTTTGTCCTGTCGAAGATGCAAGCTGCCTTAAATATATGAACATCCCTACCTCAACTCTCCCCACCCCCTACGTGACCGCTTTTAAGCATATGCGTATTCTTCTCGAAAGTTTACCTGCACTCATTATCGCCCCATGCCCAGATCACGCACCGATGCTGCTGCGTCTTATTATTAGCTATGGTTTTGACGCGATTTATCGCACCATACCAAACGTAGGTTTCACCTTACATCTTCTACGCGTCGTACCGCCGTATGTTTTTTCCGACCGAGAGAGGAAAAGCGACAGAGAGATATACGAAAATATCGTACCTCTCCCTCTCTCGCGCTCCGTGTTCGAACGTCGCTGCTATCGCGGGCGCGATCTAGCCATCGGACACCGATAATTAGAAGCGCGCCGCCGGCCCGCTTTGAATTTCGCGGCGGTTCAGAGATAGCGCGCACCGCTGCTGCGCATTATTCTGTTACGGTTCTCTGCTTTCGTTTTCGGTTTTAACAACATGCAAGTTTTGACTCGCATCTTTCACGCGTAATACCTCCGTCTGTTTTGCCTATGGTCCTCGAGAGAGAGCGGTGCACATAGCATACCTCTCTCTCTCTCACTCCTTGTTCGTGGGCGCGATCTGACCTTGGCGACAGAAAGATATACGAAAATATCGTACCTCTCGCTCTCTCCTAGTCCGAACGGCGCTTTGAATTTCACCGCGGTTCCGAGATAGCGCGTTATTCTCGGATTACGTGATACGAAAATGCAGGTTTCGACTCGCATCTTCTCCGCGTCATACCTCCGTATGTATTGTCTATGGTCCTAGAGAAAGAGCGATGTAAATATCATACCTCTCTCTCCCTCTCTCGTACACCCGATTCAAACGTTACAGATATCGGACCGCGATTTGACCCTGGAGCGATAACGGGGTTGCGGATCGCTTCCTAACTTCGTATATCTCTCTCACACTCCTTATTCGAACGTCACCGCTGTCCGCTTTGTTTTCACTATGGCCCTAGAGAGAGAGAAGAATAGATTCATATCGTACCTCTCTCTCGCGCTCCTTATTCGCGGGCGCGATATTGACCTTGGAGCGATACCAAAATGCAGGTTTCGCCTTGCATCTTCTACGCGTAAATGTTGACTATGATCCTAGAGAGAGAAGGATAGATTCATATCGTACCTCTCTCTCTCGTACACCTGGTTCATGCCGGTGTCGAATTTCATCTACGCGGTCGCAAATATCGGGGCGCGATCTGGCCTTGGGGAGATAAGAGTGTTGCGGATCGCTTCCTACGACGCGTGACGAGTCATCGGCGATACCCCCTCCACCTGCTCCCAGGACCCGTTCCCCCTCCACCTGCTCCATGGGTCGGCTTCCCCCACCACTGACTCATCCCCTCCACCTGCTCCAGGGTCGCGGTCCCCCACCCGCCTCCCCCTCGCCATCGGTGCGGTACCCCTCGCCCCGCTTCACCCCTGACATCCCATGGAGTAGAATCGGCCTACTATAACTACTGGTATGATTTTAATCGACGGAACGCCAGGAATTCATTGGCGTCACTTTCGCACAGATCTGATGAGAAATGATAAATTCGAAGATTTCTCACTTCCTAATAGGTACTCCAACCCGTCCGAGGGTCGAAAGTCTTCGGAGAAACACCACGAGGGGTTGGGTTGACCTCGTCACGGTTGCGAGGCGGATCAGGCGTTTCGAGCTAATCACCCTGTATACAAAATTTCAGAAAGACCCGTTGCGTAGTTGCAACGTGATTGAATAACAAACATCCAAACATCCAAACACATTTTCGCATTTATTATATTAGTAGGATTAATTTTTGCATTAAACAAAATATGTGTTCACCTATTAACACAAGAATTTCTGAGGGGACTTTTAAGTTCTCCCTGGATATTTGTTGAAAATATTTATCAGTTACACCGCAATCAGAGGATAAGAGAAGTGACAAACATGATGAACAACTAATTTTTGTTGACATTTTAAAAGCAACATAACCAGATATATAAAATAAACTTGAGTCATCTATTTCAGCTGATAGATAGTCAGTTTCAAAAATTGTATCAAACTGATCATACTTTGATATTTCTTCAGTGTATTCAATTTCTTCATTAATTATTAAATCAGGATAAAATGGTAGTACACCATAGCGTGCAGATTTCAATCCTAACAGGTTTTTTATTCTTAACGTCTTTTCACTCTCTACGATTTGTGTTGCAGACACCTGATAATTTCCTCCAGATAACTATCTATACATACTAAACCGATGTTCTAAGTTATCTGTTTGCAGTTTACCTGGCAATACATATTCTATCTTTAATTCACGTAAACTGTACTCAATGAAGTTTATCAAAACTGATGTACATTGATACAAAGCAGAAAATGTGTCAGTAGTCAAGCACCCTTCATTAAAGCTTCTCCACTTCTCTAACCATTTTAAAAATCTGTGTAGAAAGATAAATCTGGAGTCATCTAGTGAGTAAAATGGCTTTGAGAAATCATTTCTCTTTATAACACCTTCATATATAGATTTCGTATTTACAATAGACCACCAACGCCAAATAATTTGCAAAAATTTGTGTGTACCACAGTAATTAACGATTTCTGATTCACTTTCATATTCACATTGTATAGCACTACAAGTTGACGCATGAAAAAGTTTGCATACTAGATTAACTTTTTGTCTTTCGATATTATTAGGGTAAACTGTTTTATAATTAAGTTTAAAACCAGTTTTCAGTATACAATTTTCACATTTTGCTTTATAAAAATTTCTAATATCATTGAATGAAGCTTTTAAAGGTGCAGCTTCTAAATCTTCGAAACTTAGAAAAATGAAACAGTCATCATAATTTTTTAAATTAATCCAATTATTCCTAATATTTTTGAAAACATGAACAAAGTCGTAAGTTAAAAAAGTTTTTGTAATAGATTGCTCAAATTGTAATGTAAAACTCTCATTAGCCATCACTCTATTACTATTTAACAAACAATTAAACATACTTTTATTAATTCTATTATTATCTGAAATAATTGCTATTACATAAAAATTGCAATTAAGTAGTAGATTATATACATCTTTAAGAATATCATACAGTTGAGTACTGTTCATATTTTTTACTGAATGTAATGTTACAACTTCTCTGAATTTCCCAAACGCAGAAGAAATTAAAAATGTTTGCACTGTTTTTGCTGGAGATCCTGTATTATTTTCAGCAAAACCAATTAATTTTCCACCTTTAAACTCTATGTGAGGATGTACATAAATTTCATCTATTTGAAGAACAACATATTTCTCTCTATCAGATAATTGTTTTGAACGAATTTTTAAAAAAATTTTATTTTCTGGAATTGCTGAGGGTGAAATACAAAATTCAGAACTTAGTCTCCTTAGATATTTTAAATGTGATAAAATAATTAAGTTTGTTTCTCTAATTGACTGATAGGCACTTACGGACTGCATCAATATCATAAATGACCATATTTTTGTTTGTATTGAATATCTATGTGATTTTGAAAAAATCAAATTGAATTGTTCCAATAAAAAGTTTAGCTGATTCGAAGTATTTGTATCTGAATATTTATCATCGTGTTTTATGATATTAAGTAAATGCAAAAAGTTATTATTAATCAATGAAACCATATCTTCCACTGTTTCAAACAATTTTTCAATGTTATCTTTCTTGTAATAGGTCAAAATATTTTCTATTTGAGACCAATGAGTAATTCTTACATTCTCTGGTACAATCCACTTTAACTGTGAATTTGTCAATATGTTCATGTTTACAACTACATTGCATGTCATATCATTTGATATTTTTATACTACTAACTATCTTTGGTCTTATGTCATTGAAATCACAGCTATAAAATAGCACAAAATTAATATCTCTATGTAAATTCCAGGATATATGTATATGTTCTTTCTCAGGTAGCTTTTCACAAAATTCTATGAAATCAGTTATTAAATCATTTTGCAAACAATCATTCATTTGTGGTCCGTGTAAATCTGAAACCTTTGCTTCATAAAAATCAGGATTCCTGCATTCTTCCATTTCAGTATCCTGTAAATAAGGTGTTAACCCAGAAAATATATGAGGGACAGCATCTATTTTTAACTCCTTTTTAAATACTTTCTTCAAAGAACCATTAATATCTTTTCCTATTTCTTCAGATAAAATCATATCTTTTGCAAAATGTTTTGCACAAACAACGGACCATTTACTGGGTTCCCAATCTTTCCGTGGTATTGGGAAATATTCTGAGCGCGCCATCTATTGAAGTAAGCTCTGTAATCGGGTCAATCGCGTTACAGGACTGGTGTTACACAAGTATTAAAATATTGCAAAAATATTTTGTCGTTAAATAGCCTGCTAAATTTGACAAAATCGATCATCAAACAGTCGAAATTCCCAATACTGCCAATTAGGTACATGTGACAACTAACCCGATTTGAATGCTTTAATTTTCGCCACCAGATTGCGTAGCGGAAATAAGAAAATGCCAATTCTTTGTATCCACTCTTTTTTTAAATTTTCATCACGAGGAAATCGAAAAACAGGGGTATATTTTACAAAACAACTTGCATAATTACTATTGCAGTTTGGAATACAACACTTGTCTGGCATCTGTAACATAGCATCAAAAACATATTTATTGATACAAATACAAAAAATGTCAACAGAAATGGAGGTTATGATCGTTTATTATACACTGTATTGTTCTATTTTTGCAATTCTTATACTTCAGTAATATATTATTTACAACACTTTTTGTCTACATACAAATTACATTTCTATAAATACACTAAATCAATATTAAATCAAAATAACATAATAGTAATACATAACCACGACGGCAGTGACTGGTAGTGACATAACGCGCGAAAAGCTTCAGAAAAATTTCAAATAGGACTGATGACAGCGTTGCCATTTTGGCAAGGTGGTGGCCTGTACACACGGCTCAAACGATTGTGGCCGATCGAGTTTCGATTGCATTCGAGCTCACTAGGGCTGGCTTTTTTTACATCGCTACGATTCTACAGTATTTCGTGAATATGGTGGGGGCACTGCTAAGCCACAGGTTCCCGTCTAGAACACTTCCAATTCATGTTGAAACACCACTGTGGCACCATCTGCCTATGATTGTTATAATTATATAAATCCGCGCGATCGGTTCTGTTCGCGATGCTGTAGCGAAAATGACACAAAGGATAAATGTCAAATGACTTTTATTGCAATGAACCTAAAAAAAATCATAATAATTTTGCCACTATAAATGATAAACTTGTAATGTCCAAAGTAAATAAATCAACGGATTTATATATAAATCCATTGATTATTATAATGGAAAACACAAATAAATAAAGCGGGAAACTAGAGTAGTAATGAAAAGAATGGAAACGAATGTTATGTATTTCGTAGAGATGGCAAGGGTTAAGAAACCAGAATACTCAGATGAAAGTCTTGTTCAAAGTAAATAGATCAACGGATTTATAATGGAAGACACAAATAAATAAAGCGGGATGGTGTAGACCAAAGAAATACGCATTTATTTCAAAATCTACTATCTGTTATTTTATGTTAACAACGGGAAAATAAACGTAACCGAAAATTAAATTTTGTGACAGGACTGCGCGAACGTGTCTCGCATTAAACGTCATCCGTTTACTTCACGCTATATCTGTCACTCTGTTCATGCGAGTAACCAAAATAAGTAAGAAATTTGTCCGGTTGAGAATATATGAAAAATAAAAAATATTTTTATTTTTCATTTATTATTATTACATATTATTATTATTTTTTTTTTATTTTAACGTCATGGAAATCCCTAACGGATACCTCAGCTCTCCCCGAGCTGAGGTTATGTGGGGCTTGCACCTACTAAAACCACGACGATCTTGAAACGCTGGTTCCTCGTATGGCCTTTACAAAGGCCGATGTTCTTCGTCAATGATTCAGGAGTTGTTTCGTCGAGAATATTTGCTGCCACCACCAGGATCTTGAAATGCTGGTTCCTCTTGTGGCCTTTACAAAGGCCGATATGTTCTTCGTCAATAATCCAAGAGTTGTTCCGCCGAGAATATTTGCGGCCTTGAAAAAGGCCTAGCGATGCGTTCGGAGGTATGCACTAGTAATTCGTTCAGAAACCGCTACGATCAATTACTTGATGTAACCGTTTCCGGATGGATTTCCCCAGGTTTTCGAATATTTGTGGGTTGGCTGTTAAATTTGCCCAGGCGTGCATCGCATGGTCTATAAGAGCAGCCCTAGTTCTTACATCGGCAGCTGGTCGCCAGGATTTAGCAATATATGCCCATACTATTATATTTAAATCTGGCGATTTCGCAGGCCACTGTAAAACTTCGATGTCGGGGTGCCTTCTAAACCATGCACGTACGGCAGCAGAGGTGTGTACTGAACTATTGTCCTGTACCAATCTAATCACCGGCATGGTCTCAACAGAATATATTTCATGAACGCTGGGCACAAGTACGTTCTCTAAAATTTGAATATATTCCGCAGAGTTCATATGCGGTGATATTTCGACTAATCTACCAGGACCACGTGCAGAAACCCACCCCCACATACCACACGTGATGCGCCCACTGTCATTACGTGGCAAAACATATCTGGGATCTAGACGGGAATCCCCATTGGGTTTCCATACATGTAAAGATTTACCGCCAACAGTAGAAAATACCTTTTCATCGGTGAAAATGGTCCTTTCCCATTCGAATTGCGGGACAGGTAACTGCTGTAACGCAAACGCAACGCGGTCCTCACGGTGCGTTTGTGTCAGCAGCACCTTACGTGCAGGCCGGCGACAGTAGTAGCCGGTTTCCCGTAAACGATTTCGCACAGTATTGTGACATACTGGCAAATCTAGATTTACGGTAACGTCTTCCGACGATTGGAATGGGTTTTGAACCATTTCCGCAATGATAGCATTATCTTCTGCTAGCGTAGTCTTCCGCGCGCCCCTATTAAATTGACGTAGGTCGTCAATCAGGCCTTCCTCACCCATATTCGTAAACCGGTGTACGTACCTCCTCACTGTCCGCGTTGGAATTTGAAGCTGCTCAGAAATAGACGAAACGGTGCGCCCACTTTGAAAGAGCGCCGCCACTTCGCCCCGTCGGAATGCTTGTTGTTCCTTTGCGGACTGCATCTTGGATAATGGCGATTTTTTTCGAAACCAAATGTAATAAAGTTTACAAAAACAATTGAATGCTACAGCGGGCGAGTTCCAATTACACCCAAATCGGGCCCGCGGTCGCAATATATAATGGAAATCTCGGGCGTTGCGGGCGATTGGGGTGTAAGTGGAATTCGCCCAAAATAGGATTCCAGCTATTAAAATTAAAACACCATCCCGCTTTATTTATTTGTGTCTTCCATTATAAATCCGTTGATCTATTTATTTTTCATAAATTCTCAACCACGACGTTAAAAAAAAATAATAATATGTAATAATAATAAATGAAAAATAAAAATATTTTTTATTTTTCATAAATTCTCAACTGGACAAATTTCTTACTTATTTTGGTTACTCGCATGAACAGAGTGACAGATGTAGCGTGAAGTAAACGGGTGACGTTTAATGCGAGACACGTTCGCGCAGTCCTGTCACAAAATTTAATTTTCGGTTATGTTTATTTTCCCGTTGTTAACATAAAATAACAGATAGTAGATTTTGAAATAAATGCGTATTTCTTTGGTCTACACCATCCCGCTTTATTTATTTGTGTCTTCCATTATAAATCCGTTGATCTATTTACTTTGGACAAGACTTTCATCTGAGTATTCTGGTTTCTTAACCCTTGCCATCTCTACGAAATACATAACATTCGTTTCCATTCTTTTCATTACTACTCTAGTTTCCCGCTTTATTTATTTGTGTTTTCCATTATAATAATCAATGGATTTATATATAAATCCGTTGATTTATTTACTTTGGACATTACAAGTTTATCGTTTATAGTGGCAAAATTATTATGATTTTTTTTAGGTTCATTGCAATAAAAGTCATTTGACATTTATCCTTTGTGTCATTTTCGCTACAGCATCGCGAACAGAACCGATCGCGCGGATTTATATAATTATGACAATCATAGGCAGATGGTGCCACAGTGGTGTTTCAACATGAATTGGAAGTGTTCTAGACGGGAACCTGTGGCTTGGCAGTGCCCCCACCATATTCACGAAATACTGTAGAATCGTAGCGATGTAAAAAAGCCAGCCCTAGTGAGCTCGAATGCAATCGAAACTCGATCGGCCACAATCGTTTGAGCCGTGTGTACTAGAGACGGCCGTGGTCATAGCCAACTCACAATCAGTCGCCGCTGGTCGCCGCTCGGAGGCAAAGTTATATTGCGCGATCTGTACCACTGTTTCGTCGTGGTAAACCTCACTAACGTTGCGCGCGGATTTTATCGTAGCGCACCATTAAGGGTGCCGTCTCAAGTTTGTTATGGTCCGAATCGATCGAAGCGTCCCTTGTAAACAGACGGACCCTAATGAAACTACTGCGGTCGATAAAAAGAAGTTGTACAGAGGTGACATCTCCAGGTACTCTATGTAGACGAATTTTTTACGCATAGTTGCCACATTCTCTGTTCTCTCTGTCTCTGCCGCGCTGTTGCCACAGTTCTTTCTATCGAGAAGTCTTGAAGGAATCCGGCACGAGAGCTGCGTCTAGCATCAGAGCCTCGCTGAACGTAAAGGAGGATATCAATAATGAAAGATAGAGAGGTTGGGTAGTGAAGTTAGGAAACATGTCAATGAAACAATACTAATTTGCGTATTTATTTTTTATTTATACGTAGAAGGATGTAATATTTTGTATAATCAATGTGCAATTGAAGGGTCGGATGCAATAAGGGGATTTGCACTCGAAAATGAGAAAATTTATTGTCCAAACGCTAAAAATGATTTGAAAATTAAATGTTATGAAACTGAATTTTAAAAAATATAGTGTTGTAAAGCTCGTCAGGACACATATTTTTCCTATTTACAGTTTGTTTATCCAATCATTACTATTCGGGCTAAAAATTACAAATAAACAAATTTCTCATCGTCCAAAATCATTATTTCTTTAAACATAAATTGCGATAACTTGAGTAAATATTACCGGATCGTTATGAGACTTAAAAAATATCTTGAGAAAACTCTAGCGAAGCCGTAAAATGTATGCATAAAACCCTTTATGATGAAAAATGTAATAATATTTAATTAAAAAGAAATACTGGACATAACCCATGTTTTTCAACGTTCGCCGTTAAAAAGTATCGAGGCAATTTTGAGGTACATATAACTTGCAGTGACAAAGTTTTTCCTATACAAGCAAGATTTTCACCAATTTTCACACTGATTAATAAATAATTGTGGAAGATATGGCAATATATATAAGTTCCGCGTGGAACCAACAGTCAACGCGAGTGCTAAAACTGCTAAGTAGCGCATTATACGCGGCTGCTGACTGTTGGTGGCGCGCGAGAATTATATATATCATCGTATCTTCTACAATTATTTATAAATCAGTGTGAAAATTGGTGAAAATCTTCCTTGTATATTCAGGAAAAACTTCGTCGCTGCAAGTTATACGTATCTCAAAATTGCCTCGATACTTTATAACGGTGAACGTTGAAAAACATGGGTAATGTCCAGTATTACTTTTTAATTGAGTATTATTACATTTTTCATCATAAGGGTTTTATGCATACATTTTACGGCTTCGCTAGAGTTTTCTGAAGTTATTTTTTAAGTCTCATAACAATCCGGTAATATTTACTCAAGTTATCGCAATTTATGTTTAAAGAAATAATGATTTTGGACGATGAGAAATTTGTTTGTTTATAATTTTTAGCCCGGATAGTAATGATTGGATAAACAAACTGTAAATAGAAAAAATATGTGTCCCGACGAGCTTTACAACACTATATTTTTTAAAATACAAACATTTAATTTTCCAGTCTTTCTTAGCGTTTGTACAATAATTTTTTCCATTTTTGAGCGCTAGTCCCCTTATTGCATCCGATCCTTCAATTTCGAAACATACAATTTGAATAAGGTACATCACCGAAGTGTAACAGGCCAATCGTAATGAAATTTACGAATGCTATAATGCTCCTATAAACATATGGCGCTTTTTTTTTATCAAGCTATGCATTAAATTATCTTTTCTATCAACAAGAATTGTCTGTTCATTGGTGTTGCGGACGCATCAAGCGCGTCACATCGCTCGTGTGCCCACTGACTTATCGCGTCAGCTGATGAGCCAGCTGAGGCCGGTGACATTGTTTGTTGACGCCAACGATCTTTTCGAAGCGCTCGCCCGGATGCAGTGTGGATCTGTAACACATTATGTAATGGAAATACTTAATTGTTGTTTTATAAGCCTACAAACTTTTTCTGTAGATCTATAAGGTGTCAAATATTACCTGAAATGTGGTACGTATTATTCCATTTGTCCTGGCGAACATCATGCATACCTGAGACGACCGTATGTACCAGCCTGGCGCACTTTGACCGAATCGGATTCCGTTTGTCTGCTCCTGTGAACTTAGAAATGTGTCTGAAAAAATTAAAGGATGAATTAAATTTATTATTTCCTTTTCCACTTTCTTGGTAAAGTTAGGCCGGCGTGAATTGAAGGCTCGGATGCAATAAGCGGACTACCTAGCGCTAGAAAATGCGAAAAAGTATTGTCCAAACGCTAACAAAAATTGGTGTTGCGGCCGCGGAAAGCGCGCCGCGTCGCGCGTTCAAACGCTTGCCCGCTGACTCGTACCAACAGCTGACGAGTCAGCTGAGGTCCTTGACACCTCGGTGTTTACCTCAACGTTCTTTTCGAAGCGCTCGCCCGGCGACAGTTAGTTCAAAAACATCTCCGCTGTGACACGCACGCACGCACTTCATTGTCAGCGAGCCCATTGCGCCATTTTCGCAAGATCGTTTGTTCCGCGACCCATTGTCGTCAAACGCCCACGCGTTCAGTGTATTATAGTGTGTTGTCTCAGTGTATCTCTGTTTGTGACGTCCAGTGGTCGAAGTAACCACTGGAGAATAAAGTGTGCCAGTCCCAAAAAGGGTCGTGTGAAAAATTTTTTGTTTATAATTTTTAGCTCGAATACTAATGATTGGATAAACAAACGAGCTTTACAACAATATATTTTTTAAAATCCAGTTTAACACAATTTAATTTTCCAATTTTCCTTAGCGTTTGAACAATTCTTTTTCGCATTTGCGAGCGCTAGTCCCCTTATTGCATCCGAGCCTTCAATTGACTCGCGTGATCGTATGATCCGCGAGTACAAGTGCCATTGCTGGCACTTGTGACCACTGACAGAGTCCGATAAAATTTATTACTTGTTTCATTTTCTTAGTAAAGTTACGCCGGCGTGAATTGACTCGTGTGATCGTAGGATCCGCGAGTACAAGTGCCATAGCTGACACTTGTGACCACTGACAGGGTCCGATAAAATTTATTACTTGCTTCATTTTCTTAGTAAAGTTACGCCGGCGTGAATTGACTCGCGTGATCGTGCAGTCCGCGAGTACAAGTGCCATTGCTGGCACTTGTGACACTGACAGGGCCAGTGGTACCGTACTTTACAGCGCGGTGCTAGGCCGGCCCGATGCAATAGTTTCACTATTTTCGGAGGGGGACCTCTTTCGCTTTTTCTAGCTTTTCGGTTTTTCTTTTGCTCTTTCTGCTAGTATAAATTGTGGCTCCCGAATAGGCATGCATCTATTGTGCCGACTATCTATTAATTCGGGTAGCATGCATTCTAAATAAAATTGAACCAATTTTGGCTCCATTTCTCTTTTCCAAAACGCATCATCTCTGTCTACTTTTATAGATTTCAGCCCCTTCAGGGTCCAAACGCAAAATATACCGTACTTTCAATCAGTAATATGTAACTGACCTTGTAATTGATAATAATAGTGATGCGTTTTGCTCATTTTGCTAAGAAGGGGATGCAGCTGTCGATGAAAATGGCACATTCTGCAATATCTGTATATTGCTTCTTCAATTCTTCGCGAGCAATTTTCTCGCATTCTTTCCTATATTCCACCGCGGGTGCACTAATTATCCTCGGATACAGAAATGACTTCACTACATTTGCGCAAAGAGTATCAGGTCGGCGGCGGCAGACTTGTCGTATTGGTGTTATAGAATAAGCTTTCAGCATTAGCTAACAGTAGACAAAGTGTTTCTTTTACGTCCTGGTACACTCCAATTTTCATCAATTCTGGAACGATGTTTCTTTCATTCTCTTTATTCTATCCATCGCAGAAATATTTTAGTTGTGCACACTCTTTGTGGTTACCAAACACGTGACTCGGAACATTCGCCACGCAAACTCTTCGTTTTTTCGTCGATTGATACATTCTGATCGTATCTAAACTTTGCGGCTTTTACGATGTCCGTGCGTATCCGGCGAATGCTACTTTCCACAGCATGTCTCAATGGTCCAGGTGTAGTCTTCTTCACAATCGCTTTCATTTTTGTGCAGAAGTTTCGCAACAAATGATTCGTGCATTCAATTTTTTTTTACACGAATCTGTGTCTTATATTGGTCCGCATCAATAATCTTCTTATACACGCTACTGTCTCCATCAGCAATCAGAGTAGAATAAACGAGCCCACGTTTTTCTACGCTAGTGTTGAATCCTTCTACTATAACATCGCTTTCCATAGCAGTCGATGCTCGAGATGTGTTCCAGTTTTTGAAACATGTGTGCTTTGGGGGTTCTTTCTCGTTTTTCGCAGCAATCCGGCAAATTCTGCAAACTTTATTTCGAGCGCCGTAAAATAAAACTTTTTTCGTGTGATAGCCGACTATCACGCCGACTCCAGACGCAGAATCGTAACATCCACTGCGGTAGGATCTTTTCATCCAGCTTCCGTCGGCCACAACGGGGATATGAGGGGTCCCTGATCCGGGAAGAACGTCGCCTCTTTCAATCGCCAAACGTTTTTCATCTTCAGCCGCTACTAACATCTCTTGTTCTGCAGCAGCAATTGCGGACTTGATGAATTCATCTTGATTCTTTACGAAGTCTCGCTTCGACATTGCAACGTATGTTCACTCCTGCAAAAGTGTGTTCCAAGTTGGCATAGCTGCCTCCACATAAAATTGTTGCATTAACGGCGCCCTGATTCCTATCCACTTCTTCAGCTTTGTCCGATTGATTGTGGATTTCAGCTTTGTAATGGCATAAAGTGCACATTACGCTGAAGGTGCTCTTGAAGCCACGCCGTTTCACACCAATTATTCGTAGGTGTTCAATGCCACAGTCTTCCCTATCTTTTGCATGCTTAACTATTTTTTGCAATTGAGCAAGCACATTTGGGAAATTCATTATATCGTTGCTTTAGGAGACACGATTGCTCTTGCGGCTCGTTCCTCGCAACTTTTTCTATAACGAAGTTTTCGTCTTCGTTACTTTGTATATCAAAGTCTTCAAGCGCCTCTTCAGTTTCTCCCGAACTGGCCGTATCAGTATCTTCATCAGATGGTAAGTACATTATATTTTGATGCGTATGATTTCGTCCATCGGATGTTGATGGTACTATACTCTACTATACGCTCCTCTGCCACTTCTTCTGGATGTTGTCCTACGTCAGTGTCGTCTACCGTTTTTGCGCTTTCTTGTTTCTTCTGAAGGGCTAACGTCCTTCTCTTTTGGCGATGTACTTTCCGTTTCGATCTCTTTGCGTACGGACGTAAATGTCGCGAAGGAAACGGAGAATTATTGTCCATATCTTCCGGCACGTCCTGCATATCCACATTTCGAGTGTCACTCATTTTACACTAAACCAACAAACACAACACAAATACAACACAACGCAACACAACTCAAAATCCTTCTGCCCGTTGCAAAAAAAACGTAATCGCGAACCGTGAACGTGAATCCAAAGATATTGTCTGGGCCGCGTTCAGAAACAAACGACGCTCTACAAAACAGGCAACGGCGCAAACAGTTCGTTGCTTAGAGAGTCATTCCAGGCAAAGACCGCCAACAACGTGGACGTGTAGGCACTAACTAGGCACAATGGAAAATATGAATAATGTAAGTATTATATTATACAGGGTGTCCCACGGTAGACTGGACAGTGCCGTAGCTCCTAAAGTATTGGAGATAAAAATTTTTAAAAAATAGGGAATTGCATGGTTCGAAGGGGCTACAAAATTAGCCCGAACGAATTTTTTTTTCGATTATTATTTTAAAAAATACGATGGTCAAGTTCGGTTTTTCAAATGGAACTATTTTTTTTAAGTCCTGAGTTGATAGTGCGTTCCAAGACAAATTCAATAAGCATCAATGTATACACTTTATTTTCACTGGTTTTTGAGATATTGCGCTTGCAAATTTACTGATTTTCACTGCAAGAAACTCCTCTGGAATAGCAAGGACCGGGGACGGTCTTACTGGCGCCACGGGTGGCACTGCCTGTTGAAATAGATACCTACCTGCGAAAGGTCTACGCCAGGCCCAAAGGCTGGACAATTCTTTTCCGCCAGAAATGCTACTTAGGTAGGTACATCTGCGGTATCGAGAAGCGCATCGTTACTTTTATTTCGCACTTGCTTCTAGGCTCGGATAGCCGGTTCGTCTGGGAGGGATGCAAGTTGGATTGGTTAGGTTCGGAGGAGTGAAAGTTGCTAGACTAAATTTCAACTATAGGGAGCAGATTGTATCAGAACCAATCGGATTTGCATCCTTCACAAACGGCTGCACTCTTGAAGAGGCCCTCTTCACAGCAATACCTTCTCCCCAATGCCCATCTTCTTTCGCACGGAATACGTCAACGCATGGTTTTGTTTTGATATCGAAGCTCATGTTTATACTCGAGAGGACCACGCATCGACAGCGGGCTACCCCTTTTCTTACCGTGTCTCTCCACGAGGAGTTTTGCCGATGGATTGTAGAAGCGCAGATGTCTGGATGCCAGTTGTTGAATTCAGGAGACGATAGAAACACTTTATTACTAAACACACATGTCCTATATTTAAAGTAAATCGTATTCCTCTCGGGCAGGAGTCGCCCGACGTTCGTCAAGAAGATGCGACCTGGTACCCCGTGGCGAGGACAACCCTTCGCTGGGTCTCGCTCGATTTTTATGACTTTTACCGGAAAAAGGTACGAATCCTGGGCCGAACGTAACGAATTCAGGTCGAGCCCCCGCAGTCGAGGGTGAAATATCCATTACAGCGTATTAAGAAATTCTTTTCTTCATCGTATCGAGAGGGAAGTGACGCGAATGGATTCCTTATGTTTTTCTGACGAAAATCATACCAAATATCATGCAAATCGGACTACTTTGATACAAGCTATTTGTATTCCCTATGTAAAAGTTGTCCGATTTACACGACATTTGGCATGATTTTCATCGGGAAACCACAAGGAATCCAACGGCGACACTTCCATATCCATACGATAAAGAATAAAGAATTATTTTATTTCTGAAACAGATACAGGGTAATTATGGAGGTACGCCCGTCAAGAAGATGCGGCCTGGTACCCCGTGGCGAGGACAACCCTTCGCAGGGTCTCGCCCGATTTTTATGGCTTTTTCCGGAAAAAGGTACGAATCCTGGGCCGAACGTAACGAATTGAGGTCGAGCCCCCGCAGTCGAGGGTGAAATATCCATTACAGCGTATTAAGAAATTCTTTTCTTCATTGTATCGAAAGGGAAGTGACGCCAATGGATTCCTTATGTTTTTCTGATGAAAATCATACCAAATATCATGCAAATCGGACTACTTTGACACAAACTATTTGTATTCCCTATGTAAAAGTTGTCCGATTTACACGATATTTGGCATGATTTTCATCGGGAAACCCCAAGGAATCCATCGGCGACACGTTCATATCCATGCGATAAAGAATAAAGAATTATTTTATTTCTGAAACAGATACAGGGTAATTATGGAGGTACGCCCGTCAAGAAGATGCGGCCTGGTACCCCGTGGCGAGGACAACCCTTCGCAGGGTCTCGCCCGATTTTTATGGCTTTTTCCGGAAAAGGGTACGAATCCTGGGCCGAACGTAACGAATTGAGGTCGAGCCCCCGCAGTCGAGGGTGAAATATCCATTACAACATATTAAGAAATTCTTTTCTTCATCGGGCTCTACCTCAATTCGTTACGTTCGGCCCAGGATTCGTACCTTTTTCCGGAAAAAGCCATAAAAATCGGGCGAGACCCTGCGAAGGGTTGTCCTCGCCACGGGGTACCAGGCGGCATCTTCTTGACGGGCGTACCTCCATAATTACCCTGTATCTGTTTCAGAAATAAAATAATTCTTTATTCTTTATCGCATGGATATGAATGTGTCGCCGATGGATTCCTTGGGGTTTCCCGATGAAAATCATTGCAAATATCGTGTAAATCGGACAACTTTTACATAGGGAATACAAATAGTTTGTGTCAAAGTAGTCCGATTTGCATGATATTTGGTATGATTTTCATCAGAAAAACATAAGGAATCCATTGGCGTCACTTCCCTTTCGATACAATGAAGAAAAGAATTTCTTAATACGCTGTAATGGATATTTCACCCTCGACTGCGGGGGCTCGACCTCAATTCGTTACGTTCGGCCCAGGATTCGTACCTTTTTCCGGAAAAAGCCATAAAAATCGGGCGAGACCCTGCGAAGGGTTGTCCTCGCCACGGGGTACCAGGCCGCATCTTCTTGACGGGCGTACCTCCATAATTACCCTGTATCTGTTTCAGAAATAAAATAATTCTTTATTCTTTATCGTATGGATATGGAAGTGTCGCCGTTGGATTCCTTGTGGTTTCCCGATGAAAATCATGCCAAATGTCGTGTAAATCGGACAACTTTTACATAGGGAATACAAATAGCTTGTATCTAAGTAGTCCGATTTACATGATATTTGGTATGATTTTCGTCAGAAAAACATAAGGAATCCATTCGCGTCACTTCCCTCTCGATACGATGAAGAAAAGAATTTCTTAATACGCTGTAATGGATATTTCACCCTCGACTGCGGGGGCTCGACCTCAATTCGTTACGTTCGGCCCAGGATTCGTACCTTTTTCCGGTAAAAGTCATAAAAATCGAGCGAGACCCAGCGAAGGGTTGTCCTCGCCACGGGGTACCAGGTCGCATCTTCTTGACGAACGTCGGGCGACTCCTGCCCGAGAGGAATACGATTTACTTTAAATATAGGACATGTGTGTTTAGTAATAAAGTGTTTCTATCGTCTCCTGAATTCAACAACTGGCATCCAGACATCTGCGCTTCTACAATCCATCGGCAAAACTCCTCGTGGAGAGACACGGTAAGAAAAGGGGTAGCCCGCTGTCGATGCGTGGTCCTCTCGAGTATAAACATGAGCTTCGATATCAAAACAAAACCATGCGTTGACGTATTCCGTGCGAAAGAAGATGGGCATTGGGGAGAAGGTATTGCTGTGAAGAGGGCCTCTTCAAGAGTGCAGCCGTTTGTGAGGGATGCAAATCCGATTGGTTCTGATACAATCTGCTCCCTATAGTTGAAATTTAGTCTAGCAACTTTCACTCCTCCGAACCTAACCAATCCAACTTGCATCCCTCCCAGACGAACCGGCTATCCGAGCCTAGAAGCAAGTGCGAAATAAAAGTAACGATGCGCTTCTCGATACCGCAGATGTACCTACCTAAGTAGCATTTCTGGCGGAAAAGAATTGTCCAGCCTTTGGGCCTGGCGTAGACCTTTCGCAGGTAGGTATCTATTTCAACAGGCAGTGTCACCCGTGGCGCCAGTAAGACCGTCCCCGGTCCTTGCTATTCCAGAGGAGTTTCTTGCAGTGAAAATCAGTAAATTTGCAAGCGCAATATCTCAAAAACCAGTGAAAATAAAGTGTATACATTGATGCTTATTGAATTTGTCTTGGAACGCACTATCAACTCAGGACTTCAAAAAAAATAGTTCCATTTGAAAAACCGAACTTGACCATCGTATTTTTTAAAATAATAATTGAAAAAAAAATTCGTTCGGGCTAATTTTGTAGCCCCTTCGAACCATGCAATTCCCTATTTTTTAAAAATTTTTATCTCCAATACTTTAGGAGCTACGGCACTGTCCAGTCTACCGTGGGACACCCTGTATACTGTTATAGAGAGTGATTTTCGGGCTAGAGTCTTCAAAGGCGTTGTCGCCAATAAGCCGCGTCTCGCTGAGTTTCGTGAATTTCGAAGTTCGAGACGAGATTCACTACGGCATGTTAAAAAATTCTTTATTCTTCATCGAATCGATATGGTGGTGATACTAATGATTTCCTGGCGTTCTGGTTCGATCAAAATCATGTCAAATGTCGTGTAAATCGGACTATTTTTAACGAAGTTAGCTTGGGGCCATTTTCATCGGCACGACGTCGGTTGACGCCATTTTCGCAAAGATCTGAAGAGAAATGCAGAACGTGGAATTCGTCACTTCCACGAAATTCAGTGAGGCACGGCTTATTGGCGGCATTGTCTTTGAGTATCCTAGCGGGAGAATTACCCTGTATGTTCGTACAATTTTACTATTTGTCAGAAAATAATACATTCATTATTTCATTTCCAGATTATACAAGCGCTGGAGCAGGACGTGAGGAATGATGAGGGAGAGGAAAATAATCCAGCACGGGAGGAAAATCATGCTCAGGAGGGAAACGCGGGGGAAAACCCCGACTGAGGGCGGAATTACAAAAAGTAATTATGTGGAATGTGGTTTATGTGACCGTGATAGCATATGTGTGAATCAGAGTTGGGCGAAATGTACTTGTGTAATTGATTACACATTCTCTGTAATTTTTATGTAGTTGACAAAATATTTTGTGTACTTGTGTAATTGATTACGCATTCTTTGTAATTTTTATGTAGTTGACAAAATATTTTGTGTACTTGTGTAATTGATTACACATTCTCTGTAATTTTTATGTAGTTGACCACAATATTTTGTGTGCTTGTGTAACTGATTACAGAAAATAATGTGTAATCAATTGCACAAGTACACAAGATAGGGTGAAGCCACCAGTAGTCGACCACGTATCAGTAGTCGACCACTTTCAGAAAAACATGAAAAATAAGGTTTTTAAAAGTGACAATGTTTTGAACAGAGTGTAGATAGAGTGCAGTTAGAAAACTGCACTTTACTCAAAAGATCGTGACTTCTAAAAACCTTATTTTTCATGTTTTTCTGAAAGCGGTCAACTACTGGTGACTTCACCCTATTGTGGTCAACTACCTAAATATTACAGAAAATAATATTATGTAATCCATTACGCAATTACATTTTAATCGTAATTTGTAATTAGATTACATTATGCCCAACTCTGGTGTGAATATTATTTCGTTTGTGTCCGATATTTTTTATGTTATGCAGTTTCATGAAAAATGAAATTATTATGTTACTGTTCCAGATAAAAAAAAGCACTAAAACGCCTAACCTATAGGCGCGGAGGCAGGTGTAATAAAAGACGCGGAGGCGGATGGGGTGGAGGAAGGCGCGGAGGCGGCTATGGAGGAAAGCGCGGAGGCGGATGGGGTGATGGATGGCACGGCGGGGGGGGGGGGGGAGGGCAAATTATTATATATCAATAATAACTTTTATAAATAAATATTGATATTTAAAAAATATATATTAAAGTGTATTTTGTTTGTATTAATAGAATGTAAAACGTTTCAGTAACATACTGCTGAGATTTTCCAGATGAAAATAAATACACGGTATAAATCGGATTATTTTTAGCATTATCAGGTTAGCAATGTTACATTTATAGTCAATTATCTAGTACAGTTCTATAAAGAAACTGATTTATACCGTATTTCAACTCATTATAATCTGAAAAATCTCAGCAGTATGTTACTAAAAACATTATGTTTTACATTTTATCAATACATAATCCACCGTCTGTATGCCTCTCGAACCGAACATTTATTCTAATTTATTCAGATATTATCTTTGCCCATCCTTGTTCTCCAGTCACATCGCCGTGATTCATTCAAGCTTCTCTGACGACAAAATAGTAATAGGGGAAATGCGGCAACAGCGCGATTCGACTCTCAATACGTCTCAGCAACTATGTATTTCCTACATTTATCGGCTAGCTTGGACTTCCACCGGTTCTGATGGTACATGGAGCGAATATATCATCAGCGCTGGTGACGGAGAATCCTTAAAGCATAATTCTGTCATGTCTCGAGTTTGTCTCAATACACGAGTCATAAATTCATTATTACTTCAACGTACGGTGCTTATTAGCGTTCAAACGCACCAGACCCGTCTGCACGGATGTCTACTGGAGGCAACTATACCCGCAAAAGCTTCCTTCTTGCCGATTCCACGACGTAAGTTGGTTGAAACGGATTGTTTACTACATCGCGTATACGTACACGCTTTTCCTAGCTTGTGTGAGCGTACGCACACATTCACGGCCCGGTGAGACTGCAGCGTTAATGTTGTAACTTGAATCGTAGGTTTTCTCTCAGGAACTGATTGAGAATGTTAGAATGCTTGTTGAACGACGAAACCGTAGTTGATTGTTATGATTATGAAAGTTGCATGTCTCGCTGTTTGGTACTTTCCAACTCTAGGTACTCCTGCAAAACACGTGGTATTGGAACGGAAATCTGTTACAATAAATAGTATATAACTTTAGTTATATGCTATTTATTGTAACTACATTACAATGTTGTATGAATATACTGATCGAATAATATAATCACTGACTGCTTTTTACGAAGAATATAATTCAAGAGAAAAAAAGATAGATTGGATTACTGTATCAGCGGAATGTAGAATGATATTCAACTCAGTTAATTAAAAGTGTAAACAATTTACCAAGGCCCTTTGACTTGAGGTCCACGTCCACGTGCCAATTGATTATTGAGGTGCATTGCTCTGAATTTCCAGGCGATAATCCTCGACTGATCATATACGGTCGAAGTTCAAATTTCGTTTCTTGATCTTCGATGCAATGATCGATCATTACCTGTAACTATTCTTGTAAAAAGGAATAGTTTTATTTCGGTGGGAGGAGGAAGACCACGGTTAATTCTCGTGGCTTGAGGAATTTATTTATAGGATAGTTGAGATCGGAATTATCCTCATTAACGTTTGGTGGCTCTGATAAGGGCTGATTGTTTAAAATTTACAGTAGATGTTGAAAATGCCCGCCCTGTTGCTCCAAACAGGCATCTACTCGTTTCTGCATATTTTCGAAGACTTTTCCGACTTTTAGAATTTATGGATTGTTAATACAGTTGCGAGATCCATTCGATTGAAATGAGTTCAACCACGGTATAAAATGAATTATTTCTAGAACTATAGATAATTAAATATGAATGTAACATTTCTAATGTAATAATGTCAAAAATAATCGGATTTATATCGTGTTTAAATTCATTTTCATCTAAAAAATCTCAATAGTATGTTACTGAAACGTCCATACCGATACGATAGAAAATGTGGAAGTTTTACATACATCCTATTAAGGGGGGAGACCACTGTGACGGTCCGAAATGTAAGGGTGTTTTCAGGAATTTATTTCAACCAAACAACGCAAGTAAATCAATTTATTGCTTAGTATAGTTTCTTTTTTGTTATTTATCACCCTAGCCTTTCGGCTTAGGGTGACTTCTGTTTACAACTTCTCTCCGCCGTTACACTTATCATTACAGTTGCTTATTCTTCTCAATCTCAAAACATGTACGTATAATTATACTCTTTTTTTTCTTAAAACTTTTAACATTATTAAATTAAAGCTGGACTGAACTGATATAGACTACAACATAAACTAAAACTCTTCATTCTATGCTACTTTACTTTACTTTACTCTAGTATTCTTTATGCTCTTTGCCCTCTAACTTTTGTTTTCTTTCTGACTAGACCACGTTACCCACCCACCTCCCCTGGCTCCTCCTCTTCTCCTCCTCCCTCCCTTCCCTTTCCTGGATTATCCTCTTCATCTCCTCCAGTCCTTCTCTCGCGTCTCCCAGGAATTCCTTCACTCTTCTTCCCCTCTTCCCTCCTTCGCAGCCTCTTGTCAAGTGTTCCATCGTCTCTTCCTGTCTTTCACATATTCTGCACATCTAGTCCTGCCTCTCCCTCTAGTGTTGCCCCCACTTGCTCTCATTCCCGCATCTAAACCTCGCCACCAGACTTCTGTCCCTCTTCTTCTTCCTCCCTCTCAGGTATCTTGGTAGCCCCTCTGTCGTTCTTCCCTATACTTCCCTCCGTCCCTTCTCTTATGCTTTTCATCTCCTTCGCCCCTAACTCTAACTTTCTCCTCATTTCCGCTCTTCTTTTCTCCCATTTATTCTTTCCTGCTTCCCATTTCTCTCTATCCATTTCCCGTAGGCATTCCTTCGGTATCTTCTTGTTTGACTCTCTCGCCTCCTCTTCATACTTAACTGCTCTTCTCAGGGCTCTGTCCTTTACTTCCTCGCACTTCGTCTCTTCCGCTAAAATGTAGTTAGGCGTTCCCCTGTCCAGTCCCAATACCCACTTAAGATATTTCCTCTTCACTCTTTCTATTCTCTCATCCTCATACCACCCCCAAACTTCTACTCCGTACAGAATCACGTTCTCCACCAAGGCCTTAAACATCGACACTCTTCTCTCGTACGACACCATGAACAGTTTCTCACCTATGCTCCATGTCTTTTTCATGGCTATGGTTCTATGCTCCATGTCTTTTTCATGGCTATTGTTGCTCTCTTTATCTTGTCCTGTATGTGTTTCTCGGCCGTCCCGCTTTTCTGTAATGTGAAGCCTAGGTACCCTGCCTCCTTCACCTCCTCTATCTTCTCCGTTCCCCATCTCCATTTCCTTCTCTTCTTCCCTCTTCCTCCCCCCCTCTCGAATACCAATATCTTTGTTTTCTCGCTGCTTAGCGTCAACCCTTTCCTCTCCACGTATCTCCTCAACATCCTCAACATATCCTTCATCCCTTCCTGCGATGTCGCCATCAGTGTTATATCGTCTGCGTAGATCATCGACCACACTTTTTCCTTTCCTATTACCACCCCTCCCTCGTTTGCCTTCCTCAAATCCTCCTCCAGATCCGCCAGGTATATGTTGAAGAGTGTCGGGCTCAGCGGACACCCCTGCCGGACACCCCTCGTCGTCCAAAACTCTTCCGTCCTTTCTTCTCCTACCCTCACCACGTTTCTGGTCTCTTTATATCTGTCCATTATCCTTTCCCTTAGATTCCTTTCCACCCTCGTCTCCTTCATTCTCTCCGCCAGTCTCCCTCTGCCTACCCAATCAAACGCCGCCTTCAGGTCCACGAAGCAAGCGTACAATCTCCCCCTCTTCTTTCCCAGCTTCCTGTTAGCTAAGTAGTATAATACATATATTGCATCCATCGTCCCCCTTCCTTTCCTAAAACCGTACTGTCCCTCTTCCAATTTATCCTCCACTTCTGCCTTCAGTCTTTCATTTAGTATGGCCGCGTATATCTTGTATGCCGTACACATCAATGTCACTTATGCACAATGCAACTTATCTACATATTTATTTTCGCGCATAAAAAACTAAAGGCGGGATTTCCTACCCGCGATTGGTCGCTGCGATTGATTGCAGCGACTGGTCGCAGTATACTGGTGCAATGGGAAAGCATGTATCTGTTCTCCTACATGCGACTGCGATCGTCGGGTATGCGCCAGACGTAGGAGCCTGACGCGAGTCTGTTTGAGTACCAGCCTAGGCTACTCGAGAGGCAACACAATGCGAGGAGGGTCTGTTTCTCATTATACGTAGTCGCAAGGTCTGTGAAGTTAGCACCCCCAAATTCGAATTTTAAAAAAAACCCGATGGCATTCGTTTGTCCATCGTTTGTCCACGTTTGTCCAACAAAAATTTTCGTTTGTCCACCCTTAAAAAAAAAGTTATGAACAAAAAAAATTTTTACCAGCACCCCCATGAAAACTTTTTCAAAATTTTATGGGGGGTGCTGATTGTCCATCGTTTGTCCACGTTTGTCCACCCAAAAATTTCGTTTGTCCACCCTCCAAAAAAAAGTTATGAACAAATTAAGAAAATTTGTCATCAGCTACATCAGTGAACACTTTTCAACGTTTTAACAGAGGAATATTATTGTCCACGATCCAGCATCGTTTGTCCACCCCGTGATTTCGTTTGTCCACCCTCCAGAAACGAATTATTAATAAAAATCGCAAAAAGAAGTGTCCCGGCGAAGCGATCGCGCATTAGTTCGATTTTTTGATAATTAAAGATCGAAATCGTTTGTCCAACGATGCATTTCGATAGTCTAGATGTAGAAGACGTTTGTCCACCCCGTGATTTCGTTTGTCCACCCTCCACAAACGAATTATTAATAAAAATCGCGAAAAAGAAGTGTCCCGGCGAAGCGATCGCGCATAAGTTCGATTTTTTGATAATTAAAGATCGAAATCGTTTGTCCAACGATGCATTTCGATAGTCTAGATGTAGAAGACGTTTGTCCACCCCGTGATTTCGTTTGTCCACCCTCCACAAACGAATTATTAATAAAAATCGCGAAAAAGAAATGTCTCGGGTGCATCAAGCCGAGCCAATAAGGAGACAATACTGTATTATGCCGAAAGTTTTTTAATAATATCTCAGAAAGTAACAAATACCCGCAGCTGAAATTTTATATTACAGGTTCTCTCCCCCTCCCGCCCAACCCCTCCAAATTTCAGTTCATTCCGTTGGTTGGGTCATACCATAGTATATCCTTAATTTGTTGAGCGTACTTTTTTGTATACCCCACGAAAGCAAATGTACGTTATTTTACTGTAAAAAAGGTGGTAACCCCAGATACAACGTATACACGTGTTCGGACGATACCACGATTAACATTTTACCGATCGGTAGCCCATTAATCGGCTACCATTAACTGCTAACCAGTAAGTCGTTAAAATGTTAATAAATCACTCACCTTTACATAATGCATTAGACTCTCAATTACAGCTTCACACACTTCTGGTATAATTTTTTTACATAACCTCTTTAGATATTTCTAAAGATATTGTGAGCTACTATAACAATCACCGGTTGCAAGAAATCTGAAAGTACAGTATTGTCTCCATATGTACCCGATTTGGTGTACACGATGTAGGCCTGTCGCTATCCCCACCACTTCTGTCTCACTCTTGTCCGGCGAAGGCGAGAGCGAGATAGAACGAGAGCGAGCGAGAGCCCCTAAAAGCGAGCGAGGACAGTACGAGACAGACGACAGCGTTCATGTTTTGTCTCCCTCCGTCTTTCGGGCGCCGTGACACTCCGTCCTTTGCGTGCGCGACGGGCGTGCGCGATGGTCGCAGGCACATACGGAAGCACGAAACCGTAACGCAAAAACTTGACGCACGCCCGGCTCAATTTTTTTTTTTGCGCCCTAGGCCAACTTTTCAAATTACGCCCTTTATTATAATACATTTATTTGAGATTATTAATAACCTTACTTTGAATTTTTATTCGTAGTTTAATCCACTTATAGTACAACTTGTAATATTTAATTCTAAAGTTTATTTTCAGCAATAGCAGCAATGAAAATACATACCATTTTGCACCACTTGTCGACTTTCTGCCCTAGACAGACGTCCAATTTTGCTTATAGGGACGAGCCAAGCTTACAGGCAGCTTACGTCTGCCTAGGGCAGAAAGTCGACAAGAGGTGCAAAATGGTATGTATTTTCATTGCTGCTATTGCTGAAAATAAACTTTAGAATTAAATATTACAAGTTGTACTATAAGTGGATTAAACTACGAATAAAAATTCAAAGTAAGGTTATTAATAATCTCAAATAAATGTATTATAATATAGGGCGTAATTTGAAAAGTTTGTCTAGGGCGCAAAAAAGACTTGTGCCGTGCCTGGCTATCTGACCGTCGCGCGCATGCGTTGGGCAGTCACGATTCCATCTGAGTGCCAGCACGCCCGCGCGCAAGAAAACCGGTCCATCTCGCTCACTCCTTCGGCCAGAAAGAAGCGAGAAACGCACACTCGGAATTAGGGATCTGCGCATTCTGAGTGCCCACGCCAGTCCCGACCACCGGGCACACACGGAGACAATACTGTAATTGCCAATCTTTCTTCAGGTGTAGTGGATTTTATGACGGCAGTAGGGTAAAATTATACAATACGCCCCACCATTATTTTACGCACATAAACCAGGATGCATCAACGCGATCACCAGATTCGAACTTGCCTCAGTCGGCCACAACTGCCGCAATAAAAATACCAGCAAATATTACGGCTTTTAAAAAAATATACAAGAATTTATATTTTCGGCCTTCAGACACTTTGCGATTAGTATGTGAGAAATTCATTTTTCTAAGTCACTATTGTATTTGCGATAAATTCACACATATATTTCGAAAGTAGACAAACTAACCTCTTTAAATCGTTATTGCACGAACCTTTTTTCACTACGTTGTTGCTAAATTAAAGCCGAGACGTTTCGTACTCCAGAATTTACAATGTGCCCCAGCAAAGAATTTACAATATGCCCCACCTCAAAATCATATTTTTCATGAGTAACGTATTTCTTTTCTTTTTCCTGGATAACAGAAACGTCACATAAATATACATACACATATAAGGAATACATTACGGGCGAAACTAACACATGTTTCGTTCGTCAATCGCTATCTTCACTATGCAATCTAATCCAAATTTTGACAGCTTACAGTCAGGTTATAACCTGACGAGTATTAAATACGGTAAGTTGTCAAAATTTGAGATGCCACGTGTTTTTACAAATATGTATCGTTGTACTATTGAATTGCAACCAAAATGCAGTCTCAAACACATGGTAAGTTGGCAAATTTTTACTTATTTATGTCGGAGCGTTTTGTCGCATAGATGGGGCGTTTTACCTGACGACTGTGTTACAAAACGCCCCATGTAGGGTTCAGGAAAATGATTATTTACAGTTATTTCCAGTTATGTTTTTATCACAATTTCGGCGTAGTTGTGAAGAGTAATGAACACTTAATGTTTACACAAAAAATTTAAAGAATTATTAAAAAATATAGGTTTTATAGATGTTTCTTTAAAAGTGGGGCGTATTGTATAGTTTTACCCTATCGTGCTTTGTAACTTTATCATGAATATAATTTAATATAAGAAAAAAGTCTTCTCACGACATTCTCGTGAAGTTTTTGAATTGATCGGTGCTCGTGCAATGCTCATTCGTGGCGAATGCTCGGGTGAATACGCGGCTTTAAAGGTGAATTATACTACGTTCCACGACAGTGTACTTTGAGAAAAATATATGATTAAACTATAGTGCGAGAATTAGGATTCAATAAAAATCTTAATCTTATCAATTTGTTAAGTGAATTCAAGTATAAGGGGCAATACTCTGGGTACATTAATCAGATTTCATAGGATGACTTCTATTGTTTTTACTGGTCTCGTATGCAAATGGAATTGTATAAAACTTTAATTAAAACGTGCAGGCAAATAGAAATAGACGCGACTGGAAATTAGTGAAAACAATAGAAAAACTAAATGGTGACAAGAAACATAGGTATTCTTATACAAAATTATTATAAAAGGTGAAAATGGTCGAGCCACCAGCATCGGTGGAAATCAACGCTAGCCGATAAATATAGGAAAGACATACAGGGCGATTCTGGAGCGACGCCTGCCAAAGAGATGCCGCCTGGTACCTTTTTTTAACCCTCGAAGGGGTTGGAATACAATAAAAAGTGAGAAATGTCCACGATTTCCGCATTTCTCATCAGATCTCTCCGAAAACGACGTCAATCGATTCTTTATGTTTTTCCGATGAAGATCGTACCAAATTTCATGTAAATTGGATTATTTTTAACGAAGCTAGCGTGAAATTATATAAACAAATTTTTCATCTAATTTCCTTCATTAAGGCTGCCGTCTCAAGTTTGTTATGGTCCGAATCGATCGAAGCGTCCTCAGTAAACAGACGGGCCCTACCGAAACTACTGCAGTCGATAAAAAGAACTTATATAGAGGTGACATCTCCAGGTACTCTATGTAGACGAATTTTTTACGCATAGTTGCCACATTTTCTGTTCTCTCCGTCTCTGCCGCGCTGTTGCCATACCTCTTTCTATTGAGAAGTCTGGAAAGAATACGGCACGAGAGCTACGTCTAGCGTCAGAGCCTCGCTGAACGTAAAGGAGGATGGCAATAATGAAAGATAGAGAGGTTGGGAATTGAAGTTAAGAAAAATATCAATGAAACAATACTTATTTCGGTACCAATATCTCTTCTACACTTCGCAATTCTAATTATCTTTTCTCATTCTGTGTAATTCCTCTTCTCCATTGACGGTCTTCCTACAATTTTATCAGATCGCTCGTAATGAAATCGCTCATTTGCTGTAACAACGATGCAACTCAAAATTTGCAGTTTTTGAGTTATTAGTATAGAAAAAGCTGTTGTTGTCTAACAAAACTTTTCCCGTTAACAAAACCCGTTTCCCCAAAAATCGTGAATTTTGAGTTATATATGTCGTAGTTGCAGCAAATGAGCGAAATATAACGTATGCGGTGAGGAAAATATTTATATTTTCTTGTGAAAAATATATAATTATATGATTGTTTATTTTGTAAAAATGAATTTAAACACGTTATTTTTATAAAAATGAATTTAAACACGGTATAAATCGGATTATTTGTAGCATTATTAGATTAGAAATGTTACGCATTTATATTTAATTATCTAGTACAGTTCTAGAAATAATCCAATTTATACCGTATTTGAATTCAGTTTAATGTGGAAAATCTCAGCAGTATGTTACTGAATACTGAAAACATCACATTTTACATTTTATCAAAACTGTAGGCCCTTCAACTGAGATTACAAGTTGCCGCCGAACAGCCCAAGTCCTCGCTGGTCGGGACCGGCGGTGAGCCCGTATCGTGAACAGAGTCCTAATTCCGAGTGTTCGTTTCTCGCTTCTTTCTGGCCGATGGGGGAGCGAGATGGGACGCTTTGCGTGCGCGACGGGCGCGAACGCAAAGGACGGAGTGTCAGGCGTCCGAAAGACGGAACGAGACAAAACATCAACGCGTCGTCTGTCTCGTACCGTCCTCGCTCGCTTTCAGCGCCTCTCGCTCGCTCTCGCCTTCACCGGACAAGAGTGAGACAGAAGTGGTGGGGATAGCGAAAAGTCCACATCGTGTACACCAAACCGAGCCCGTAATGAGACAATACTGTAGCATCTTTTATTTGAGTTTATTCAGATATTATCTTTGCCCATCTCTGTTCTCCAGCCGCTTCGCCGTGATTCATCCAAGCCTCCGTGACGACAAAATAGTAATAGGGGACATGCGGCAACAGCGTGATTTGACTCTCGATACGTCTCGGCAACTATATCTTTCCTACATTTATCGGCTAGTTTGGTCTTCCACCGGTTTTGATGGTACAAGGCACGAATATACCGTCAGCGCCGGTGACGGAGATTCCTTGAAGCTTCATTCTGTCATTTCTCCAGTCTGTCTCAGTACACGATTCATAAATTCATTAATATTTGATCGTACGGTGGTTATTAGCGCTCAAACGCACCAGACCACCCTGCACGGATGTCTACTGGAGGCAACTATACCCGCAAAAACTTCCTTCTTGCCGATTCCAGGGAGAAAGTTGTAATTTATGGTTTGTTTACTACATCGCGTATACGCAGGGCCGGCGGAACCATTATGCAAGTTATGCGCTGCATAAGGGCGCCAGCCGAATGGGGCGCTAAAAAACTATATGGCACGCTTAATAATAAAGAAATCCAACCCCCACATAAATAAAATGTACACCCCGTAAAGACAAATCATATTAAATAGAAAACAGGTGCAAAAATTGGGGAGCACCAAAAAGTTTCTTGCATAAGGCCGCCAACTAACCTCGCGTCGGCCCTGCGTATACGTCACGCTGGTGCTACGTGGCTGCGGTACACCACTAGCGCCACCAACGGAGAAGCCTTTGAGCCTCATTCTGTTAAGTTTTCGATTCATAAATTCATTATTATTTCAACGTACGGTGGTTATTAGCGTTCAAACGCACCAGACCACCCTGCACAGATGTCTACTTCTGGCCGATTCCAGGACGAAAGTTGTAATTTACGGTTTGTTTACTAAACGCGTATACGTACACGCTTTTCCTAGCTTGTGTGAGCGTACGCACACATTCAAGGCTCACTGAGACGGCAGCCTTAAGATCCGAATTACGTCGTTCTTAGTGTTAGTTTCATCGGCGAAACATAAGGAATCTATTGGCGTCGTGGCCATTTCTCACTTCTTAATAGGTACTCCAACCTCTTCGGAGGCCAAAAATCATCAAATTCGGTGCTGCACTGCGGGGGGTTGTCTCTTTGAGTACAATCGCTCCACGATCACCCTGTATCCAATTGAAATGAAAAAATTAAACTTTTTAAAAAATTGAAAAATATATTTTATCAATTTAAAAATTTAGGGTAAAAGATTTATTCCCCACCCATCCTCCTCCTCTTCCTCCACCACCGCGCCTGTGGCCTCCCCACCTCTTCCTCCCCCCAGCCTCCTCTATACGGGTGGCCTTTTCGGCCACCCCGCGCCCTACGGTGCGGCTCTCCTCCACGGCCGCGGGAGTGGATGGCCTTTTTCATTAGTTTATGTAGCTGAAACAGTAACATAAACATTAAGACATTTCTTAAAACGGAATAACATTCTAACAATTGCAACGTTTCGCACAAACTAGTTTAATAGGAAGTAAGCCATAGAACCATATTCCACATACTTACTTGGTTCAATTGCCTCTCTATATGGACCTCTTGGGGGGCGGGGAGCGGGCCTGCACCCCCCCTTCCGCCGCCAGAGGAGGATTTTGGGGCGGAGGTGGTGGCGCCTGGGGGGCATCCATTTCATTCAGCGCTATTTGTATCTTAAAATGAAACAAAATATATAAAAAAAATTTCACGTTAAAGGATTTTATTTAACTTAGGTTAAAGGGTAGTAGGTTGGGGATGGATGGTTAACGTTTGGGAAATTTATAAATCTTGTATGTGGGCCGTTTTCATCGGGACGACATAGCGATGTGCGTTACGAAAAACAGCACGTTTCATTTGCGAAAAACAACACGTTTCAGTTTGCCACCTAAAGAAGCACATTGCATCGTTTCTAACGAATATTAGCGCGTTTGGTCTTCCGCCGCGAAACCTAGCATCAGGCCCGTTCCTGGCGTGTCTGCAGAAAGTGCCCGCGCACTTGGACGACAAAAACCCAGGGGCGGCCCTGACTAACATATTTCAGTGCATCGCCACGAAGAATAGCACATTTTGGATTATACGGTAGAAACTATCACGACCGAGCGCCGACGGGCGAGCAGGACTTTGGAAAAGGTTACAATGTACACGCGTTACGCGTTCCGTGACGCAGACGGCCCACGTGCCATTGACTACCACTGTTGACTGCACACGTGTTGCCAAACTTTTTCGTTTCTGTATTGAAACCGAGAGGTGTTTTACTACTTCCGACGATGGTTTCCGGAGGAAAAATGTCTGTCGCACCGCGTGGAACGAAGAAACGGCTATTGAATGTTATATGTCCGAAAAAAAGTTAAATTTTGTCGAACAGTAATAATCTTACAATAATATGACAGTAGTTATTTATCGTTCTACACAATGAAGACACACGTGCTGTTTTTCGTAACGCACGTCGTTATGCCGCCCCAACGAAAATGGCCTATTTGAAAATTCTATTTCCATAATGTAAAGTTAACTTCCTTAAAAATATCCCGATTGAAAGGGGCGCGACTTAGCCTTGTTTCACACGTCACGGCACGGGACGGCAACGGCGCCGTTTATACGGCGAAAGGAACGAAAATCATATGGAGACCTTCCACACGTGCCGTGGCCCCATTGGCGGGAAATTTCTATAAGATCGTCACGTTTTTTGCCGAGAACACGGTGTCGTGCCGTGAGTGTGTGAAACGGGGCTTATTCGCGGCATCGCCTTTGAGAACTCTAACGGAAGAATCACCCTGTTTAATAGTATACCATTTTAATACTTACATTCTCCATGTTATCCATTCCAAAAGTCAAGATGACTCGAATGACAGCGAATGACACAATGAAGGAGGCACTGAAGGAGCCAGTGGAGGGGACACTGGAGGGGGCAGTGGAGGACTCTGAACAGAGATACCCGGAATGTCTCTGATGCACACATTGTCACTTGGCGTCGATTGGTTCGAAGCCAAAACCTAGCTTGGCGCCGATTGGTTTGACGTCCCGGCGGCATCACGCGCACCAGTGACAATCTTGTGTTTCAGGGACTTTTTTGGTAAGTGGCAAAGCGGGACTGATTTTTCTCAGTCAAGAAAGTCCCTTTGTCGTCACTGACGAAAAGTCCGTAAGGGTCAATTCAGACGAGTGATGCGGCGTCGTTGCGATCTCGCAGCGGTACATATGTGTATAGAGAGAGAGAGAGAGAGATTCACACGTGTCGCAATTTGTTGCGGCAAATTCCCAGATAGCACACGTCGTCTATAAGCTGTCTTTAAGATGTATTAAGACGTCGTACAGACTTTCAAGACGTCTTAAAGACGGCTTATAGACGACGTGTGCTATTGTCATATCGCACTGCCGCAAAAATTATTTTTATTTATCCATGAATTGTGTGATTTATCAAATCCCAACCACTTGACGTACACCTTATCCCCCTTTCTACGCAAAACTTTTTCCACTAGATACACATCAGGATCGGTGACGCGTTGCAGCTCGTGTTCGTAGAATCCTCCGGCAACAGGTTTTCCACAGGAATCGACCAGCAGATACGTTGCGGGATTAGTTGCTTGTACTTTGACTATCTTGAACACCTCCGTTGTCCAATTCCGCGTATAGCCTTTATCGAATATGGTTTTTAATTTGCTCACGCGCACAAACTCGCCCAACTTGAATCTCACTGGAGCAGCGATCTTTATGTTGCTGTATACGGTGGCTAGCAGCTGATCGGCGATCGCATTCTGATGGTTCTATGTTTTCGTGCGTTATACTCTGCAAGTAGACTTGGTAGCGCATCGGTCCATCTATAGGTTCCATTCAGCGTAAACAGTTTCCACATATCGTTCTTCAAAGTTCGATTGAAACGTTCTACGACGGACGCCTTCATCACCGAATACGTCGAATAATGATTAATGTCATGCTTTGTCAAGAGTTTCTGCACATCGGCGTTGTAAAATTCTTTTCCTTGATCGGTTTGCAAATTTTTCGGATATCGATCTCTAAATATCTTTGCAAACGCTTTAGTCACCTCAGCGCCACTTTTAGTCTTGAGCGGCAACGCCCATGCATACTTGCTCAACACATCGATGACGGTGAGTCATGTAGTACGATGTAGTGGTGACCCTGGTTGAATCGCGAGTATGGACGTATTTCTACAATGTCAGCTTGCCACAGATCATCGTATCCATGCACTATAACGCGCCTCCGCGGGAAATGTCTTCGAGCTGGACCATGCAATTCCTCAACGAGTTGTAGCTTCTTGCGGCCGTGGTTTTCTTTACTCTTGGATTTCGATAATGGTTGCATGTTTGATCGCAGAGGTGTCTTTGACACGAATGATGCGATAATTATCGGGCACGTGCATTAAGCTCCCCATCGGACCGAGAAAATTCTGGACAAGTTCAATCGTCTCGCACGCTTCTCCTTCGCAGCGCTGATGCTGTGGGATAGAATTCGACGCCTGCGATATCTTTTGAACGCTGTTTTGCAGCGTCAGCATATCTCTTTGAAACGCGATCCGTTTCCTCTCTAATTCTTCCTGCTGCTCTCTCAAAAGTTTAATGTTCTTTTCCATGTATAGTTTATTGACGGCATCGGTGTCGGCCACCGGTTGAGCTACGCGTCGTATCTTGCGTGATTTTGCATCAAAGTCGGCACCAACCACGCAAAGAGCGTTATCTCGCATGTAATTTCGAAGCAAACCACTCCATTTGTAATAGTCCATTCTAGTTGCTCCACTCTTCTCGAGCGTTACTCCAAATTTATTGATCGGCATCTCGATGCATACAGTGCACATCATCGGTACCTCGCGGAGTTCCTCGACAATCGATAGAATTTCGGGATCGTGAGAGTTGTTACCCGCCTGACGCAACGCTTCAAGCAAACGCAATCGATCCACCAGCTCGTTGGGATCGTCCCAGTGTACGTAATCGATCTTGTTATCGTTTACAACCATGGCTCGTGGCACCGTTATACCTTTCCCTGCTTTATTAACCGATGCGCGGGGGATTAGCGGTGCAATTACATGTTTGTACTTGTATCCCTTGTTGCCCAATATGGGATTTTTAGCACCATGATCGCGTCTGTGGGCATTCGTCGCCAGCAGTATACTTTTGTATTTTTGTTTATCGGCATCGGTGTATACAGCGTCATCGGGAATTCTCTTAAAAATCAGTTCGTAAAGGCCGGGTGTTCCTCTGTATTTTACACCATCTATGATTATATTATCATCCTGGTCTATATCGAAAGCCTTATCCCCAAGCATCGTTCCACTATTGCTAATGTATACGCCGTACACATAGTCCATTGCTCCATCCCTATCACCACTTATGATTGTGCTCATGTATTCTTGCCCCAGCGGACCTAAATGACTGCGAAAAGATTCTTGTCCCTCGGGTGTTTGACGTTGCTGTCTGATAGATGTTACAAACGACTCATTGGAACTAGTTTCGAATACATCGTCATCAATGGCTGAGAGCGATCGCACACTGGGAAATGTACTTATTGGTGTCGGAGGAACGGGAGACTCGTTTGATGTGACATTCCGTCGTTTATGCTTCGATTGAACTAGTGTTGAGGTTATGGGTGAATATTCCGGTGACATGTATCGTTTCCTCTTTGCCTTGCGCGATGTGTTCCCCTTCGGATGGATTTTTGTTTTAGGCGTTAATGTTTCATTCCCTTCAACGTCTGTGCTCATCAGCGGTGATGTGTCGTGATGCTCATGAGCTTCTGCCGCTGCAGTATTTTCCACAATATGTTTTAGGGGTTCGACGATAGGTTTGAAGTATCTCTCCAACGCGACATCTTCCTCCATCTAGCCAGTCTTCAAAGCCTGATGTTTCCGGCGAATGGAATCGCTGGTTTTTGCAATTTCCTTCGCTATTCTCTCGCGATCCTTAACCTCCAGAGTATCGATATCAGTCACCATTTTTGTTGTAGACGTTGCTTTCCCACCGACGTGTTGACGACAATTGACCATCTCACGGTACGGCAAACTCGTTAAATCCCTTTCTATTAACGTCCATTGGACATCGCGCTATCCTTGTCTATTACCACGAAACCATACTCTCGTTGCCAACAATTACGACACAAAGCGCAGAAATCCTCGTAAGACATGTCAGTGTTTACGTGATCGTTGTACACATGTTTCAAGTTGGCACCATCCTGCTTAAACAGAATCAACAGATTGACATTGTCGCGTATAAGATGTTTGGGAATCTTTGCATACGTCTGACAGAGATAGAAGCAGTCAACGTTCGAGTGGTGCCCAGTAGTAAGGCAAGGCCGATTCCAACCCAGGTCCTCTGAGGGGATCGCGGGGCGGGGGGAAGTGAGGGCGCGCGGGGGAGCGCGGCGGAGGGAAACATTGGCGCGGGACCTGCGGGGAGAGGAAGACCGGTTGCGCGCGCACGAGCCGCGGAGTGGGGGAAGCTGCGATGATGGAGGGGATCACTCCAGGCCGAGCCGCCGCGGAGACCGGGCCCACCGCCGCAAACTTTTTAGACCTAACCGGAGGGAGTGAATGACCCCCGAAAAACTTTTTCAAACCCCGATCCATCACCGGAAATTTTTTCCGAGGGAAGGGACAACCTTGACCCACCCCCAAATATTTTTCCAAACCATTATGTAGCTGAAATTGTTTTAATAATTTATTTTTACTGGGAATTATTTCGGACGATCTCGGGAAAGATCGGCGTTTTTTTTACACACCGCGTCTTCGGAGGGTGGGAAAGAGATAGAACATTACTTTAAAGCTAAAATCTGGGAGAGGGAAAGAGACAGCGCTACATAGTGATACAAACACATTTTATTCTAAAGTTAACAGTATTTCAAAGCGTTCCGATTTAACGTCGCGGCATATCGTGTGTAATTTGAATCTCCTGGAGCAGTCGTGTAGGATGGCGACATTTGGCAGCGCGAATCATAGAAAGAATTATGCGGCGTCAGCAGAAACTTTTTTCCATACCAATATGTGATGGAAAGTTTTCCCCAACACGGAGAAATAATAATAATTTTTTAATCACCGATATAGCAAACTGTTATGTAGCAAACAGACATATTTTTCCGAACCATTATGTAGCAAGCATTCTAAAGCTAACAGTATTTCGAAGCGTTCCGATTTAACGTCGCGGCGTATCGCGCGATTACGCGTAATTTGACTCCTCTGAGACACCTGCATGCGATGATGTCATTTTCACGGCGCGAAGAACGCTCGAACGAAATAAACACCGAATCTTAGAATTAGGTGGCGAAACCCCCGAAAACTTTTACAGACCCCGATCCACCACCGGAAATTTTTTTGCGAGGGAGGGGACAACCTTGACCCACCCCCGCACCGATCTAGCAAACCAATATGCAGCAGAAAATTTTTTCCCCAGCGCAGAGAAATAATAATTTTTTAATCAACGATCCACCGAACCATTATGTAGAAATATTATTTCAAACAGATATGTAGCAAGCATTCTAAAGATTTTAAAGCGAACAGTATTTCAAAGCGTTCCGATTTAACGTCGCAGCGTATCGCGAGATTTCGCGAAATCTGACTCTTCTGGAGCAGCCGCGCTAGATGACGTCATTTGGCAGCGTGAAGAACAAAATACAATACATGTAGAAACGTCGAATCTTAAAATTATGCGGCATCAGCAGAAAAAATCATTTCCATATCAACAGACATTTTTTCCCAACGCAGAGAAATAATAATTTTAATCCCCTCCCTCACCGATCTATCGAACCCAAATGTGTACCACACTTTCTCTAAAGCTAACAATTTTAAAAAAATGTTTTTCAATCTTAACATCGCAGCGTATCGCGCGATCACGTGTAATTTGAATCCCCCGTGATGGGACCACCGTGCAAGATTACATCATTTGATGGCGTAACGAACGCACGAATCATAAAAAGAATTATGTGGTGTCAGCAGAAATTGGTGAGGTGAGAAGGAGGAAGACGGATAAGTAAATAGAGAAATAATATGTTTAAGAAATTTAATTACAATTAAAAGAATATAAAAATATAAACAGAAATGGAATATAATTTGACATTTTTTTCCTACGAGCATCCGCTAAAATATCATTGATGACAGATGCTACCAGTTCGCAATCTACAAGATAATCCTCGTCGTAGTATTCGCTATCACATATTATTTTAGCAGCACGACGCGTATATAATGTTTCGCAGGCAGCGTCGCTCTGTTACAACACAGTAACAAAAGTTTTAAAGTTTGTCCTCACATCTTCTGCAGTTTGATACAGCCGCGGATACACATAGCTTACACATGACTTAAGATTAAATAAAAATGATACTGTATGCAGTTTGAAATACAGCGACTTATTACGTAGTATCGTCTTTAGAATTGGAGGCGAGAATCATAGAAAGAATTATGCAGAGTCGATAGAAATTGATGACAAGTGAAGGAGGGAGACAGACAAGCAAATAGATTACAATATTTGTAAAATGATTACATATTGTTCAATTAATTAAACAATAGAAATATAAAAATAGAATATAAATAGTGTATCGGCAGAACCATCTCTCTCTTTCTCTCTCTCTCTCTCCCTCTCTCTCTCTCAATCTCTCGTTCTTTCTCCTTCTCTTTTTCTCTTCTTCACATCAATCGCAAGACAACATGAACATTCTCGAACAGCTGATGGACTTCCTATTTACTTTTCGCGATATCATACATACATACTCTTCCACACAACACCTCGTCTACATTCATACGCACTCACGCTCTCGTGACCGACCCGAGTGCTCAGTTACACAGAACAGTAATATCTCAACAACATTCGCCGAAAGTGTTACGTATCTATTGTATCGCCTCAATTCTTTATCTCTAAATAAACCGCACGATTCTCAACATCTTTGAGTTCTCTCCATACAAATAGAATATAAAAATACAATATAAAAAAGACAAAAATATAATAATAAAAATAAAAATAATAATTTAATTTATTGCCCACTTTTGCGTTACAATTTAACAATGAAATAACCTTTCCATTTCATTCTCATGATTGTGTCAGTGTAAGTCCCACCCTTCTAATGTATCCTGCTGTGTCTTATCAATTTTTTCTATTTTACAAGTATTTCCTAATCTATTCTATGTTGTATAATATTCTTTTATCACTTCCCTGTTCTTCCCATGTTTTCCTTCTCCCTATTATCTCCCATAGAATAGCCAAGTTTTTCCCTTCTCCTCTAATTACCTCTTTCCAATTCCTAAATACAACACAATATAAATATAAAAGAGGGGGAACCACGTGACGTGCGCGAGAGAATAACGTGTGTAAGCTGACAGGTGAAAGAAATAGACGAAAAGTGTGGCAAAAGTGCGCAGAAAATTACGAGGTCGGGTGAAAAACACGGGAAGAAGTCAAGGTTCCGGTGGACAGTATAATCCACAGTTAATAAAGTGTAGAAGGGTGAAATAAAAGGTGAAGAAGAGAAGGTGTGAAACGAGTGCACGAAGTATAAGAGACGTGGCAAGGATAAGTGACATCTACGGGAGTGGAAAAAGTAAGAAGTCAAAACGGAGACAGCAGTAGGTAAAGAAGAGCAGAGACTCCAATGAAACGAGCAGGCGGGGAAGTGCAAAAGGAATCGAGAAGTAGGGGAAGACCATCGTTGGCAGAACAGCTGGGAAGAAGTAGAGCGGGCAGCGAAGGCTCGATACTGGACACGTTCAAGAGGAAACGGGAGGGCGAAGAGGAGCAGGAGAGGTTAAGGCCGAAAAGGAAATAGAGGAAGAATTCCTAAAAGAGAGGAAAATAGGGAGGTCGCCTCCGGCGAAGAAAACTGAAGAAGTTATAGGAACTGCGGTAACGCCGGTCTGCCAGGAGACGGAACAGGACAGAGAAATGGATAAATTAGACAAATTGATAGAAGTAGTGATGGCAGTTAAGAATGGATTGGAGGAACTGAGAAAAGATAATAGAGAGCTGAGGGACGAGTGGAAGAGGAGGGATGAGATATGGGAAAAGGAAAGAAAGGAAATGAGAGATAGGATAAAAGTACTGGAGGCCAAGAAGGATCAGGCAGAGAGGCTGACAGAAAGACTGGAGGGGCTAGAAAGGAAGGCTAGAGAAAAAAGAGAGAGAAGAAATAATATTACCCTAAGGGGAGAGGATCTACCGCGGAAAGAGACGCCGAAGGATACGGTGGAGTATGTGTTAAGGCACGAATTGCAGGTAGAAGCAGAAATCGAGGAAGCCTACTGGGTAGGAAGGGGGGAGAAAAGAGGGCTACTGATAGCGAAGTTAAATAACTGGCAACAGAAAAGAGCAATAATGCTAAAGAAGAATACATTGAAAGATAAGAGGCTGTTTATTGACAATGATCTGACAAAAAAGGAAAGGGAGATACAAAAAAATATTAAAGATATCGCCAAAGCGGAAAGGGAGCAAGGGGCAAAGGTGAAAATTGGATACAGGAAAGTAAAAATCAACGATAAGACATTTATTTGGAAAGAGGATGGTGGACTGAAGGAAGTAAATTTTTGGAGTCGGCAAAGTTCTGTGAACCACTAAATTATTGGAGGATCACAGAGCTTACAAGGACAACCAACGCACGACAAAAGGCAGTACCAACACCCGTTCCCCGTGCGCCTGCGTATGCAGATATGCGGGGAGAGGGGGTACACAGATTTGGGAAAGGAATAGATACAGTAGGAATGTAGCAGGTTTATTGAGCAAAGACAAACAGTTTTGGGATTTCTTACAAGATCTCGACGTAATAGGATTAGTAGAAACGTGGATTGAAGAGAAACAATGGGAAGGATTGAAAGATAAATTGCCACAAGAATTCTCATGGAAATGTAAATATGCCACTAGAGAGAGAAAAAAGGGAGAGCGATAGGCGGAATTATCACAGGTATAAGAAAGGGCATAGAAGAGGAGGAATCGATCGCAGGAACGGAACATATTCAAGAGCGAAGAATCAGGATACAAAATGAAAAATGGAGAGTAATAACAGTGTACAGCAGAGATATGAAGGAGACGAAAGAAGCGCTAGACCAGATAATAGAGGAGAGGGAGGTGGAGAAACTGATAATCGGAGGAGATTTCAATGGGAGAATTGGACAGGAAGGAGGCGACTTTAGAATAGAAGAAAAGCATGACGTAAGGAGATCAAAAGACAAAGTTAAAAACACGGAGGGAAAGGTGTTATTAGAGATGGTGGAGGAAAGAGGATGGAATATTCTGAACGGGAATATGGAGGGAGATGAGAAAGGAGAGTACACATACACGGGTCCGAGAGGCAGCACGGTAATTGACTATATACTAACAAATGTCGAGGCGAAAGAAGATATCAAGAAATTTACAGTGGAAGATAGAGTTGAGTCAGATCATATGCCTCTGATAGCAGAACTATATAGGGGAAATAAAATGAGAGACCGAGGGGGAAATCAGGAGGGGAGGTGGAGAGAGAGAAGAGTCTGGACAGAGGAAGGAAAGAGAGAGTTTCAAATGGAATTAAACAAAATAAACTTTAATAGGACAGAGGTGAATGAAATGGTAGAAGAAATGGTAGGAAAAATAAATAATGCAGTACGGAAAGAAGAAGTAAAAATAAAGAAATGGAAATTGGGCAGCTTTAAGTGGTGGAATTCGAACTGTACAAAAAAGAAAAGAGAAGCCAGGAAAGCACTGAGGAACTGGAGAAGGGGCAAAGGAGACAAAGAAGACTATCAGAAGAAAAGAAGGGAGTACAAAAAAGTGTGTGAAGAAAGGAGAAGGGAATTACAAGAAAGTATAGAAAATGAGATAATGCAATTAAAGGGAGAAAACCAAATATGGGAATATATAAATAAACAAAGAAAGAAAAGAATAGGTATTTCCAATAAAATAGATTTAAAAGAATGGAAGGATCATTTTAAAACATTGCTAGAAGGCGTCGACTGTAAAAAAGATGTAGAGGAGTACGAAGAAATAGACAACACGGAAGGAGAAGAGGAAGAGGAAATAACAGAAGCAGAAGTAAAAGAACAAATCAGAAAACTAAAAAAAAAGAAAGCAGCAGGGGAAGACAAAATAGAAAATGAAGCCTGGATTTACAGTAACGTGAAAATAGTAAAAAGGATCACAGAAATTTTCAGTAAAGTGTGGAAGGGAGAAGGATTCCCGGAGAGATGGAAAGAAGGGGTGATTTCACCAATATTCAAAAAAGGAGATAGAGAAAAAGTAAACAACTACCGGGGGATAACGATCCTTAACACAGCGTACAAAATATATGCTATGGTCCTAGAAAAAAGATTAAAAGAGGAACTGGAAAAGAACCACATAATACCAGAAACGCAAGCAGGATTCAGGAGCGGTAGATCGACAACAGATAACATTTTTATTCTGAACTATGTATCTAACAGAGAAATACAGAAAAAAGGGGGGAAGCTGTATACGTTTTTCGCGGACCTAAGCGCTGCATTTGACAACGTGGATAGAGTAAAACTTCAGAACATAATGAAGAGAATGGAAATAAGTAAACGCTTGAAAATGAGAATCGGAGAAATTTACAAAGAAACAAGAAACACAATAAAAGTAAACGGAGAAATGTCATCGAAATTCTGGACAACAAAAGGGGTAAGACAGGGATGCCCACTGAGTCCAACGCTATTTACAATATATGTAGCGGACTTGGAGGAAACCATGAGGAAAAACCAAGCAGGAGGAGTTAGAGTAGGAAAAGAAAAAATCTGGACTCTAGCATATGCGGACGATATAGCGTTATTGGCAAATGAACCAAAGGATCTTAAGGACATGATACGAAGATTCGGAAAATACCTTGAAAGGAAAGGGTTACAACTGAACGCAGAGAAATCTAAGGTGTTGATTTTCATTAAAGGAAGAGGAAAGAAGAAGAGAGAAGAATGGGGCTGGCAGGGGCACAGTCTGGAAGAAGTAAAGGAGTTCAAATACTTGGGGTATAATTTTCAGAAAAACGGGGACAGAGAGGTGCACATAAGGGAAGTCATAAAGAAAGCTAGAATAGCAATGGCGCAGATATGGGGAATAGGACAAAGAATGTTCAAGAACAATTTTGAGAGAAGAATGAGGATATTCAGAAGCATAGTGAAAAGTATCTTGCTGTACGCGTCAGAAATTTGGGGTTGGATGGAAGCAGAAAAGATAGAGAAGATACAGGAGAAATACATAAGGTGGACTTTAGGTCTGGACTTTAATACACCAGCATATCTAATTTTGGAGGAAACAAAAACAGACAAAGTAAGGATAGAAGCGGGGAAAAGAGCAATAAAATATCAGGAGAAAGCGAAACGGCTGAACAAGAATAAAATAGTAAAAGAATGCTGGAGGGAAATAGACGCGAAGCAAGCAGAGAAAAAGTCGAAGTGGGAGGAAATGAGAGATGCATACTACAGGCAGAAAATGATGGATATCCAAGAAATGGAAATAGAAAGAAGGCGGGGAAGAGAGTTCGCTGAGGAACTAGCGCAAAGGGACAGGGCAGAGCAGGTTCAATGGCAATACGACAGAATACAAGGAGGCAGATACAACGCACATTACACAGAAATAAGGGATGATCAAAGAGCAAATTACCTAGACGAAAACTACAGAGGCAGAGACCAAAGCATGATTGCTAGGTTCAGATGTGGAAACGAAGAACGGGGGAGCAAGTACTGGAAGGAGGAAAAAGACACAGTATGCAGACTATGCAATGGGGCTAGAGAGACGCTGAGTCACATGCTACAAGACTGTAAGGAGCTGAAAAGAGAGAATTCAACGATCAGAGCGATTCTAAAGGGAGAAGAAGAAGGAGCGGAGTGGATGCGAATGGTTCTGGAAAAAAGGAGAAGAAAAGAAGAACAAGATGAAGGAAGAAATCAAATCGAAAGCTCATCCTTGAGTTAACAGTCCCAGAAACACTTACACATATAACACATGTAACCCCATTTTGAGGCCGAAAGGCAAAAAATAAACCTATTTACTACTATAAATATAAAAGAAAATACAATTAAATAAGAAATATAATAAAAAAGAATATAATAATAAAATAAAAGTAAATACAATTAAAGAAGAAATATAATAAAAAGAATATAATAATATAATAAAAGAAAATAAAATAATAAAAAAAGAAAATACAATTAAATACAAATATAATATAAAAAAGAAAAAATATAAAAATAGAATATAAATAATAAGAAATAAAAAAATAAAAAATATACAAATTCAATATAAAAGCGCATTATAAAAAAAAATATAATAATAATAATAATAATTTAATTTATTGTCCACATTCGCGTTACAATTTAACGATCATATACTCTTTCCATTTCATTCCCGTGATTGTGTCAGTGTAAGTCCTACCCTTCTAATGTATCCTACTGTGTCTTAACCAATTTTTCTATTTTACAAGTGTTTCCTAATCTATTTTATGTTGCATAATCATCTTTTATCACTTTCCTCTTCCTCCCATCTTTTCCTTCTCCCTATTATCTCCTGTAGAATAGCCAAGTTTATCCTTTCTCATCTAATTACCTCTTTCCAATTGCTGCCACTCTCTCCACTTACTTCACATGCTTCAATCACGTGTTTCACTGTTTCTTCCTCTTTCTTACAAACCATACATATCCTTTCTTCTTTCTTCTTTCGATAGCCAGCCACGGAGACCTCTCCAGACCTGGCCCATCTCCGAAAATTTTTTTATACCTAACCGAGGAAGGGAATGACGCCGTGTAGACCTCTCCAGACCTGGCCCACGCCCGAAAATTTTTTATACCTAGCCGAGTGAGGAAATGACCTTGGCCCAACCCCGAAAATTTTTTCCAAACCAATATGTGATCGAATTCCCCCCCCCCCCCCCCCCCAACACAGAGAAATAATAATTTATTTTTATCGGATGATGTTTCGGACAATGTCGGGAAAGATCGGCATTTTACAAACCACGTATTCGGAGGAGGGAAAGAGAGAGCATTACATTAAAATCTAAATTCGTGGAGGGAAAGAGAGAGCAACACTTAGCGTCGCAGCGTCTCGCGCGATCGTGTGTAATTTGACTCCTCTGGAGCAGCCGCGTGCGATCTCGTCATTCAACGGCGCGAAGAAGGCTCGAACGAAATAGAATTATGCAGTGTCTGCAAATGGTAGAATTATGTGGCGAAAGGAGAAGGAAGACGGGTAAATAAAATGTAGAAATAATATAAGTTTAAGAAATATATATTGTTATAGAAAAAATATAAATATACAACTAAATAGAAATATAATAAAAAAAAAGAATATAATATAAGAATATGAAGAAGAATGTGAATAAAAGTATGAATAATAATAATAATATAAAATAGAAAAAATAGAAAAAATAGAAAAAATATATACAAGTGAAATTAACTAAACAAATTAAAATCTATATAAAGTAATCTCTCCACGCTGCGTTGGCGGTGGCGCGAGCAAGATCCGGGAGCATGTCCCGCAAACGCTCTATCTGGGGCGGTGGTGGCAGCGGTGGCAGGTTCTAAAACATGTAAACGCAAATATAATATTAATACATTCCGCACAATATCCTATCACAATATCACTTACCAGCAAGCCATCAATGGCTGCAGCGATGTTGTCGCTGTCATCGCTGTCATCGGTGTCGGAGGATGAGGAGTCCTCGATGCTGTCCTCACCACCACCACCACGACTGCTCCCTGCAAATCCTAGAACATAGAAACCTTGATATAATATTCACGTGTTAAACGTAAAAAAAAAACGTACAAAACATTGTTATGTACATACCTCCTGATTATTCCCCCACATCTCCTGGTCTAAATTTCCCATATCTTTTTTTTTATAAAACCCCATTATGACCGTTGGCTACCACGATTGAAGTGCAATTGGTCTCGCTGCATCTCCTGGCTCTTGCATTTAAAATCTTATCATGAAATCGAGAAGTGCGTAGCTTTCCAAAAGTAAGATGCTGTTGTTCTCCACCTTCATTTTCGCTGACGATTCTTAGTTCGGCTATCATTTTCTTCGAATTATTCTCTGGCCTACGCTCTCCTTTCTCCTTTTTCACACGCATCTTCTTCCCCTTCTTCTTTGGACACACCAAGCGACTAGACCAAATCACTTTGATCGGATATCGAACGTGAATCGAACGTGAATCGTACCCCTCTGAACATGTATCAAACGGGTATCGAATGTGAATCGAACGTGAATCGTACCACTCTGAACGTGAATCGTACCCCTCTGAACGTGTATCAAACGGGTATCGAACGTGAATCGTACCACTCTGAACGTGAATCGTACCACTCTGAACGTGAATCGTACCCCTCTGAACGTGTATCAAACGGGTATCGAACGTGAATCGAACGTGAATCGTACCACTCTGAACGTGAATCGTACCACTCCGAACGTGAATCGTACCACTCCGAACGTGAATCGTACCACTCTGGACGTGAATCGTACCACTTCGAACATGCATCGAACGTCAATCGTACCACTTCGAACGTGTATAGAACGTATATTGGACATGTATTGAACCACTTCGAACATGTAATGAACCAATTCGAACATGTATCGAACGTCAATCGTACCTCTTCGAACGTGTATGGTACCACTACGAACGTATATTGGACATGTAATGAACTACTTCGAACATGTAATGAACCACTTCGAACATGCATCGAACGTCAATCGTACCACTTCGAACGTGTATAGAACGTATATTGGACATGTATTGAACCACTTCGAACATGTAATGAACCAATTCGAACATGTATCGAACGTCAATCGTACCTCTTCGAACGTGTATGGTACCACTACGAACGTATATTGGACATGTAATGAACTACTTCGAACATGTAATGAACCACTTCGAACATGTAATGAACCACTTCGAACATGTATCGAACGTCAATCGTACCTCTTCGAACGTGTATGGTACCACTTCGAACGTGTATTGGACGTGTAATGAACGGCTTTGAACGGGTATTGAACGGCTTTGATCGGGTATCGGCGTAATCTAGCGTACATCACATGTAGGAAGTTGGGGAGGGTGAAGAAAAACATTTTCATATACATTAAAAATTGATTATATTTTATTTATGCATTTCTTTGGTGTTGGGACCACCATTTGAATATTTTAAATATTCAATAATTTAAATATAACAATTTTTAATGTATATGAAAATGTTTTTCTTCACCCTCCCCAACTTCCTACATGTGATGTACGCTAGATTACGCCGATACCCGATCAAAGCCGTTCAATACCCGTTCAAAGCCGTTCATTACACGTCCAATACACGTTCGAAGTAGTACCATACACGTTCGAAGAGGTACGATTGACGTTCGATACATGTTCGAAGTGGTTCATTACATGTTCGAAGTAGTTCATTACATGTCCAATATACGTTCGTAGTGGTACCATACACGTTCGAAGAGGTACGATTGACGTTCGATACATGGTCGAATTGGTTCATTACATGTTCGAAGTGGTTCAATACATGTCCAATATACGTTCTATACACGTTCGAAGTGGTACGATTGACGTTCGATGCATGTTCGAAGTGGTACGATTCACGTTCGATGCATGTTCGAAGTGGTACGATTCACGTTCAGAGTGGTACGATTCACGTTCGGAGTGGTACGATTCCCGTTCAGAGTGGTACGATTCACGTTCGATTCACGTTCGATACCCGTTTGATACACGTTCAGAGGGGTACGATTCACGTTCAGAGTGGTACGATTCACGTTCAGAGTGGTACGATTCACGTTCGATACCCGTTTGATACACGTTCAGAGGGGTACGATTCACGTTCAGAGTGGTACGATTCACGTTCGATTCACATTCGATACCCGTTTGATACATGTTCAGAGGGGTACGATTCACGTTCGATTCACGTTCGATATCCGATCAAAGTGATTTGGTCTAGTCGCTTGGTGTGTCCAAAGAAGAAGGGGAAGAAGATGCGTGTGAAGAAGGAGAAAGGAGAGCGTAGGCCAGAGAATAATTCGAAGAAAATGATAGCCGAACTAAGAATCGTCAGCGAAAATGAAGGTGGAGAACAACAGCATCATACTTTTGGAAAGCTACGCACTTCTCGATTTCATGATAAGATTTTAAATGCAAGAGCCAGGAGATGCAGCGAGACCAATTGCACTTCAATCGTGGTAGCCAACGGTCATAATGGGGTTTTATAAAAAAAAAGATATGGGAAATTTAGACCAGGAGATGTGGGGGAATAATCAGGAGGTATGTACATAACAATGTTTTGAACGTTTTTTTTTACGTTTGACACGTGAATATTATATCAAGGTTTCTATGTTCTAGGATTTGCAGGGAACAGTCGGTGGTGGTGGTGGTGAGGACAGCATCGAGGACTCCTCATCCTCCGACACCGATGACAGCGACAACATCGCTGCAGCCATTGATGGCTTGCTGGTAAGTGATATTGTGATAGGATATTGTGCGGAATGTATTAATATTATATTTGCGTTTACATGTTTTAGAACCTGCCACCGCTGCCACCACCGCCCCAGATAGAGCGTTTGCGGGACATGCTCCCGGATCTTGCTCGCGCCACCGCCAACGCAGCGTGGAGAGATTAATTTATATAGATTTTAAATTGTATAGTTAATTTCACTTGTATATATTTTTTCTATTTTTTCTATTTTATATTATTATTATTATTCATACTTTTATTCATATTCTTCTTCATATTCTTATATTATATTCTTTTTTTTTATTATATTGCTATTTAGTTGTACATTTATATTTTTTCTATAACAATATATATTTCTTAAACTTATATTATTTCTACATTTTATTTACCCGTCTTCCTTCTCCTTTCGCCACATAATTCTACCATTTGCAGACACTGCATAATTCTATTTCGTTCGAGCCTTCTTCGCGCCGTTGAATGACGTCATCGCACGCGGCTGCTCCAGAGGAGTCAAATTACACACGATCGCGCGAGACGCTGCGACGCTAAGTATTGCTCTCTCTTTCCCTCCACGAATTTAGATTTTAATGTAATGCTCTCTCTTTCCCTCCTCCGAATACGTGGTTTGTAAAATGCCGATCTTTCCCGACATTGTCCGAAACATCATCCGATAAAAATAAATTATTATTTCTCTGTGTTGGGGGGAAAATTCGATCACATATTGGTTTGGAAAAAATTTTCGGGGTTGGGCCAAGGTCATTTCCTCACTCGGCTAGGTATAAAAATTTTTCGGGCGTGGGCCAGGTCTGGAGAGGTCTCCGCGGCGTCATTCCCTTCCTCGGTTAGGTATAAAAAAAATTTCGGGGATGGGCCAGGTCTGGAGAGGTCTCCGTGGCTGGCTATCGAAAGAAGAAAGAAGAAAGCATATGTATGGTTTGTAAGAAAGAGGAAGAAACAGTGAAACACGTGATTGAAGCATGTGAAGTAAGTGGAGAGAGTGGCAGCAATTGGAAAGAGGTAATTAGAGGAGAAGGGACAAACTTGGTTATTTTATAGGAGATAATAGGGAGAAGGAAAAGATGGGAAGAACAGGAAAGTGATAAAAGAAGATTATGCAACATAAAATAGATTAGGAAACACTTGTAAAATAAAAAAATTTGTTAAAACACAGCAGGATTAGGGTGGACCTTAGTTACTCTTGTGCAAAAATTTTTTTTTAAATTCATTTGATGCGACCCTTGCAATCTGTTCTACTCGGTAAAAAACTAATTCCCTCCAATTTTCAAGTCGATCGGACAAAGGGAAGACGTGTCGCAACGAGTTTGTTTATGCAAAAAAATTTAATTTTGCGAAAAATGAAAAAGTACACATTTTTTCAATCCCACTGGTCATTAAACACTATTTTAATGTAATATTCTTATTATATCAAAGCAAAAATTAAATTGTTTAACGAATTTGTTTAAGCAAAATTTTTAATATTTATTTTTTAAATATAAAATTTGATCTCACATTAATATAAGGAAAAGTAGAAAAAGACAGTTAAATACTTATAATTAAATATTTTATTTATAGGCCTAATTATAATAAGAGTATAAATTATTTTTAAATGTTTGGGTATTTTTCCCTATAATCGGTTACAATTTGTAATATGAATTGTTTTTCTTCTTCGTTTTTGCATAACGTTAAATTATAATCTTTCATTAATTTTACTGCTCTTTCTGCAACGTCATTCACAACTTCTAATTTTGTTATAATACCTATCGTTTCGATATAATTATTATTAGTTTCCCATAGTGCTGGATCAATTAAAAGAAAATCTGAATTTATATTGAACCGTTTGAAAAAATTATTTGATTCAGATGATACGAAATGTTGTATTTTCAAATTCGCAAGATTTTTAATTTCTATAGTCGTTGTCATGTATCTCTTATAATTAATATTATTGTTTACATTTTGTAGTGCTTGCACCATCGATCTTTTTGTTTCTACTGAAACTTTTTTATCAAAAAACGATAGCGCCGCATTCTCCGGTGACAAGTACCATAAATGGTTCACAATTTTTTTTAATGCCACATCGCTTATTTCTTCGTTAACATTTTTGTAATGAATTATATTTTTGATGAATTCTAGATCTACACGTGGCGCCATAGCAGCCATTGGGGTCAAAATTCACGGCTCAATATAAATGTTAATTAGAAATACACATGTATCTCTAATGCTACTATACTCTTCCTGGTTGAGAGGAAATTCGTTTCGAAAAATAAATATTTTTAAAGTGTATATTATTTTAGCCATCCACCTCGCATGGTGAAATGCGCCAGGCATTTTCAATGAAATGCCACCCAAAGGAATCCCCCCAAGAAAAATTATTGCTAATTCTAAAAGTTCTTTGTAGTCATCTCTTGGGTGACTCATTTTTGTGTAATTTTTAAAAATTTCGATTTTTTTTGTATATCATTAATATGTTTCAGAACGTAATCGTCGTGCGTTCCCGGGATGTAATTATTTTTATTAATTTCAGGCCAACTACTTTGAAATTTTTTAAAAAGTTGAATATTCGGGCCTGTTGTTTTCGGCATTTTTAATTGGAAGACCCCACGCAATACAATTTCGTATATGTGATGGCGACAAGGAAAATACAAAAGATCTCTTTCAATTCTTTGTTCTAGCAACACACATGCGCCCTGTAATCGTCCCGTATTTGACGAAGTCGTGTCACAGCATAAAGCTTCTACGTGGTCCGTTAAATTCCATTCTTCTAAGGTTGCAAATATCGCCAAGGCCTGATCGCTTCCACTACTGGAAGGAATCGCAGGTATTCCCAATAATTTTCGTACACCGTTGCACGAAATTACCACTGGAAGTCGCTCCACAGTTTTCTTGTCCAAAGTAGGCAACATCGCGCCATCCCAATGTACAGTTATCCCCCTGAGATTAATTTCTCCGAACATTTCCCGCAGATGTTTGGCGTCATCTGCGCGAAAATTATGGCGAAATCGCCGAAGAGAAGTGCGATTAATAATTAATTCATTTGTATTGTGACCTAAGCTCTCTGCTGTTGCCATAATAATACGAACAGCATCGCGATCGCTGATTTTGCACGCATCTAAAGCTGCAACTAACTTTGAAGAAAATGCTTGGACTTTCCCTCTTCTCCTTTTTCGGTCACTCGGCCCAGGTATATTCGAATCACCTTCAACTTCTGAGTCACTGGATACCTGCAACCCCTCAGGAACATTCCCAATGCTCGAATCTAACGGAAAATCTCCAATGCCCGAACCTAACGGTACATTCATTGTCATTTCGTCGCTGGATGACGACGAAGATTGTAGCTGCACTGTTTCTGTAATGTAAAAATAAATATACTGAATTTATTTCTAAAACGTTAGAAATATACTTAAAAGAGTTAAATTTTAAAAATATATGTTACCTTGTACAAGTGATTGTTGACCTTGTTCTTGTAGTGTTTTCGTCCGTTCTTCTCGAAGAGTTTTCCGCTTTTCTTTTTCTGCTAAAGCACGATCACTGGCACCCATTAGTCCAACTCGCCCTTTTTCCCTCTGTTTCAATAGAAATAATTTATCTTCTTCGATTTTTATCATTTCTAAAGCATTCGCATGGGCGATGTCAAATAAATCGTCCAACGAATCTTTGAATTCTTGTTCCCGCTGTATTTGGATTGCAGTTCGACGATTAACAGATTTATATAATGTTCTCCATTTCTGATAAAGAGACTTCAACTTGTCAATGCTATCCGACGTCTTCTTCACTGGTATTCGTGCTTTCTCCCAAAATATTTTAGTTTCTTTTATAACTAGAGTAGCACTTTGTTTGGGATTAGCCCAAACGGCCACAGGCCAAGATGGCGCGAGCTCGCTGCCCAAGCCGCGCTCTGTTTGAAATGGCTATCGCGACAAAGCCGCTGTATGCACGATCGCGGTGATGGGATCGGTTGAGCCATCTGTTGACGCGCATCCCAGTCAATTAGACAGCTCTCTCACTTCACCGTGCGGCCGACATTGTTTCGCCGGTGCGGTCCGCGTCTTGCTCAGGGCGAACAGCTGTTGAGTGGGGTGCTGACGTCACAGAATTCGGTGAAACGGCCCGATCCATCACCGCGATCGATCTCTCTTCTAAGAACCGTCGACTTGACAAGTTGTGTTCTCCTCTCTAGCGTGCTTACGCTCTTCTGGAACGTTCCAGTTATTTCCTATTCGAACTGCTCAGTTCGCAGTCACTTTTCGCGTGCCTTCGCGTCTTAGTTAATTAAGTGTAGTTAATTAAGTTCTGTGTTAATTTTAACCAACCAAATTTGTAATTATTGTGCAACGTTGTGTAAATATAAAGTGTTCGTGACCTTTACTGTTTAAACGTAACGACCGTTCTTCACGTCTTTCCTTAACATCTAATTTACACGCTTAAGTAAACCTAAATCTAAATCTACACCGCGAGTGTTAGAAGCTTCACGTTCGCGCTGAAACATTTGGTCCTTCGAGCCGGATAATAATCGTGAGAACTCTCAAGTGATCGGTGCCGGAACCGCGACCACGTGGTGACTACGTCCGCTCTCGACCTCCACGATGGCCGATAAGATTAACGCCCAAATCGAAGTATTTCATCACTTGAGCCGCGTTTACGAAAACCTAAAAAAGAAAGGAAGGGCGAATATTACTAACGGTATGATACAATCGCGGTTGAATATGCTTGACACTTACTGGAAGCAGTTCGAGACCCAGCACGCAGAATTGATGCTGTCCCGAACTGCCGAGCAAGAGAAGCATGAATACTTCACCAAGGACTGCTACAGCATAGCAGAGGAAGCCTTCATGGACCAGCAGGCTCAACTCCTAGACCTGCGAGAAGAAATAGTTGGAACGCTGCCTCATGCTACGAACGCGACGTTGCCGTCGGGTCACGTGGAGGGCGGCGAGCTCCGTCACCGAGCGCTATTGCCGCGGATTAACATACCAACTTCTGACGGGCGCTACAGCGAATGGGCATCGTTCCACGATACCTTCGCATCGCTAGTCATCAAGGACACGTCGCTCCATAATGTCGACCGCTTCCACTACCTCCGAGGCTGTTTGAAGGGCGAGGCGGCCGACCTAATACGAAACATCAAAACAACCGAATCAAATTTCAAACGCGCTTGGACGGTGCTCCAAGAGCGCTTCCAAAATAAACGCCGCTTGGTACGCGCACAGCTAACGAGCCTCCTTGACCTCCAGCCCGTCAAGAAGGAATCGTCCGCAGAGTTGAAGCGACTCTATTATGCAACATGGGACGTTGTCGATGCTCTCGCCGATATGGACCGACCAGACCCGACCGATTGGGTCGTCCATTTAACAGTGGAGCGATTGGACCTCCAATCGCGCCGTGAGTGGGAAATTTCGCTCGGATCCACCACTGAGCCCCCTACCTTGGAGGAACTAAAGAAGTTTATTGACTCACGCATCCACAGCGTGGAGGGGCTGGAAGACCGCCAGGGCGAGCGAAGCGGAGAGGTCACCTGCTACAAGCGAACGGGCTCCAAAGCTGCACAGGTGCATCAAGTCGCTGCTGGACGTGGGCCGCCCAAGGCGTGTGACCTGTGCAAGAGCCCGCACTATCTACTTTTCTGCCCACTCTACCAGGAAAAATCGCCCTCAGCCAGAAGGGAGACGCTCACATCGCTCCAACGCTGCCTGAACTGTTTAGGTAAGCATAAAATCGATGACTGTCCTTCTAACAAACGGTGTCAACAGTGTGCAGAAAAACACCATACTTCGATACATGAGACGTTTGACGAGGAACACGACGCGATGGTACAACACGTGACCTCCCACCAAGGCGTGCAACGGACAGTGATACTGGGGACAGCCCGAGTGCGTGCTTATACCCCAGCAGGACAATACACTGTCGTTCGAGCCTTGATCGACCCTGGCAGTGAGGTCTCTCTCATCTCCGATCTGCTCGTCACACAACTTGGCCTCAGTCGACAACGGGCACGCCTTCCGCTGGCCTTCGCGGGCGGCGTGCGTTCACGTAGTACCCGCGGCCTGGTATGGATCGAGGTAGCGGCTGATCAAGCTCGAAGGAGCAGTGTCCGGGTCCCTGCCTTTGCTTTGGCCAATCTGTCGAGCTACAAGCCTCGCACTATACCCGACCTGACTAGCTTGACTCACCTACACGGCCTGCAGTGGGCTGACCCACACCAGGGTAGTCAAGATCCCGTTGAACTGCTACTGGGCGCTGACATATATAATGAGATTCTGATGGACGGTGTTCGCAAAGGCCCTTCGGGCTCGCCATTAGCACAGGAAACGGTTTTTGGATGGATCCTCACAGGAGGAGTCAAGGGATCCCACACCCATCATCCAGACAAACAGAGTCCTACGGTGCAATTTTGCTCAGTGCATGCTGACTTGACAAAGATGTTGGAACGATTCTGGGAACAGGAAGAAATCCAGGTGATACCCCCTCTGTCACTCGCCGAGCAGGCCTGCGAGGACCATTTCCTCACCACACATCGACGCACTTCTGAGGGCCGGTTCATCGTACGACTCCCCTTCCGGACACATCCGGACCTGGGTGGATCCAAGCCTGCCGCCTTGCGCACTCTGACTTCGATGCAGCGCCGACTTCACGGAGATGCCGGGTTCTACAAAGCCTACAATGACTTCATGCAGGAATATGAGGACCTCGGCCATATGCAACTGACCCACAAGCCCCCAAGTGGCTTGGGGTATTACTTACCTCACCATGGGGTCATGAAGATAGCCAGTACGGAGGCACCCAGCTCACCTTGGCTACCCTACGCCAGCACTGCTGGATCTTGCGAGGACGACCGATGGTGAAGTCTGCTATCCACCGCTGTCCCACCTGCGTACGGTGGAAGGGTAACAATATGAGTCAGCTTATGGGGAATCTCCCCGCGGTTCGCGTTACCCCCGGCCGGGCGTTTGCGCGCGTGGGCATCGACTATGCCGGCCCTATTCTTCTACGCACTAGTAAAGGGCGCGGCCAACACGCGTATAAGGGTTACATTGCCCTCTTCGTCTGCCTGGTTACAAAGGCAGTCCACTTGGAGGTGGTGTCGGACGGTACGACGGACGCCTTCCTCGCCGCTCTACGACGATTCATCTCCCGACGAGGCCGGTGTAGCCAAATTCTCAGCGACTGCGGCACTGCGTTCGTGGGAGCAGACAGGGAGCTACGGGCACTGCAGCAGGTCCTCAACTCGGGTCAACTCCTTGATGCAGTAGCCTCTGAAGGGATTGAGTGGACCTTCAACCCACCGGCTGCTCCACACTTTGGCGGAATCTGGGAGGCGGCCGTCAAATCCGTCAAATACCACCTCCGCCGCGTAATTAGCGAACATAAACTGATATACGAGGAAATGGCCACGCTACTTACTGAAATCGAGGCGTGTTTAAATTCACGTCCGTTGCTGCCGTTGTCCGACGACCCAGCGGACCTCAATGTACTGACCCCCGGTCACTTCTTAATCGGGGAGGCCCTCAACGCGCTGCCGGAACCAAATTTAGAGGGGCTCTCGGTAAATCGGCTCTCTCGGTGGCAGCTCGTGCAGCAGATGCAGCAGCATTTCTGGAGAGTATGGCCACGCGATTATTTAAACACACTACAAACGCGAGGGAAGTGGACACGACCTCAACCGTCCGTTAAAGTAGGGGACTTGTGTCTAATAAAAAACGAATTGCAGCCCCCTTCCAGGTGGCCACTCGCGCGCGTAGTACAAGTGCATCGGGGCACGGATGGTCTCACACGTGTGGTCACCCTCAAGACAGCACTATCCGAATTTACTCGCCCGATCCATAAAATCATCCTTCTCCCCAGCGACGACGTCGCCGAGACCGCTTCCGAGAACCACTCGAACGACGGCAACAGAAGTCGCGACCTCTCTACACACCAACAATAGCTCGCGTTACACTCAGCGATGCGGTATTACGATCCTATTTCGCTACTTACCGTACCGTTGCTCACCCAATATTCCACGGTCGGTCCAGACCTCGACGTCACTCGATGATACTCCGCGCCCTTCGGCGATAATTTTGCACGTGCAACTAACCATATCGTCTATACTTAAGTACACTGTATTTCTTGCAGACACTCGCAACTACACTACGGGACGATCCCATTCATCCTCGCACGCTTCGATCTCGTCGCCCCAGCTACGTACAATACTAAATGACAGCCTCCGCCAATAAGCGTCTGGCAACATCGTCACGACTGACGAGGCGGGCGGGAATGTTTGGGATTAGCCCAAACGGCCACAGGCCAAGATGGCGCGAGCTCGCTGCCCAAGCCGCGCTCTGTTTGAAATGGCTATCGCGACAAAGCCGCTGTATGCACGATCGCGGTGATGGGATCGGTTGAGCCATCTGTTGACGCGCATCCCAGTCAATTAGACAGCTCTCTCACTTCACCGTGCGGCCGACATTGTTTCGCCGGTGCGGTCCGCGTCTTGCTCAGGGCGAACAGCTGTTGAGTGGGGTGCTGACGTCACAGAATTCGGTGAAACGGCCCGATCCATCACCGCGATCGATCTCTCTTCTAAGAACCGTCGACTTGACAAGTTGTGTTCTCCTCTCTAGCGTGCTTACGCTCTTCTGGAACGTTCCAGTTATTTCCTATTCGAACTGCTCAGTTCGCAGTCACTTTTCGCGTGCCTTCGCGTCTTAGTTAATTAAGTGTAGTTAATTAAGTTCTGTGTTAATTTTAACCAACCAAATTTGTAATTATTGTGCAACGTTGTGTAAATATAAAGTGTTCGTGACCTTTACTGTTTAAACGTAACGACCGTTCTTCACGTCTTTCCTTAACATCTAATTTACACGCTTAAGTAAACCTAAACCTAAATCTACACCGCGAGTGTTAGAAGCTTCACGTTCGCGCTGAAACACACTTTTTTTAAGGTCCAGCTTTACTTTTCTCATATTATAGAAAAGAACTCGTAACACTTGTCCGTTACTCGGCAATTTTGCACCAACAATTTGTTGTTCGTAGTAGTCCAATATAAACAATTTATCACTACTTCTTGTCTCCATTTTTGCTCACTGTCACACTAACAAATTTCGATACTTCGTGATGCGAATACCTCGAACTCTCGACGTAAAATGAGGTTTCTTTTACTAAGGGACTAAGGGACTAGGAAGCAGGTATAAAACTGGAAATAGAAGGATAGCTTTTTGGAAGGGGTACTGGCTATACCGTTGGCAGCTGCAGCGGCCAGAGCCGAGCGGTTCCCGCGCGTAGACAATACAACGACGCGACCGTTTGGCGCGCTCATAGCTCTACTCCGTAATGTAATAAACCAAAATATTGACAATATTGTTGAAACTTTCAAGTAAAATTTCTTATTATACAACCAAAAGATGATATTTTTATGTTATAACAGTAACTCTTATCATTAAAACATAAAATTTGAGTTGCATGTAAAATTAAAGGGAAATTACTGAAAGTTTCAAACTTCAAACCGATTGCGACACCCTTTCCTGTTGTCCAATTGAGTTCTTCTTTTGCAGAACTTATTTTTTTTGGATCTGGAACAGATCTAGGGGGTCGCATAAAAAAAATCAGATGGTCGAAAAATAAGGTCCACCCTAAGCAGGATACATTAGAAGAGTAGGACTTACACTGACACAATCACGGGAATGAAATGGAAAGAGTATATGATCGTTAAATTGTAACACATAAGTGGGTAACAAATTAAATTATTATTATTATATTTTTTCTTTTTATAATGTATTTTTTATATTGAATTTTTATATTTTTATTTTTTAATTCATATTTTTATATTCATATATATATATATATATTTTTTATTTTCTTTATTGAGTTTTATATTGTATTGTATTTTATTATCTATTTTAATTGTATTTTTATATTTTTATATTTTTATTTTCATTTATATTCATTTATATTTATTTTTTTATATTGTATTGTATTTTATCTTATATTTTTATTGTATTTTTATATTTTTTCTTTTTTATATTATATTCTTTTATATTCTATTTTTATGTTTTTTTTCTTTTTATATTATATTTATTATTTTATTTTATTCTTTTTTATTATATTTCTTATTTAATTGTATTTTATTCTTTTTTATATTGTATTGTACTGTATTTTATTTTCGTATTTAATTGTATTTTCTTTTATTTTATTTTATTATTATTTTATTTTATTTTCTTTTTCAATTGTATTTTTATATTTTTATTGGTGAAGAAGTGTAAACGAAAATAGAGCAAATAAGTATATACATCCAAGAACAAGAAAGAGAGACGAAAATAAAAGAGTCAAAGTTCCTAAGAGAATTAAGAGAGGTGGCAAGCAAACCAGGAGATAAGTCGAAATACTTATGAGGGAAGAAGAAAGAAAGGAGAGGAGAATTAGAATGGATAGCAATATTCATACAGGGTAGTGAAACGAGGACATGTAAATATTGGATATCGAAAGATGAAAGGATATGTAGGCTTTGTAAGAAACAGGAAGAAACAGTGAAACACGTGATTGAAGCATGTGAAGTAAGTGGAGAGAATGGCAGCTATTGGAAAGAGGTAATTAGATGAGAAAGGATAACTTGGCTATTCTACAGGAGATAATAGGGAGAAGGAAAATATGGGAGGAAGAGGAAAGTGATAAAAGATGATTATGCAACATAAAATAGATTAGGAAACACTTGTAAAATAGAAAAATTGGTTAAGACACAGTAGGATACATTAGAAGGGTAGGACTTACACTGACACAATCACGGGAATGAAATGGAAAGAGTATATGATCGTTAAATTGTAACGCGAATGTGGACAATAAATTAAATTATTATTATTATTATTATATTTTTTTTTATAATGCGCTTTTATATTGAATTTTTATATTTTTTATTTTTTTATTTCTTATTATTTATATTCTATTTTTATATTTTTTCTTTTTTATATTATATTTAATATTTAATTGTATTTTCTTTTTTTATTATTTTATTTTCTTTTATTATATTTTTTTTCTTATTGTATTTTTATATTGAATTGAGTTTTTATATTTTTATTTTTTTATTTCTTATTTTTATATTCTATTTATATTCTATTTTTATATTTTTTCTTTTTTATATTATATTTGATATTTAATTGTATTTTCTTTTTTTATTATTTTATTTTCTTATATTATATTATTATATTTCTTCTTTAATTGTATTTACTTTTATTTTTTATTATTATATTCTTTTTTATTATATTTCTTATTTAATTGTATTTTCTTTTATATTTATAGTAGTAAATAGGTTTATTTTTTGCCTTTCGGCCTCAAAATGGGGTTACATGTGTTATATGTGTAAGTGTTTCTGGGACTGTTAACTCAAGGATGCGCTTTCGATTTGATTTCTTCCTTCATCTTGTTCTTCTTTTCTTCTCCTTTTTTCCAGAACCATTCGCATCCACTCCGCTCCTTCTTCTTCTCCCTTTAGAATCGCTCTGATCGTTGAATTCTCTCTTTTCAGCTCCTTACAGTCTTGTAGCATGTGACTCAGCGTCTCTCTAGCCCCATTGCATAGTCTGCATACTGTGTCTTTTTCCTCCTTCCAGTACTTGCTCCCCCGTTCTTCGTTTCCACATCTGAACCTAGCAATCATGCTTTGGTCTCTGCCTCTGTAGTTTTCGTCTAGGTAATTTGCTCTTTGATCATCCCTTATTTCTGTGTAATGTGCGTTGTATCTGCCTCCTTGTATTCTGTCGTATTGCCATTGAACCTGCTCTGCCCTGTCCCTTTGCGCTAGTTCCTCAGCGAACTCTCTTCCCCGCCTTCTTTCTATTTCCATTTCTTGGATATCCATCATTTTCTGCCTGTAGTATGCATCTCTCATTTCCTCCCACTTCGACTTTTTCTCTGCTTGCTTCGCGTCTATTTCCCTCCAGCATTCTTTTACTATTTTATTCTTGTTCAGCCGTTTCGCTTTCTCCTGATATTTTATTGCTCTTTTCCCCGCTTCTATCCTTACTTTGTCTGTTTTTGTTTCCTCCAAAATTAGATATGCTGGTGTATTAAAGTCCAGACCTAAAGTCCACCTTATGTATTTCTCCTGTATCTTCTCTATCTTTTCTGCTTCCATCCAACCCCAAATTTCTGACGCGTACAGCAAGATACTTTTCACTATGCTTCTGAATATCCTCATTCTTCTCTCAAAATTGTTCTTGAACATTCTTTGTCCTATTCCCCATATCTGCGCCATTGCTATTCTAGCTTTCTTTATGACTTCCCTTATGTGCACCTCTCTGCCCCCGTTTTTCTGAAAATTATACCCCAAGTATTTGAACTCCTTTACTTCTTCCAGACTGTGCCCCTGCCAGCCCCATTCTTCTCTCTTCTTCTTTCCTCTTCCTTTAATGAAAATCAACACCTTAGATTTCTCTGCGTTCAGTTGTAACCCTTTCCTTTCAAGGTATTTTCCGAATCTTCGTATCATGTCCTTAAGATCCTTTGGTTCATTTGCCAATAACGCTATATCGTCCGCATATGCTAGAGTCCAGATTTTTTCTTTTCCTACTCTAACTCCTCCTGCTTGGTTTTTCCTCATGGTTTCCTCCAAGTCCGCTACATATATTGTAAATAGCGTTGGACTCAGTGGGCATCCCTGTCTTACCCCTTTTGTTGTCCAGAATTTCGATGACATTTCTCCGTTTACTTTTATTGTGTTTCTTGTTTCTTTGTAAATTTCTCCGATTCTCATTTTCAAGCGTTTACTTATTTCCATTCTCTTCATTATGTTCTGAAGTTTTACTCTATCCACGTTGTCAAATGCAGCGCTTAGGTCCGCGAAAAACGTATACAGCTTCCCCCCTTTTTTCTGTATTTCTCTGTTAGATACATAGTTCAGAATAAAAATGTTATCTGTTGTCGATCTACCGCTCCTGAATCCTGCTTGCGTTTCTGGTATTATGTGGTTCTTTTCCAGTTCCTCTTTTAATCTTTTTTCTAGGACCATAGCATATATTTTGTACGCTGTGTTAAGGATCGTTATCCCCCGGTAGTTGTTTACTTTTTCTCTATCTCCTTTTTTGAATATTGGTGAAATCACCCCTTCTTTCCATCTCTCCGAGAATCCTTCTCCCTTCCACACTTTACTGAAAATTTCTGTGATCCTTTTTACTATTTTCACGTTACTGTAAATCCAGGCTTCATTTTCTATTTTGTCTTCCCCTGCTGCTTTCTTTTTTTTTAGTTTTCTGATTTGTTCTTTTACTTCTGCTTCTGTTATTTCCTCTTCCTCTTCTCCTTCCGTGTTGTCTATTTCTTCGTACTCCTCTACATCTTTTTTACAGTCGACGCCTTCTAGCAATGTTTTAAAATGATCCTTCCATTCTTTTAAATCTATTTTATTGGAAATACCTATTCTTTTCTTTCTTTGTTTATTTATATATTCCCATATTTGGTTTTCTCCCTTTAATTGCATTATCTCATTTTCTATACTTTCTTGTAATTCCCTTCTCCTTTCTTCACACACTTTTTTGTACTCCCTTCTTTTCTTCTGATAGTCTTCTTTGTCTCCTTTGCCCCTTCTCCAGTTCCTCAGTGCTTTCCTGGCTTCTCTTTTCTTTTTTGTACAGTTCGAATTCCACCACTTAAAGCTGCCCAATTTCCATTTCTTTATTTTTACTTCTTCTTTCCGTACTGCATTATTTATTTTTCCTACCATTTCTTCTACCATTTCATTCACCTCTGTCCTATTAAAGTTTATTTTGTTTAATTCCATTTGAAACTCTCTCTTTCCTTCCTCTGTCCAGACTCTTCTCTCTCTCCACCTCCCCTCCTGATTTCCCCCTCGGTCTCTCATTTTATTTCCCCTATATAGTTCTGCTATCAGAGGCATATGATCTGACTCAACTCTATCTTCCACTGTAAATTTCTTGATATCTTCTTTCGCCTCGACATTTGTTAGTATATAGTCAATTACCGTGCTGCCTCTCGGACCCGTGTATGTGTACTCTCCTTTCTCATCTCCCTCCATATTCCCGTTCAGAATATTCCATCCTCTTTCCTCCACCATCTCTAATAACACCTTTCCCTCCGTGTTTTTAACTTTGTCTTTTGATCTCCTTACGTCATGCTTTTCTTCTATTCTAAAGTCGCCTCCTTCCTGTCCAATTCTCCCATTGAAATCTCCTCCGATTATCAGTTTCTCCACCTCCCTCTCCTCTATTATCTGGTCTAGCGCTTCTTTCGTCTCCTTCATATCTCTGCTGTACACTGTTATTACTCTCCATTTTTCATTTTGTATCCTGATTCTTCGCTCTTGAATATGTTCCGTTCCTGCGATCGATTCCTCCTCTTCTATGCCCTTTCTTATACCTGTGATAATTCCGCCTATCGCTCTCCCTTTTTTCTCTCTCTAGTGGCATATTTACATTTCCATGAGAATTCTTGTGGCAATTTATCTTTCAATCCTTCCCATTGTTTCTCTTCAATCCACGTTTCTACTAATCCTATTACGTCGAGATCTTGTAAGAAATCCCAAAACTGTTTGTCTTTGCTCAATAAACCTGCTACATTCCTACTGTATCTATTCCTTTCCCAAATCTGTGTACCCCCTCTCCCCGCATATCTGCATACGCAGGCGCACGGGGAACGGGTGTTGGTACTGCCTTTTGTCGTGCGTTGGTTGTCCTTGTAAGCTCTGTGATCCTCCAATAATTTAGTGGTTCACAGAACTTTGCCGACTCCAAAAATTTACTTCCTTCAGTCCACCATCCTCTTTCCAAATAAATGTCTTATCGTTGATTTTTACTTTCCTGTATCCAATTTTCACCTTTGCCCCTTGCTCCCTTTCCGCTTTGGCGATATCTTTAATATTTTTTTGTATCTCCCTTTCCTTTTTTGTCAGATCATTGTCAATAAACAGCCTCTTATCTTTCAATGTATTCTTCTTTAGCATTATTGCTCTTTTCTGTTGCCAGTTATTTAACTTCGCTATCAGTAGCCCTCTTTTCTCCCCCCTTCCTACCCAGTAGGCTTCCTCGATTTCTGCTTCTACCTGCAATTCGTGCCTTAACACATACTCCACCGTATCCTTCGGCGTCTCTTTCCGCGGTAGATCCTCTCCCCTTAGGGTAATATTATTTCTTCTCTCTCTTTTTTCTCTAGCCTTCCTTTCTAGCCCCTCCAGTCTTTCTGTCAGCCTCTCTGCCTGATCCTTCTTGGCCTCCAGTACTTTTATCCTATCTCTCATTTCCTTTCTTTCCTTTTCCCATATCTCATCCCTCCTCTTCCACTCGTCCCTCAGCTCTCTATTATCTTTTCTCAGTTCCTCCAATCCATTCTTAACTGCCATCACTACTTCTATCAATTTGTCTAATTTATCCATTTCTCTGTCCTGTTCCGTCTCCTGGCAGACCGGCGTTACCGCAGTTCCTATAACTTCTTCAGTTTTCTTCGCCGGAGGCGACCTCCCTATTTTCCTCTCTTTTAGGAATTCTTCCTCTATTTCCTTTTCGGCCCTTAACCTCTCCTGCTCCTCTTCGCCCTCCCGTTTCCTCTTGAACGTGTCCAGTATCGAGCCTTCGCTGCCCGCTCTACTTCTTCCCAGCTGTTCTGCCAACGATGGTCTTCCCCTACTTCTCGATTCCTTTTGCACTTCCCCGCCTTCGCCTGCTCGTTTCATTGGAGTCTCTGCTCTTCTTTACCTACTGCTGTCTCCGTTTTGACTTCTTACTTTTTCCACTCCCGTAGATGTCACTTATCCTTGCCACGTCTCTTATACTTCGTGCACTCGTTTCACACCTTCTCTTCTTCACCTTTTATTTCACCCTTCTACACTTTATTAACTGTGGATTATACTGTCCACCGGAACCTTGACTTCTTCCCGTGTTTTTCACCCGACCTCGTAATTTTCTGCGCACTTTTGCCACACTTTTCGTCTATTTCTTTCACCTGTCAGCTTACACACGTTATTCTCTCGCGCACGTCACGTGGTTCCCCCTCTTTTATATTTATATTGTGTTGTATTTAGGAATTGGAAAGAGGTAATTAGAGGAGAAGGGAAAAACTTGGCTATTCTATGGGAGATAATAGGGAGAAGGAAAACATGGGAAGAACAGGGAAGTGATAAAAGAATATTATACAACATAGAATAGATTAGGAAATACTTGTAAAATAGAAAAAATTGATAAGACACAGCAGGATACATTAGAAGGGTGGGACTTACACTGACACAATCATGAGAATGAAATGGAAAGATTATTTCATTGTTAAATTGTAACGCAAAAGTGGGCAATAAATTAAATTATTATTTTTATTTTTATTATTATATTTTTGTCTTTTTTATATTGTATTTTTATATTCTATTTGTATGGAGAGAACTCAAAGATGTTGAGAATCGTGCGGTTTATTTAGAGATAAAGAATTGAGGCGATACAATAGATACGTAACACTTTCGGCGAATGTTGTTGAGATATTACTGTTCTGTGTAACTGAGCACTCGGGTCGGTCACGAGAGCGTGAGTGCGTATGAATGTAGACGAGGTGTTGTGTGGAAGAGTATGTATGTATGATATCGCGAAAAGTAAATAGGAAGTCCATCAGCTGTTCGAGAATGTTCATGTTGTCTTGCGATTGATGTGAAGAAGAGAAAAAGAGAAGGAGAAAGAACGAGAGATTGAGAGAGGGAGAGAGAGAGAGAGAAAGAGAGAGATGGTTCTGCCGATACACTATTTATATTCTATTTTTATATTTCTATTGTTTAATTAATTGAACAATATGTAATCATTTTACAAATATTGTAATCTATTTGCTTGTCTGTCTCCCTCCTTCACTTGTCATCAATTTCTATCGACTCTGCATAATTCTTTCTATGATTCTCGCCTCCAATTCTAAAGACGATACTACGTAATAAGTCGCTGTATTTCAAACTGCATACAGTATCATTTTTATTTAATCTTAAGTCATGTGTAAGCTATGTGTATCCGCGGCTGTATCAAACTGCAGAAGATGTGAGGACAAACTTTAAAACTTTTGTTACTGTGTTGTAACAGAGCGACGCTGCCTGCGAAACATTATATACGCGTCGTGCTGCTAAAATAATATGTGATAGCGAATACTACGACGAGGATTATCTTGTAGATTGCGAACTGGTAGCATCTGTCATCAATGATATTTTAGCGGATGCTCGTAGGAAAAAAATGTCAAATTATATTCCATTTCTGTTTATATTTTTATATTCTTTTAATTGTAATTAAATTTCTTAAACATATTATTTCTCTATTTACTTATCCGTCTTCCTCCTTCTCACCTCACCAATTTCTGCTGACACCACATAATTCTTTTTATGATTCGTGCGTTCGTTACGCCATCAAATGATGTAATCTTGCACGGTGGTCCCATCACGGGGGATTCAAATTACACGTGATCGCGCGATACGCTGCGATGTTAAGATTGAAAAACATTTTTTTAAAATTGTTAGCTTTAGAGTGTGTGTGGTACATATTGGTTCGATAGATCGGTGAGGGAGGGGATTAAAATTATTATTTCTCTGCGTTGGGAAAAAATGTCTGTTGATATGGAAATGATTTTTTCTGCTGATGCCGCATAATTTTAAGATTCGACGTTTCTACATGTATTGTATTTTGTTCTTCACGCTGCCAAATGACGTCATCTAGCGCGGCTGCTCCAGAAGAGTCAGATTTCGCGAAATCTCGCGATACGCTGCGACGTTAAATCGGAACGCTTTGAAATACTGTTCGCTTTAAAATCTTTAGAATGCTTGCTACATATCTGTTTGAAATAATATTTCTACATAATGGTTCGGTGGATCGTTGATTAAAAAATTATTATTTCTCTGCGCTGGGGAAAAATTTTTCTGCTGCATATTGGTTTGCTAGATCGGTGCGGGGGTGGGTCAAGATTGTCCCCTCCCTCGCAAAAAAATTTCCGGTGGTGGATCGGGGTCTGTAAAAGTTTTCGGGGGTTTCGCCACCTAATTCTAAGATTCGGTGTTTATTTCGTTCGAGCGTTCTTCGCGCCGTGAAAATGACATCATCGCATGCAGGTGTCTCAGAGGAGTCAAATTACGCGTAATCGCGCGATACGCCGCGACGTTAAATCGGAACGCTTCGAAATACTGTTAGCTTTAGAATGCTTGCTACATAATGGTTCGGAAAAATATGTCTGTTTGCTACATAACAGTTTGCTATATCGGTGATTAAAAAATTATTATTATTTCTCCGTGTTGGGGAAAACTTTCCATCACATATTGGTATGGAAAAAAGTTTCTGCTGACGCCGCATAATTCTTTCTATGATTCGCGCTGCCAAATGTCGCCATCCTACACGACTGCTCCAGGAGATTCAAATTACACACGATATGCCGCGACGTTAAATCGGAACGCTTTGAAATACTGTTAGCTTTAGAATAAAATGTGTTTGTATCACTATGTAGCGCTGTCTCGTTCCCTCTCCCAGATTTTAGCTTTAAAGTAATGTTCTATCTCTTTCCCACCCTCCGAAGACGCGGTGTGTATAAAAAACGCCGATCTTTCCCGAGATCGTCCGAAATAATTCCCAGTAAAAATAAATTATTAAAACAATTTCAGCTACATAATGGTTTGGAAAAATATTTGGGGGTGGGTCAAGGTTGTCCCTTCCCTCGGAAAAAATTTCCGGTGGTGGATCGGGGTTTGAAAAAGTTTTTCGGGTGTCATTCACTCCCTCCGGTTAGGTCTAAAAAGTTTGCGGCGGTGGGCCCGGTCTCCGCGGCGGCTCGTCCTGGAGTGATCCCCTCCATCATCGCAGCTTCCCCCACTCCGCGGCTCGTGCGCGCGCAACCGGTCTTCCTCACCCTCGCGGTGAGCTACTTTCCGCCCATTGATTTGAGCAACGATGATTACGAGCTTGGTCTAACAACCTTTGAAACTTATCACACGATACCAAACATCGACTCGAGCAACGATTAATTCTACTTCGCCACAAACTATGACATCAACAACAAAAACAACAACGGTGCCGACACCACACATGAATACATTACGATTCCCCACGGCTCCTACGAACTAGACGCCATTGCCAAGTATTTGAAGCAGCGATTACTCGAGCGGTATCCTCAAAATCTCAGCGGCACCGATGAGAACAGCAACAACAACAACGATGATGGTGACAACGATGCGTATCCTATAGTGTTGCGTCCCAACAACAACACTATGAAAAGCGAACTGTACTGTCGGTTCGCCGTAGATTTTACAAAGCCTAATAACATTGGATCGCTATTGGGATTCTCGACGAATCGGGTATTAGAACCAGGGCGGTGGCACGAATCGGACGATCCAATTAATATCATGAACGTGAACATTATTCGTATAGAATGTAGCGTAACCGCTGGCGCGTACAGCAATGGGAGGCGTGTACATACGATACATGATTTTTCTCCGAGAGTCCCACCAGGATATAAGATATCGGAAACGCCCGCGCAGATCATTTACCTTCCAATCATCGCACGGGTCATTACGGATCTAACGATACGCGTTGTGGATCAAGACGGACGATTTTCGAGGTGAAGAGATTACCATCAGATTGCACGTACGACGACGACGACGATAATACGTGTGGTGCGAAAGAAATGCTTGTATTGAATGACTCCAGAAACCTGTTTCTTCCAAGTGAAATTGTTTACAACAACAACAACAACAACAACAACTGCAACAGCTCTGATTACGCTAAAAAGATGAAGCTCAGTGCTGCGAACATTGCATTTTTGAAATCTTTGGGATTCATTGTGCGCATTTAAGTTGAAAAATGGCTGATATTCTAAGCATTGGAGGGAAGCCGACGTTTGATGATCGCATCGTCAAGCTCGAGACTCACACATACAACCCATATGTCAACACAACGTTTGGATACAGCGATGATTTAAGAATACCGATACAGCAGCAGGATTTATACACATTGCCGTGTGAAAGTTTCCTCTATGTGGAGGGAAAATTGAAGATAAATAAGCCAAATGATGCGTTAACGGTGATGTTGGGAAATAATTGCGTGGCGTTCTTATTCGATGAGATTCGGTACGAGCTGAATGGCGTGGAGATTGATCGCAACAGAAACGTTGGAATAACTAGCACGCTTAAAAACTATGTATCGATGACATCTGACGATGACAAAAATATGGAGAATGCCGGATGGGGTTTGAAACGACGCGATGGGCTAATAGTGAAAAATCATTTCAATTTTTGTGTCCCGCTCAAATATTTGTTGGGATTTTGCGAGAACTACAAATGCATGATTATTAATTCGCGCCATGAATTGATTTTAATACGCTCGCGCAACGACAAAAATGCTCTGATAGGATCACCGATGTTGGAACCAGAAATTGAATTACTTAAACTACAATGGCGGATGCCTCATGTGACGCTGAACGATGTTAATAAGCTATCGTTGCTACGTACTTTGGAAAGTGGACAAAACCTGAGCATTTGTTTTCAATCGTGGGATCTGTACGAGTATCCTCTCTTACAGAGCACGACCAAGCATTCGTGGGCCGTGTAACGCGGTTACGAGGTAAACGTGGTATCCGAGTAATTAGTATCTAAATCAGTCTAATCGGAAGGATGTTATGCGCGTTACAGTACAAATTATTATTTAATAATTTAAAGAATTTTGTTTGATATCGGGATTCCAAGATCTAGTCCTATACAGGCCCCGCACTGAGTTATTGTGAGGATTTAGTTAGTTTATCTTTAAATAACTTCTGCTCGAGTGTAAAGTTCAAGTGTGAATAGTTATATTTTTATTCTTTTACTAATGAGTTAGAGGGGCTGGTGAGCCAAGGGTAATCCCAGAATACTGGCTAATGCCAATATTGACTCTCCGTTACCTCCGCATTCGCCAGTTGCGAATAAAGCACATAAAATAAATCTTTTACATGAGATGACGCTCGCCAATCGTTATTCCGTGTTACAATATTCAAAAAAAAGAATGCGCAACTCACCCACTTTATCGATATACTTTTAAAACGTATAAATTTTGGTTGTTTGTCTTTGAACAGTACTCAATAGAACGCATTTCCGTGCCTGGGAAAGAAAGAATCACACACACACACTATATTGACGATTATTATAAATGATAGCGATAGATAATAATAAAAATCAAACACGAAAAGGAATGAGATCTAACAGAAGATTGATCCCAACGCAACATAGAAAATTAACCAAGATTATTAAGCGAATATAAAACGCAGATTTATAAAATTGAGAAACGATATATTAAAACAAAACACTATTTAACGTGGAAAGAATGAGTCCATTCACTATAAACTTTGGAATCTCTGGCTCGAAACGGAATTTAAGTTAAAGAAAAGAAATTACTATCCACGGACACCTTCACGCTCTCCGCGACTGTACGACAAAGAGTGACTTCAGCTTCGCGCCCCCGAGAGCGCCCGGCCGCGAGGTCCGCTCAGAAAAGCTGACGCTGCAGTCCCAATCATGCCCCAGCAACCGTCGCATGATTTCGTTAGGTGTTCTCACTTTCATTCTTCCATACTTTTACTTATGCGCTACCGGCGTAGAACAGGGTACTCTCATCCTCATGCCTCTCACACTCAGATCACTCCTTTACATCGATGCGACGATTCGACGGTCAGAGATGCGCTCGATTAGGTTAAACCAGAATGCTAGATGCATTGTCAAGACACACCCCCACCGCTTACATTTAATCAGTGTCGCGAAGTATGAGAACCACTGCTCATTTTGAACGAACTACTGAGAACCACGCTGATGCCTCAGCACAGTCCCACGTTCAGGGTACAGCGCAGCGACCAAACGTCGCGGTGACGACGACGTTCCGAGTACCGAGTATCCGTTTTCATAGATAAAATACAGTAAGCAGAAGTGCGCTCGATTAGGGATTTCCCAGAACGCTAAGCGTTGTCGAAGCACTCTGCCCACTAACAAAGGAAAAACACAACTAATCATTGATTTTAAAAATTTTGAAGTTTCGGGACGTAACAGCCGTGAAGGCATCTGCACAGCTGGAGAAGCCGCGCTGCGTGATCCTTGCTCTACAGACTGGTCGAAGGAATGTGATGAGCGAAGACGTTACTATGTTCAACAACTGTAAATTGACCAATGTAAAACTTTTTCTCAATTCAGAATTTTACCCATACGATGACATGAACTTGGACTTTGACAAGAATAAGCATGCCATCTTGTATCATATGTATACGCAATTCGGTAAAACGTATTATGGACATAGTTGCAACGAGGCATTATTCACCGTGGCTGAATTTTTACAATTTGGCCCCCTCGTGGTAATTGATTGCTCGCGACAAAATGAGTCGATCAAGAATGTCACAGTGGATGTGCACATAGAATTCGAGTGTAAAGAGAATGTACCGGTAAATACTACGGCCTACTGTCTGATTCTGCACGATCGGGTGCTTGAATACAATCCGTTTTCAAACGTGGTGCGCAAAATGAATTAAATTGTCACGCTACTTGCCCGCCCTCTCCTGTGTCAAATTCGCAAAAAAATTTCATCGCGAAAATTGAGATGCTTTGCGAGAAAGACTGCATTCTCCCGTCTGTCTTGAAAGCGAACGGACCTCTAAATTGTATCGATAATGGTCGTGCCAACATTTGTTGACCTGCAAGGATTCATCGTCGATGGAAGATTTGTCGTCAAGGAAGAGGCTGTCCTACGAAAGGAGACAATTCTCTCGCACTATATTTTTGGGAGTTCGATGCCGCAATATCTTCTTACAAAATCCGACAAATCAAGCATCCGATGGTTGGTTGCAAAACATCATGGACTACGTTGGGACGATGGAGACGTTCCATACAGTATGGCTAAACGGCTAATGTCGAAAGCTGTAGCTGATGCGATCGACGAAGAAGATAACACATCCCATATCGTATACGTTAAAGGGCTGCAGAAACGCGACTGGCTTGAGGATTTCCTGGATGAAAATACGAGAGCGGGCGTGGTCATTGAGACGCTGGATATTGACCAGATGTTTAATTAAAAAAAATTTCGCGATTTTTATTAATAATTCCATTCTGGAGGATGGACAAACGAAATCAGGGGGTGGACAAACGTCTTCTACATCTACACTAACTAAATGAATCGTTGGACAAACGATTTCATCGTTTAATTAATGAAAAATCGAACTTATACGCGTTCGCTTCACCAGGACGCTTCTTTTTCGAGATTTTTATTAATTATTCAATTCTGGAGGGTGGACAAATGAAATCTCGGGGTGAACAAACGTCTTCTGCATCTAAACTAACAAAATTTATCGTTGGACAAACGATATCATCGTTTAATTAATGAAAAATCGAACTTATATGCGATCGCTTCACCAGGACGCTTCTTTTTCGAGATTTTTATTAATTATTCAATTCTGGAGGGTGGACAAATGAAATCTCGGGGTGAACAAACGTCTTCTGCATCTAAACTAACAAAATTTATCGTTGGACAAACGATTTCATCGTTTAATTAATGAAAAATCGAACTTATACGCGATCACTTCACCAGGACGCTTCTGTTTCGAGATTTTTATTAATTATTCAATTCTGGAGGGTGGACAAATGAAATCTCGGGATGGACAAACGTCTTCTGCATCTAAACTAACAAAATTCATCGTTGGACAAACGATTTCATCGTTTAATTAAGGGGGCCGTCTCACCGGTGCCTTGAATGTGTGCGTACGCTCACACAAGCTAGGAAAAGCGTGTACGTATACGCGATGTATAAACAAACCGTTTCAACCAACTTACGGCGCGGAATCGGCATGAAGGAAACTTTTGCGGGTATGGTTGCCTGCAGAAGACATCCGTGCAGATGGGTCTGGTGCGTTTGAACGCTAATAAGCACCGTCCGTTGAAATAATAATGAATTTATGACTCGTGTTTTGAGACAAACTCGAGAAATGACAGAATTATGCTTCAAGGATTCTCCGTCACCAGCGCTGATGATATATTCGCTCCATGTACCATCAGAACCGGTGGAAGTCCAAGCTAGCCGATAAATGTAGGAAATACATAGTTACCGAGACGTATTGAGAGTCGAATCGCGCTGTTGCCGCATTTCCCCTATTACTATTCTGTCGTCAGAGAAGCTTGAATGAATCACGGCGAAGCGGCTGGAGAACAAAGATGGGCAATGATAATATCTGGAAAAATTAGCATAAATGTTCGGTTCGAGAGGCATACATACGGTGGATTATGTATTGATAAAATGTAAAACGTAATGTTTTTAGTAACATACTGCTGAGATTTTCCAGATTATAATGAGTTGAAACACGGTATAAATCAGTTTATTTCTAGAACGGTACTAGATAATTGACTATAAATGTAACATTGCTAACCTGATTATGCTAAAAATAATCCGATTTATACCGTGTATTTATTTTCATCTGGAAAATCTCAGCAGTATGTTACGGAAACGTTCATGCCGATACGATAGAAAATGTGAAAATTTGAAGCGCGGTACCACTGACTCTGTCAGTGGTCACAAGTGCCAGCAATGGCACTTGTACTCGCGGATCATACGATCACGCGAGTCGATCCACGACTTTATAGTTTTTAACGTAAGGAGTAATAAAGATATATATCATCTGCAGTAACCTTTATCCAAGAAGGTTTCGTGTACACAACGGTACCCCGTCAGATTGTCATACGAGCGGCCCGGGATCAAGTCCCCTGCAACCCATAACTTTTTTTTTTCAAGTTTTTCCCGTGGAAATATATTTTGATAACATTACGTATTATATAGTGCGTTACATATTACTCTATGCAAATTTTAACATTGAAAATGCATTTATTACATAACGTAAGGGTGGACTTATACCTGCTAATTTTCGCAGTACAAAAATTTGAAAGCACCGGTGAAAGAGATGATTAGAATAATATGTTATGTTATAAATGCATTTTCAACGTAAAAATTTGCGTAGAGTAATACGCAACGCACTATATAATACGTAATACTCACAAAATATATTTCCACGGGAAATATATATCCATCTATGCGCCAAAAATAACTAAACATAAATATTGCACAGAATGACAGCAGATAATAAGAATTGCGAAGTTTAGAAGGGATATTGATACGCAAATTAGTATTATTTCATAAATTATTAAAATAAACTATCAAATTAAAGAGACTTTATCTTTATTTGTCGAGCCGAGCGATATTGTATCGCTCACCCACCTAACCTGTCGCCTGGAGTTGCTCGGCGATGTATCATCGATTATGCACAAACAGAATTTCTTTATTTTTCATCGTACCAATATAAAAGTGTTTCTGCCGATATTGACAGAAAATAATTTAAATCGGACTACTTTGAACGAAATAGGCTTTCAATTCTGCAAATAAATTTTATGTGTAATATTGTAATGACAGTTCAAATTGTGTCAGGTTTGATATCTTTCCATCTTTCCTTTTTACAATCCCGGACCTCTCTATCTTTCATTGTTGCTACGTTCAGTGAGGCTCTGCCGCTAGACGCAGCTCTCGTGCTGCATTCCTTGAAGACTTCTCGATAAAAAGAGAGACCTCTGTGGCAACAGCGCGGCAGAGGCAGAGAGAACAGTACATGTGGCAACTATGCGTCAAAAATTAGTCTACACAGAGTAACTGGAGATGTCACCTATGTACAAACTCTTTTTATCGATCGTAGTAGTTTCAATAGGGTCCGTTTGTTTACTGGGGACGCTTCGATCGATTCGGATCATAACAAAAATGAGACGGCCCCCTTAATGAAAAATCGAACTTATGCGCGATCGCTTCGCCGGGACACTTCTTTTTCGCGATTTTTATTAATAATTCGTTTCTGGAGGGTGGACAAACGAAATCACGGGCTGGACAAACGATGCTGGATCATGGACAATAATATTCCTCTGTTAAAACGTTGAAAAGTGTTCACTGATGTAGCTGATGACAAATTTTCTTAATTTGTTCATAACTTTTTTTTGGAGGGTGGACAAACGAAATTTTTGGGTGGACAAACGTGGAAAAACGATGGACAATCAGCACCCCCCATAAAATTTTGAAAATTTTTCATGGGGGTGCTGGTAAAAATTTTTTTTTGTTCATAACTTTTTTTTGAGGGGTGGACAAACGAAAATTTTTGTTGGACAAACGTGGACAAACGATGGACAAACGAATGCCATCGGGTTTTTTTAAAAATTCGAATTTGGGGGTGCCAACTTCACAGAGCTGTAGTCGCAGGCTGGGCACTGCGACCCCCGGTCGCTAGACTCCTCCCGGAGGGAGTCTAGCGACCAGTCGCACTGCGACCCATTGCCACAGTGTGACAGAATCCCAAGAAATAAGGAAAGAAGTCAGAATTCAAAAGATATGTATTTTTATGTTACCTGTAGACTAGTAATATGAGTACCTAAAAACGGTTAAAATATCACGACGCCTACTTCTGTTCTGTGTGCAAACACGTGTCTGTGATTGTATGTATTTTTCGTGCCGAATTTTAAATCGAGTCTTTTAATTTTTGGTGATATAAAAGAAAACAATTTTTGGAGCCCCAAAATAAGTAGTGTCGATTCTGTTAAGTAATAGCAAATAATTAGTTACATACAGTTTTTTTCCATAACAAACCAATTGAAAAATTGTTAGCAATCATCCCTTTTTTATTTCCACTTCCGGGAACTTCTGAACAAATTTTTTGTTTGTTTTCTAATCAACATAATCTAGACCTTGCTACTGCGGAAAGAGCATTCGCGAATATTTTGCAGTTATGGATTAAATACGTGTATTCTATGTCGCACAGTGGGGGTAAATCCCAAAAAATCCTGTATTTTGCAATTTAAAAATGCCGAAGATTATTAAGGAAATTGATACTAAAAGAGTTAATATATAAGTTTGACGTTATTTAAGAAAATACCGTCAATTCGTCATGAATTAGCGTCAATAGTTCCAATAAAACTACAAGAATTTGATAAGTATGCCATGGAAAGTGCAGTGTTCCTATCAACACACGCGCGAAACGGATTGTTAGCGGGCCACGGTTTACTACAGCTTTATGACACTAGACCTTCGCCCCCCTACACGATATAAAGTAATTAAGAAACATCTGCTAAGTAACTTGCAGAACAGCGGAACAATTTTTAAAATTAATCCCCAATTGCTACAAGCTAATTCTTCTACGCTCGGCAGGCAATATACCGTGTTTCGCTACAGTATAAAAGAATAAAAAGTATGGTCGGAACGTTGACCGTGACGAAAATTTATTTTAAGGTCCGCACAATTACCAAAAGAAGAAGATGTTCTTATGTTAGATCGAAGAATGTTTCCTTGGCAATGGGGTAGGAAACGAAATTATTCTGCAGAAAGACCAGTACGCCTCGCGGAGAGCCACAGGAAGAAAAGGGGTGGTCTGCTGACTGCGCGTGATGCCTTATCTCTCGAATATAAACACGCGTTGGAATATTAAAACAAAAACACGCGCTGACGTATTCAGATGTGAGAGAAGGTGGGCCATAACTCGGACGCGATTGGCTCGAAAGCCAGCTATTACGAGAGGACGGAGACGAAAAGAATTATAATATAATTTATATCAATACCAGAGTGATAAGTTTTTACCTTTCTGTCTCCTGTTGAATCATAATTTGTATCTTATTATTTATTTACATATATATGTATTTTCATTGCTACCAAATAGTCTGTGAATACTGAATATGTCCATATACCTACTTAAATAAATACCATGTTCAGAACTTGGGAAGAAGACTATTTTTATATCGACAATATTTTAAAATCTTAATAAAATATACTTCATACTTACAATTAGTACTTTATGTAAAGGGGATATATAGGGTATTATCTTTTTCGGGATAGGTTCAGATTTAAAATAGAAAACGTACGAACAATTATAAGCATACAGAAAGGAATATTTCCTGGATGTTTCATAGTAACAACAATATACAGGAAGGCGAATATTTTATTATTTCAAATTAATGTGTAAGAAACATAATTTTTCTATGTTCTCAGGTAATAATTTTGATCTATTATTGGTAATGATATCGTCCGATCGCGTCCGAGTTTTGCCGAGCCGACCTGAAATCAAATCGCCCGCTCATGCCGGCTATGCTTGTAGCCCGAATCGAGTCTCGGGACCCCGCCCGATCCCGCCCGAAAGATTCCGGCACGTCCCGAGCACACCCCTGGTCGCAGGCAAGGAGATTCAGCCTAGGGCCAGTCGCTGGGTCAAATCGCTGCGACCAATCGCAGCGACCAATCGTGGGTAGTAGGAGATCCCACCTTAAAGGGGTCAATGATAAAAGTTATTATGATATACTGTTTATACTTTATTATGTATAAATAGAATTATAAGGACACATATTATATGCCAATGCTTTTACAAAATCTATTTCTGTGTACGTTTGACGTTTTTGTATTATTCTTTGCATTCTTTCCTCTCTTGTTCGGTCTTTCTTTTTCTTTTTAAGTGGTCGTTCACCTAGTGACAATTGTTCCAGTGTATTTTCTACTACAGGTTGTTCCTTTTGAATTTCACGCATAATTTTAAACAATGAAACATTATGGCTGTCAATGAAATACTGCCACCGTCGGTGCTAATCTTCTACGGAGTTTTGGGTGCGTGGAAAATTGTGCAAATCGTTATCATATACCGACTACATTTCTGGTGAAAAAAGTGGGGGCCGAATCAGTAATGTTCCATTAGGCCTATGTGTAACACTGTCATTTACATAATATCTATCAAACCATTTTACAATGGCTTCAACTTCGGAGGGGATTAAAGTTTTTAAATAATTAAACGTGTTCGGAATTTCTGCAGGTTGTAAAAATGCAATACATGGAATACATTTCATTAATGGACTAAATGTCTCATCCGTTTCGTACTTTCTTGTTAGTCCATTTTTTTTAATTTTACGATAGACATTTTGACATAAATGAAAAAAACAAGCTTTAATTTTTGTGGATGGAAAGACAGATTTGATTGCATTTATGGCAGCATTTTCGAAGTCCGTTATAAGAAATTCTGGTTGTAACGATATGCCTAATTCACAACCTAACATGGAAATTTTATCTAATAATACAGTATTGTCTCCTTATGGACTCGATTTGGTGTACACGATGTGGGTTTTTCGCTATCCCCACCACTTCTGTCTGACTCTTGTCCGGCGAAGGCAAGAGCGAGATGGAACGAGAGCGAGCGAGAGGCACTGGAAGCGAGCAAGGCCGGTACGAGACAAACGACGCGTTGATATTTTGTCTCGCTCCGTATTTCGGACGCCGTGACACTTCGTCCTTTGCGTGCGCGACGGGCGTGCGCAATGGTCACGAGCCCATAATGTGAGCACGGGAACCGTTTCGCAAAATCTTGACGCAGGCACGGCTCAAATCTTTTTTACGCCCTATGCGAACTTGTGAAATAACGCCCTGTATTATAATACATTTATTTGAATTTATTGATGACTTTACTCTGAATTTTTATTCGTAGCTTAAAACAGTTGCAGTACAATTAGTAATATTTTATTTTAAAGTTTATGTTCAACAATACCAGCAGTGAAAATACCATTTTGCACCTCTTGTCGGCTTTCCGCCCTAGGCAGTCACCAATAGGGACCAGCCAACCTTACAGGCAGCGATCAGTATGTACATAGCCAAAGAAAATACATATATAACGCGTCTTAGACTAAATAAATAGTCTAAGACTAAATAAATAGTCTAAGACGCGTTATATATGTATTTTCTTTGGCTATGTACATACTGATCGCTGCCTGTAAGCTTCGCTGGTCCCCATTGGCGACTGCCTAGGGCGGAAAGTCGACAAGAGGTGCAAAAGGGTAGTTTCACTGCTGGTATTGTTGAAAATAAACTTTATAATAAAATATTACTAATTGTACTGTTTTAAGCTACGAATAAAAATTCAGAGTAAGGTCACCAATAATCTCAAATAAATGTATTAGAATAAAGGGATAAATTGGACAAGTTCGCCTAGGGCGCTAAAAAGACGCGTTCCGTGCCTGGCTATCTGACCGTCGCGCGCATGCGTCGAGCAGTCACGATTCCATCTGAGCGCTCGCGCCCGTCGCGCACGTCCGCTGCGCACGCAAAGCGTTCTATCTCGCTTCCTCTTCGGACTGAAAGAAGCGAGAAACGAACACTCGGAATTAGGGCTCTGTTCATGATATGGGTTCAACGCCGGTCCCGACCAGCGAGCCCACAGCGAGGAAATACTGTAGTTTATAAAGGTTCTGCTGCTTCGATGACAACAGTGCATAAACTAAAAGAATAACCCGATTTTCTTCATCGATATTACCATGTATAGTATGTAGTTGCTTAAAAAAAGTGGGAACCATTTTAAACGTGCCATTCATCAACCAAGTTTTCATTTTCGCTAAAGTTCCTATGTTATCATTTGTTGTGCATAATATTATATTTCCTGCTTCTTCTTTTATGATTCTGACGAAAGGTTTCCCGTCCAAGCTTTTAGACAGTTCATTTGGCAAATTAACTTCATCAATATTTTGTGGTTCTTTTGGCTTATTTTGCCTTCGTCTATAGAGTACCCGTTGTTTCAAAGCATTATTGCTGGGAAGCAGTGATGCCAGAATCGTGGGACGCGGGACCAAACGCTTACCCCCACTATGACCTACCGTCGTCTCCCATTATACCCTACCGGCGTCCCCCACTTTCTTCCCACCGCACTGCACACAAGCATATTTTTACTCCTGTCCGTGTGAGCTGCCTGTTGGGCTGTCGAGCACACGGGCAGGGGTAGGGATATGCTTGTGTGCAGTGCGATGGGAAGAAAGTGGGGGACGACGGTAGGTCATAGTGGGGGTAAGCGTTTAGTCCCGCGTCCCACGATTCTGGCATCACTGCTGGGAAGATGTGGCTGAATAGTTTTTCTTGCAGCTACAGTTACATCTCCAACAATTTTGTACGGTCTTCCATCAGTCTGCTCAGCCAATTCTTTTATCTTATTACAGGCTTGTATCACATGAGACCGCGATGCGTCCGGTGCATGATTATGTTTGGAAGTATCGTGGGAGCGAATAATGTGCTGCCCATTTATATATAATGTATTTGCTGTACCTTTACATTGACAGCAGCCAGCTTTCTTACCACTTCTCTCGCACACCCAGTAATACAAATCATTCCTATTCCTGTTCTTGTTGTATATAAAACCATCAACAAGAATTTTTATTTTACCCCGATTAGAAGAAAGAATTTGAGCAACTTGATTGGCAACACACTGATTTTCTTCTGATGAATTCATTCCGCTTACTATTCACAAAATATGTAAGCGACAAGCACGTACGAAAGCGAAGCGTATACTGACTTGTTCGCGAAAGAGCTCGCGATGAGCGTGAGATGCCGGTGAGGTTATGTAAAGAACGCACAGTATTTATGAGCAATGTGTAGTCAATGTTTATTGTACACTCTCTGAGTGAGTCAGAACATAAAATAATTATGAGTGAGAATGAGCGGATGCACGTTGTGCAGAGAGTGTACAGTTCCTGTCTCGTTGAGACGAATCGCAAAACGACGCACACGTGGCCGCGTAACTGACTACGATCCACAATCGATACACGACGAGTCTGAGCACGAGATATTGAATTGAGCGGTGAGATACAAAACGGTTGAGCGTTAGCACGAGCAGAACAATGAGCCTTCACGAGTTACTTGAGACAAAACGTTCAGTAAAACCGACGCGTCTACTTTCGTACTCTGCGTGACCAAGAAGAGCAATATGGCCGATCGATTTCCGTTAGTCGTCTTCTCCAAAAGTCTGGAGGATCGAGCGACGTGGGGAAATGCGATTGGCTGAGCATTCTGTCGCTGACACCTGATTGGTGGATCGATTGTGGATCTGGCTTGTCGATCCGCTGTCCAGGAGGTGCTGCGATGAGTTGGGTGTGGCGGAGATCGGAACTACCGAATCTCAAACATGACTGAATGAACAATTAGCCTTATACACAGTAGAAGTCGGTGTCAATGTCGACGAACTAATTGTCGGTGATTTCAACATGTCGGTAAATAAACATTGTCGGCGAACTCGGTGTTGGTGAAATCGTGTCGATGAAAACATTGTCGGTGAAGTGATTGTCGGTGATTTAAAGGTAACCCCTTTTATATATGGGACTTATATGGTATATACAGGGTCATCGTTTAATCCTGCAACCCGCGCGCGCGCGAACAGACGAAAATGGCAACACCGCCTCACGGACGCATTCCACTACAACCATGCACCGGCCCAGCGCAGAGCTGCCTGCGACCGTTGGACAAGAGTGATGCCCGAGCTTCGAAAATTTTAGCGTCACAAAGAGCTAGGTATTGGGAATTTCCCGACCCAGGTAATCGAGCCGCGCGCTCCGCTTTTATGATCGGTCTACCACTCGCACCCCAGATCACTGTAATGAGGTTTGAAAATAATGTCAACAGATCTCGTACCCGTCTCAATTTCAAAAATTTTAGCCACGACAGGGTTGACGGTTCCTTGTACGGAGAGATTTTTCGCCACCTGCTTGTGAAAACCACAGTAACGGCACATCGTTCCAAAAAATGACATTAACGGAAGCCGGTATATGCGTGGCGTTGAGTAGCTAAAACATTCTAACACAAAAATTCTAGAAAAAAAATTCAAACACCGCTACAATCAAAGACACGTCGCATTAGTTACCCCTTACGTCTGATCTAGGTATGCACCGCATTAAGGATAAAATCATAAAAAAGAAAACCAGAACAATAGATTCTGAGGTCTGCAGAACTAACACATAAATGAATAAAAATTTAATTTCTCAATTTATAAATGTAATGATACAGAATCAACTAGCCTATTGTTTATCAACACCACGAATTTTAAAAACAGCGTTAAATACATTATCAAATAAACAGTTTCCAACAGCTTTTTAAACAATTATGGTTAAAAAAATTGATAAAAGAAAAATTAAGTAAACGTAAAATATGTTAAATTATCCATCATTAAGAGGGATTAATTTTTCCTCATTTTTTTGGCGGAAATTGCATTCCGATATGTCTTACAGTTCAAAAGTTATACGAAAAAGACCCCAAAATTTTCAACCGGGGCCGGGAAATTCTGAATAGTTCTTTGCAGCGTTAATTTGACAGGGATCAGCCCAAAATTCTCGAAGCTCGGGCATCACTGCTGTCCAGCGGTCGCTAACAGCTCTCCGAACGCGGTGACGGTGCATGGTTGTAGTGGAATGCATCCGTGAGGCGGTGTTGCCATTTTACAAGTTCGCGCGCGCGCGGGTTGCAGGATTAAACGATGACTCTGTATATAATGTTTGAAATAAAGACGAAATTACGTTTTTCTGCAAAGACAAAATTTTTATTTACAAACCACGTGTGTGCACAACATTCATAATTCCTAACATAATTTTACGACTAACTGTACCCTAGTTTACAAGATCAAGTGTCTGTGAATAAACGAGTTTCTCACCTGCAAAGACAAAAAAACAACATTTAAAGCCTTTAATTCAGGGTTATAAATTCTTTACAGGCAGGTATTCTACAGTCCTCTGACTTTATCGTTTTTACTCCCTCTAACCTCATCTTCTCTCCCATCTCATAAGCGATCGTCATGACACTTATTTAGTTCCGTTGATAGCGCGGTAAATTCCAAAATGTGTCATTAAGAAACGATATACTATTATATGAGTGTGGTTGTTTTCTTTACATATACAGGGTCATCGTTTAATCCTGCAACCCGCGCGCGCGCGAACTTGTAAAATGGCAACACCGCCTCACGGACGCATTCCACTACAACCATGCACCGTCCCCGCGTTCGGAGAGCTGCAAGCGACCGCTGGACAGCAGTGATGCCCGAGCTTCGAGAATTTTGGGCTGGTCCCTGTCAAATTAACGTTGCAAAGAACTATTCAGAATTTCCCGGCCCCGGTTGAAAATTTTGGGGTCTTTTTCGTATAACTTTTGAACTGTAAGACATATCGGAATGCAATTTGCGCCAAAAAAATGAGGAAAAATTAATCCCTCTTAATGATGGATAATTTAACATATTTTACGTTTACTTAATTTTTCTTTTATCAATTTTTTAACCATAATTGTTTAAAAAGCTGTTGGAAACTGTTTATTTGATAATGTATTTAACGCTGGTTTTAAAATTCGTGGTGTTGATAAACAATAGGCTAGTTGATTCTGTATCATTACATTTATAAATTGAGAAATTAAATTTTTATTCAATTATGTGTTAGTTCTGCAGACCTCAGAATCTATTGTTCTGGTTTTCTTTTTTATGATTTTATCCTTAATGCGGTGCATACCTAGATCAGACGTAAGGGGTAACTAATGCGACGTGTCTTTGATTGTAGCGGTGTTTGAATTTTTTTTCTAGAATTTTTGTGTTAGAATGTTTTAGCTACTCAACGCCACGCATATACCGGCTTCCGTTAATGTCATTTTTTGGAACGATGTGCCGTTACTGTGGTTTTTACAAGCAGGTGGCGAAAAATCTCTCCGTACAAGGAACCGTCAACCCTGTCGTGGCTAAAATTTTTGAAATTGAGACGGGTACGAGATCTGTTGACATTATTTTCAAACCTCATTACAGTGATCTGGGGTGCGAGTGGTAGACCGATCATAAAAGCGGAGCGCGCGGCTCGATTACCTGGGTCGGGAAATTCCCAATACCTAGCTCTTTGCGACGCTAAAATTTTCGAAGCTCGGGCATCACTCCTGTCCAACGGTCGCAGGCAGCTCTGCGCTGGGCCGGTGCATGGTTGTAGTGGAATGCGTCCGTGAGGCGGTGTTGCCATTTTCGTCTGTTCGCGCGCGCGCGGGTTGCAGGATTAAACGATGACCCTGTGTATATACTCTGGTATCTCCCCCCTCCATATTTTATCCAGCAACTGGCAAAATTCCTCCCCGATTTCTTTCGGCATAAGTCTCCACGTTTCGTTCTCTATCCCGTCTATTCTCGGTGCTTTCGCTCTTCTGAGTCCTGTGAGCGCCTTTATGATTTCTTCTCTCGTTAACCCCTCTTCCTCCCTGCCCTCGCTGTCCTCCTCCTCTTCCTCCCCCTGCCCCCTCACCTGACCTCCCGTTTCCTGTCCGCCCAGCAACTCCATAAAATATTCTTTAGGCTAATACTTCCATCCACCCCTTCTCTTTTCCTCCTTTTCCCGTACTTGTTTATATACTTCCACGTTTCACATTCAGTCCTTATGCCCTTTATCTTCTCCTCTTCTTCCCTCTCATGTCTTTCCTTTTCCGCTTTGCACCATTTCCTGTATTCTCTTCTCTTCCGTACGAAGTCACTCCTACTTATCCTTCCGCTCTTTAAATATCTCAGTTCTTTTCCTAGTTCTCTCTTCTTTTGCTTCCATTCTTTGCTGTGCCATACTCTCTCTCCTATTTGCCATCTCCTGGCCTTCCTAATGTCCTTCTTTATTGACCCCCTGATTTTTTCTTTTATCTCTTTCCAGATACTCTCTGTGCCTTCTCCTTCTGCCCTCCACCCCGCGCAGCTTTTATGGAATGCCTCTAACCCCTCCGCCGACCAGTCGCTCCCTCTTCTCTCCACTCCTCCTTCCCCCCAATGCCCCCCCTCTCAGCCGCCGGTGCCTCTATTTCCACTTCTATCGGCACATGGTCCGACTCCGTTCTCTCCCCCTCCTCCACCCTTATCACCTTCTCAAACGCTTTATCGTTCGTGATCACGTAGTCTATTATTGATGCCCCCTTTACCCCTATGTACGTCCAGTCCGCTTCTCTCCCGTAACATCCGTTGAGGATTAACCACCCTCTCTCATTGACTCTTTCCAGTAATATTCTTCCTTCTCTGTTTATCGTTTTGTCCTTGGCCTTTCTTTCCCTCCCATTCTTCACCATTATCTCCCTGAACGGCCCCCTTCCTCTCCTACTCTCGCGTTGAAATCCCCCCCCCATCAAAAGTGCCTCCTCCCCCTCCTCCTCCTCTATTCCCTCCTCAATCTCTTTTATTTGTCTCTTCCATCTTCTGACTGTATACTGTCAGTACTCTCCATTCTCCTTCTCCAAACTTTATCCTCACCTCTGCTATTCTCTTGTTCCATGCCCTAAATTCCGTTACCTCCAAGCCCTTTTTGGTGGCTACTATTATCCCTCCCTTCGCTCTTCCCTTCTTTTTCTCCCTTACCGCCGGTATGCACTTCCAGTTGAATCCTTCCGGTAGTTTTCCCTTCATGTTGTTCCATGCTCCTTCCTCCACCCATGTCTCCGTCAGTCCCATCATGTCGAATCCCTTCAGATACTTCCACACCTCCCTGGCCTTGTTCCCCAGCCCTGCCACGTTCCAGAAGCACAGCTTCCGTCCTCCCCCCCCCCCCCGTAACGCACAGTGGTGCCTTTTCCCGAAAAGCTGGCCAAAAGTCAATTTCTGAAGTGAATAGCAGCTTGTTGATAGTATGGTACATTTAATATATATACATCAGCGCAACAAATGCCGTTTGAAAATTTAAAATATAGTGGTCGGTTAATAAGATATAGGCTACCAAAGTTGACGAAATTTCGTACTTTTTAGATGGCTTGAAAACGCTCGCACGTTTAATGTACCAGGTAAAGTTTATTTTTAAAAAATTCATATGTAACACATTTTACCATCAAGATACGTGTTATAAACATACATTTTGCACATGAGTAATGCAAAATATCTTTGAAGTTACTCTTGTACTTCCCTTCTCAAGATGTCCTAAATCCTACTCATATTTTAGTACAACGGAAGGAAAATAGTTACTTTATTCACCGAACTTCACTCAGTTAAAGGTTTCTTGACGTAAAGTAATATGTGAAGTATGATATCCAATTGCGAAATCTTGCGCATATTTGCACCTTTTTAAGATATCTGCATTTAAAGTGCCTATTAGTATCTATCTACGCTCTCCGTGAACGAACTCTTTCAGGTCTGCACTTTTTGGTTTGTGGGAATTTTTTTCATAGACAATTATTAATAATAAGAGTTTAAATCTGAACTTCAAATTTTTTTAAACAAAATGGCGAATCCAATATGGCGGACATGTATATTAAAAAGTTGATAGATCTGCACGAAAATTGGTATCCTATTGTTTTTCGGGTCGCTGATTACGAATCTGAACTTCAAAATTTTGAATACAAAATGGCGAATCCAGTATGGCGGACATGTATATTAAAAAATTAATATTACTTGTGCTCTCTGAGCTTTCATTTACATTTTCTTGGTGACATACTACCATTTTTGTTCAATATTTATTATTATTCGTTAAATATTTAAATTATAGGAATCGATGAAACATTAATAGAAAGGTTTCATAATATTTTAATCCCGATTTCTTGTGGCTATACTATTAATTATTCTATGTTCAAAAAGTATTGTATCGATACAGCGAAACTGTATTTATCATTGTATTCGTGGTACTACATGCCACCCACGGCACATAAGGTTTTAATTCATGGTCCTTCTCTGGTCAAAAACTGCGTTCTCCCAATAGGGTGTTTTACAGAAGAGGTCCTGGAATCATGTCACAAACTGTGTAAGCTGTACAGGAAGGGTTACAGTCTTAAGACATCCCGAAAAAGGACGAATCAGGATATTTTCCAACGATTATTGCTGCACTCTGACCCTTATATTACCCTTTCCGATGCTATTCCAAACCGCAAAAAAAAAGATTCCTCTGAAAGTACTCGAAATGGTAGTATGTCAACAAGAAAATGAAAATGAAAGCTCAGAGAACACAAGTATAATATCAGATTCATCAGAATCAGAATAAATGTACATAGATATAGACAATAATATTGGATGTATCAATTTTTTAATATACATGTCCGCCATATTGGATTCGCCATTTTGTTTTCAAAATTTTGAAGTTCAGATTCGTAATCAGCGACCCGAAAAACAATAGGATACCAATTTTCGTGCAGATCTATCAATTTTTTAATATACATGTCCGCCATATTGGATTCGCCATTTTGTTTTCAAAATTTTGAAGTTCAGATTCGTAATCAGCGACCCCGAAAACCCCCGACCACCAATTTCTGACAAAATTGTAGTACGTTTAAGGGTTTTGCCGCTTTTTTGCGATTTGTAACCACTGTGTATCGCCCCTCACTCAATCTTTCCCCCTCTCGTCCAAGCCTTCTAATCCTCCCTCTTTCTCTCATTCCATTTGTACCATACATGGTCTATCATATCTTCTTGTATCTTACCGCTGCCGTTTTTCCCTTTTCCCTATTTTCTCTTGCGATCGCCCTTAGTCTCCTCTGCACCTCTCTCTCCTCCCTGGTCAGATCGTCTTCTATGTATATCCCCGCTTGCAGCTGTCTCTTCTTTATCATCACTTCTTTTTTATCTTCCCAGTTTCCTAGCCTTGCCACCACAATCTCTTCTCCTCCGCTCTTCTTCCTTATCTTCCATGATTCTTTCACCTCTACCTCCACCTTCAAATTCTCTCTTATGAAGGCTTCTACTTCCTTTTCTCCCTCTCCTTCCTTCCACAGACCTTCTCTTCTTACTATATTCTTTTTCCTGTTCCCCCTCTCTTTCCTTTCCTCCCTCATCTCTAACTCTCTCATTCCTCTTTCCAGTCTTTTCCTCTCCGTCTCCCATTCTGCCCTCTCTCTCTTCCTCCCACCTTCCTCTCTCCTCCCTCATCTCTTCTCTCCATTTTTCAATCTCCGCCATGTACTTTCCGAACAATCTTTCCATGGCTCTCTCCATATCCCCCACGATTTCTTTCCTTATCGACTCTCTTTCTCCCTTCTCACCGCTCGATGGCGTTGCTTTAAAACGCTCCGGACCCGCCACATACTTTTACCTGGTGTCGCCTTCGTCGCCGCCATCCTCGATCTTCCTAACCTCGCACCCTCCTCTTTGGCCCTTATAACTTCCAATTTCAGCCCTTTTCTTCCTGTTCTCTTGTCACCTCCACTTCCTTCTCTCTCTTCTCTCCTCACTAAATTCACTCTCCCTTACTCGTCTTAGCTCTCCCTTCTTACACTCGCACTTTCCTTCCCAACGCCATCACAGTTCTCTCCTTAGTATAGTTAATAGTGTACATATCGAAGGGTAAGAAAATTTTTTTTCAATCAAATTCATAAATCTGTTCCCTGTATACTCTTCGTCAAAATTTGCGCTCCGACAAAAACATGGCAGTCGCATTGACAGTCCCCAGGCCATATGGTTAATCGAAATTAAAAAAAACAATAATATTTAGAAACTAGAAGCTTACCTCTATTACGTGACGATCGCAAAATGTCAAAATTGTAAAAAATAACAAAATGGCGGACCACTGATAAAAAGTCATGTTTTCGGGGTACAAAATTGGGAAAATGTTGCTAAAAAAAAATAAAAGCAGGTTGAAAATTCAAGAAAGCTGATTGTCGCGTAATAGCGACGGGGTTTCCGTACAATAAATGTCCTTGGTCATGCCCATTGGACGTATAGTTTTCTCTGTAGACTGTCAACGCGGTTGAAAAATGTCATTCTGAGGAAAACGCGTTTAAAGTTCTGCGTGGCTCAGTCGCGCGTTTGACACCGCTTCACGAAAAACACGATATCTCGGTCAATTTTGCGAATTTCTTCATAATATTTGGAGAGAACATTCTTGAAACGTACGCCTTTCAGAAAATGTAAAAAAAATTCAAATTTCTGACATGGGTCTCCCCCCTTAATATAAGTATAATCCACCGCAAGTAACAATCTATGGCTCTCCAATAGGGTGGGCCGAAAAAACTAATTTTTTTTATTTTCGTTGGAGCCTAGCGTGGAAATGTTGTGTCATTAGGAGTTAAAGACATACGCAGAACATGGGGGTTGTATCTCAATTTTTCACCAGGCCCAAATCCAGTTGAAATTTTTTTTATAAATTTTTTTCAAATTTTTTTGCCTAGTGTTTTTGTGAGTGTTTCTCAGTATCCCCTAAAAATTTGAAGTCATTTGGAAATTGTTTAACCGCCCCCATGGGTCAACAATATAAATAAGTAAATAAATGAAGATATTTTTTATTTTAATTGTGCAGCCTTTCGCCTAATTTGATATTTTAGCATGAAAAATAATATATGCTTAATACCGAATTAACCCAGAACTCACCACGTGGAGGTATCTGCACCAGGAGCTCCACCCGCCCACCCTTCCATGTAATGGTACATTTCAGTTTCACTTACCCTTTTTTAGCAAAATATTGACCTTTATTGTCAAATGTAGGTAATTCCGACCTAGCATCAAATTTAGCTCTTATAAATCCATCTCTCGATGATTCACCACATACTTTTTGTGAAGCCTCGGTGACCAGTTTAACACACCGCTCAACGGCTTGAGTATGACAAGGAAACGTTTCAAATTGAGGTAAGTTTCTTCCTTCCACTATATTTTGTAATTCAGCATCACTAAATTTGATTATTAGCGGTGGTTCTGTTACAATACAGTTTTGCCAGTCAATTATATTAATGTAATCCGGAGCATCAAAGTTTATATTCGGCACCTTAAAAAACCTAATTCCAGTGACCGTTTGTTTTCTTGCATTTTGGATTCGTTGAACAGCGAGTTCTCTAATATGTGAGAAAGAAAAAATTTACAAACAAAAAAGTTTCAACTGGCTTTGGGCCCGGTGAAAAATTGAGATACGACCTCCATGTTTTGCGTGTGTCTTTAACTCCTAATGACACAACTTTTCCACGCTAGACTCCAACAAAAATAAAAAAATTTGTTTTTTCGGCCCACCCTGTTCTGCAGCTGAGGCTCGAACCAAGATCAGAAGCCGCCGCCGAACCGCCCAAGTCCTCAGCTCGAGGCGAGATCGCGCGTCGAAAGTTATTTGAAGCCTTCGAATAAAAGTCGAATAAACTACGGACAAAGATAGAACCTTATTCGATGGTTCGAATAAAAGATCCTCGAATAAAGAAATTTTCATTCGACTAAATTCACTTCGAATTAAAAAATTATCTTTCACCGGCGAATAAATTCACTTCGAATAAAAAAATTATCTTCCGCTGTCGAATAAATTCACTTCGAATAAATTTATTTATCCGTGATGTTTCCAATAAAGATGAATCGTGTTATTCGAAGCTGCGAATAACGAATAAATGTAAACCGTATTATTCGAAGATTCGAATAACGAATAATGATAAAGTATCTTTTATTCGACACGTTATTTAAATAATTTTTTATCTAGATAATGCCCATGTCTAACGTATATGCTAATGCATGGAAAAATAAAGAAAAAAATTGTTATAATTTTTTTCATGGCGTTTTATTAAAAAAAATACCTGTTGCAGATATACAACGCCATGCATTTACTAGACATTAATGTCTATTACTAGACATTACAATTTACATATGAAAACTTTTGAAACACTGCTTGGCTTTAGTAAGGCAAAGGGCTACTTGACACTACGCTACTTCACACTTCTCACACTTTGTTTGTGTGTATCCCTAGGCATTTTGCACCTGCTGCGAACACAATTATCAGGCCAGTGACCAACATTATCTGTCCTTACATCCTGAGGTGGAACGTGTTGAACTGTTCCTCGCCGATTCTTGGTTTGGATTTCCATCTCAACCCTGTTACTGGTGCTGGGCCTTCCCCGCTTATTACGAAGTTTAGATGCATTATTAACTTTGCCTAATACCTCTACTAGTTCCAGTCTCTATTGACACAAATTCAGAATCGATGAATTGGCTTCAGTCCCTTTCAAATCTATATAAATAAGCAATGAATTTATTACTGTCATATCCATTCGGTGGTAAAAGTACGGTTGCCACCCGTACTTTAAAATAATGTATCTTACGTTATTGAAATATTTCAAAATAATACAAATTTACTGTGTAATGTTAAAAGCAATAGAAAATATGTTTGATAGAAATAAAAACTAATAAGTTTAAAATGTACTTTTAATTTGTTGAACGCACTTTTCTTTTATACCCCATGAAAGCAAATGTACGTTATTTTTCTGTAAAAAAGGTGGCAACCCTAGGTAAAAGATATGCTTGCACCACTTTCGGCTTCTCGTTGTAACATGATATCTCCCAATGAAGCTGTCCATGAGGTCTACTCCGCCCATATAGGCATTATATTCTTTTATTATATGTGGACAAGAAATTTTGATCCTAGTCTTATTTTTTTTGTGTTAAACCTTTCTACTGTGCCCCGATGGAAAGAAGGCGGTTGAGAAAATGTAGGGTCCGAATAGTATATCCCTATTGGCTGGCGCGACAACATCGACGAATACAAAGTAAGCAAACGGGACACCGGCGGCGGGAGCCAATGCGAGCGAAGAACCCCGACCGCCTTCTTTCCAACGGGGCACAGTATTTGAGAAACAGGTTCTGCTCCAACATATGAGAATAGAAAAGTGAAACCTGTTGAAAGTTAGGTTATGTAAACTGACCACTTTGCTAGTAACACAAGTATAAACTGATATCTTTATATCTATTATGTACTCTGTTTGTTTTCAAAAGACTACTTTGTATCTAGCACTTCGATTACGGTTGTTTGTATCAATTTCGCACATAAAAATTCATAGAAAAGGAATGGAAAGGAAATTCATCGAAAAACGGAAGAAGAGCACACAAATATGGGCCACTACTCTAGTCGACCAAAAGTAAATAAAAACGTAATTTACTAGAGTAGTCGCTCTGACCCGTGACACGCTGCAACACGAGAGAAGTGCGCCAATATTTAAATTTCTTAACAAAATCTTTATTGTCCTTCTAAATAACAGCTGTCAAATCAGTGCCATCATTGATATTCATCTGTTCTTCATAAGTTTCACGGCGAACAGATTTATTCATTAGTGTTTTTTTGACAGGCAGTTTACAGTTTCCAAGTCTGTTAAGATGTATAGTACCCAGGCTATACAGGGTCATCGTTTAATCCTGCAACCCGCGCGCGCGCGAACTTGTAAAATGGCAACACCGCCTCACGGACGCATTCCACTACAACCGTGCACCGTCCCGGTGTTCAGAGAGCTGCTACCGACCGCTGGACAGCAGTAATGCCTGAGCTTCGAGAATTTTGGGCTGGTCTCTTTCAAATTAACGTTGCAAAGAACTATTCAGAATTTGCCGGCCCCGGTTGAAAAATTTGGGGCCTTTTTCGTATAACTTTTGAACTGTAATAGATATCGGAATGCAATTTGCGTCGAAAAATGAGGAAAAATTATTCCCTCTTAATGATGAATCATTTAACATATTTTACGTTTACTTAATTTTTCTTTTATCAATTTTTTAACCATAGTTGTGTAAAAAGCTGTTGGAAACTGTTTATTTGATAATGTATTTAACGCAGTTTTTAAAATTCGTGGTGTTACGTCCTGAAGGGACTGCTGTGAAACGCCCCCGAGCGGTTAGGGGGATTCACGGGGTTCTTGCTCTGTCAAGGTGCTAAAGCACGCCATGACTATACTTACCGGGAATGAGGAAGGTGATAAGGGGTTGAATCAAAGAGTACACGGAATATAAGGGAAGAACAGTAATGACAAAATATATTGTTACATAAATGCTAATGAATTATCCTACCTTGAGACGGCGCTCCGGCTCAGCTGTCGCTCGCTGTGTCGCTCGAATATCGCACGACACGCTTGCCGTCTAGCGTTTCGCTCGCTCGCAGAGTCGCTGGCCCAAGGGTAGGTCGTGGGCGCTCGCTGTGCCCTCGGATGGCACTCGGAAGTTGGTCGCCTGGAGTCCGTCGTTGCTCACGGTCTCTAAACGTCGGTTTTGTACGCGGTCCTACGTCGATCGCGATTGACGCGCAGGGGCACTCTCGGCGAGGCCGTTTCTCGGTATGTCAGACGGAGTTACCCTTTCACGGATTACTATCAGCCGTACGTATCTCGGGCATTACTCTTGTCCAGCGGTCGCTGGCAGCTCTCCGCTGGGCCGGTGCACGGTTGTAGTGGAATGCGTCCGTGAGGCGGTGTTGCCATTTTACAAATTCGCGCGCGCGCGGGTTGCAGAATTAAACGATGACCCTGTAGATCCCTTGTTTGGCAAGATGAGTAACTAGTGGTACAGAGGTATAAAAATTGCCAAAGTATATAATATGATTTATATGCCTTCGGACATCTCTGGCTAGCTGGATCACAACATTTCCTACTGGTCAAAAATCTGGTTCATCTTGAAACTGCTCACTCTCTTTACCAGTGTATATTTCAAATTTGTGAGCATAACATTTTACACCGCAAATGACAATTTGAACCCCCATGTATGAGATTTCTTCGGTAAATACTGTTTCACAAAGTGTGGTACCTTGGTAGCACACATCTGTTCATCAATAGACAATCTTTGTTCCTTGGGAACTGATGCAAATGTTTTATTTAGATTAGAGCTCTTGTTTTGACCCGAGTATCCGGGTACCCGGGTACTCGGGTACTCGGGTGAGACCCCGGGTAGACAAAAATTACCCGGCTACCCGGGTAGATAAAACTACCCGAGTATACATGAGATACCCGAGTAAATGAAATGTGATGAGAAAGTTGAGAATTTCGATTTGACAGACGAGATAGTGCTTTGGCCTTTCGATCATTTTCGGCTAACATCAGTAATGAACGGAATAAACTTCAAGCAATTGAATGTAGTATTGTGTGCGCGTTACGATTATGAATATTATGATAAAATGTCTTTTTCTGCGAGGGATCGGTGAGTCGTTGGTGTCGGTGGCACTAGGTTACTTCCACACCGCACCGTAGTATAGTGCGCAACGGTAAGTAGAATAATAAATTCTATACAAGAAATAGTGTGTGACTTCGAATCACGATTCTGTTCGCAACTTAACCTCCACACATTTCTGTTTTGATGTAAAAATACTAATAAATCTACATTTCCAGGTAGTAACCAAGCTGAACAAAATGTGTGTTCCGACCTGGCTTAAATACATTTTTGCCAATTCTGCCAGGTTTTTATATTTGTCCATATACATATCAATTTCTGAAGCACTTAAAATGGTATTATCATTATCTGTATTATTTTCATTAATTGATATATTTCCAATCTTGTTGTGAATAGAATATATAATTATATTTTTAATGCGCTATCTTCAAATGTTAAATCTTTGCTTCTAGGGTCAAGAAAACAAGCAATTTGATGGGCACTGTCACTATATGAATGTATATCGAATCTACGAGCAAGGGATGTTTTTACCCGACTGCATGGACCACAATGACTAAAGGAAGTGCTTCAAGCTGGTAACAAAAAGAGGTGGACAACATCAGTGCAAATTAATGCTTATAATTTGATATTTCAATTTCAGCGTATTTTATAACTTATATGTTTTTCTCTTTGTCTGTGTGCAGAATACTGTTAGCGGTGTTAATAGCCCATCAAATTTAATTAGGGCGAACAGCGATACACAATATTTATTAAGACAATATGTAATTTTCTATTTCGAAATAAATGTTCGAATGTAATTACATCAAATCATTAGCATCAAACGATTTAAGGCCTCCGACTGGAGACAATTGAGTTAATTTAAATTGTCATCTTATTTGTAAAAAATAACAAAATGGCGGACCACTGAAAAAAAGTCGTATTTTCGGGGTACAAAATTGGGGAAATGTTGCTAAAAAAATAGAAGCAGGTCGAAAATTGAAAATATCTGATCGTCACGTAATAGCGACGGGTTTTCCGTACAATAAATATCCTTGATCATGCCAATTAGACGTATAGTTTTCTCTGTAGACTGTCAACGCGGTTGAAAAATGTCATTCTGAGGAAATCGCGTTCAATGTTCCGCGTGGCTCAGTCGCGCGTTTGATACCGCTTCACGAAAAACACCATATCTCCGTCAATTTTGCGAATTTCTTCATCAAATTTGGAGAGAACATTCTTGAAACATACGCCTTTCAGAAAATGTAAAAAAAAATTTCAGATTTGAGACACTGGTCTCCCCCCTTAAGCAGTTGGGTTTTTTAAATTTTTTTAATTTTTTTTTTAAATGGTCTTAAATTCTTTAGCTTATACGGTGTCCCAATCATTGTCTTTTAAATGATTATTAATTAAGCCATGGATGATTGGCGGAACTAAGGAAATAGTTACCTTAGTTTCAGAACATAATTCTATGGTCGCTAAATTGAATCGTTTTAAAATTATTATTTAATTTGGTTCCGTTTCTATTGTTAATATTTAATTTGTTACGTTTCGGTTTTTTACAGGACCGTCACACATACTGTACGTTGAATTCCATCGGGTCGGGCAGGATTGAATTAACTTCTGTTCTGGTACGTTCAGTTCCTTTTGGGCGTCTTGCAGTGCAGAAGTCACCAAATTCGAATGATGAAAATGCCGAACTATTTTAAAACCTTTCCATTTCGCATCTGAGAGTTTTTCAACTGTATGAAGGACGTCTTTTATGAATACTGTACATTGTTTCTTCACTTACATTATAATTTCGCCCCAAAAAAATCTGAAACATACATCTGATATTCATGGCTCCAAGGTGGCCTACCCCCTTAACCTCTAGAGGGCTGGGATTTTTTCATTAAAATTGTAAATTTTATTTTCTTAAAATTTATGCATATATACCACCAAAATGACCGGCAAAGTATCCAAATTCTTAGGTGGCCACTATAGTGGCCAGCCCGGCCCTCTAAAGGTTAAAGTTTAAAGCTTAAACCTAGCTCCTGCTTTTTTGGTTAAAGCAATTGTAGATAAATTGGAATGATTAACCCTTCATGGGCACATAGGATGTATCGCACCCCAGGATATCTTTATCCATATTTTTCTAAATTTGTAGACCTTAGACGAAATTGTTAATTCAAAAATGACGCTGGGGTGTAATGAACACCATGTGACCAATTTGGGATTATAAGAAGGTGTGACCACGGAGAGTTAAACTACTGCACGATCTTACTGCCTTCTTTTACCACTTGTATGAAATTGTCAACTGTATCCAAACCTTCTTTCTCACTCAATTATACATTATGTGCAGCATAAGAAATGCTGTATCGCACATTATCAAACAGACTTACAGCCATACATACATTAGATGCATTGTCATGGACCATGGCGTTCACTCTACTGCTAATATTCCATTCTCTATTATATGATGGCTAAATTCTCCCCCGAAAGACGATATTCCATGAACTGTGTGCAAACTATACAATTTTGTCTCTCGATACCTGGAGTATGCGCCCTAGTAGAGGATAGGAATTGTATGTAAAACAATGAGATTAAATATTTGTAAATATGAACCATAAGAATGAGATTTGTTGATCAAACAAATGTATTTAATGTATTTAACAATCGAATATAAAGAATTGGAATCCTCATTTCAAACTAATAAACGTGCTGTTTTATTTATTTCTGAAATAAATTTTTTTATCTTAAATCTCACTAAAGACGGCGGAAGGCCCGTTAAACAGATCCAGCCGCAACAAACTCCGACAAATGATGTAAACGAAAACCCAAAAACAGTGCAGTTTCTTAGGATTTTCCGAGTTTTACTTTGCATCGACTGAGGGAGTTGGTTGTGATTAGATAAGAGTGCATCAATGCCAGGTCTACATTTTTTAATCTATATTTTCGGAATGGGACGCTTACGATACCCGTGACACCTCTACTCTTAAGTTTTCCAATGGTGTATCGTACTCCTCAGTGGGAAACGTTATATCGGGCTTTTAACAACATTGAATGATAAATGTTACGTCAGATTCGGGCTTCTACAGTAACAGTATGGTTTATTTAAATATAAAGACACTAATAGGGGCAGGCACTGCAATAGGGCGAACTACCCTATTGTAAGTGCAAAGGACGTTGACAGTTCGTAATTTTCACATTCTGATACAGAAAGTGTTCTGCGGACAATACCACATTTAATTGCTTGAAGTTTATTCTGTTCATTACTGAGGTTAGCCGAAAATGATCGAAAGTCTAAATCTAAATTCTCCACTATCTTATCACTTCTCATCTACTCTGGTATCCCATGGGTACCCGGGTAATTTTTGTCTACCCGGGTAGCCGAGTAATTTTTGTTTACCCGGGTAATTTTTTTTTCCTCGTGTCTCACCAGATACTCCTCGAGTACCCGGGCGGGCGGGTAGTAAGAGCTCTAATTTAAATGGCTAATTGGAGATATCTGCGAATAGTCTCAAATCTGTTGACTTTCATTATTTTCTTGATTGGTTCAAACCCTACAGTATTAGACCAATATAGACGAATGTTGGAATATTTTATGACAGACATGTATATCAATATTGACACGAACTGTCGTAGTTCATTTTCAGTCAGATTCAATGGCTTTGTCACATTTTTTTGAAGACCATAGAGATTAGACTCTTCCACGATCCTCTGAATTATTTCTGCTGTAACAAAATCTGAAAAAATACTATAGGGAGTACCAGTAGTTGCTTGATCCCTAAGTTCAGGTGGGTATGTAGTGTTTCCTCGAAAAGCAGTCTGGTCAGGATTCCAAACAAACTTTTTGACCTTCCTAACAAGTCCCTTCATAGTTGCTCAACGACTGGCTTGAGTTGTTGAGGGAAATGGAACAAAGGGAGGATCATCATCAGGTTCGTCATTTTCCTCCTCTGGAGGATTCTGCAGATCATGAAGTAAATTTCTGTTTTCATAAAAATTATCCTGGCCTTCTTGCATCAGACTCCTGAAGATCATCTTCAGACCTCTCTCCGTCATTAATTTGAGCTAAATATTCTTTTATTTGCTTTTGATTCAAGGATGACATCTGAAAAATAATGAAAGGGGTGATCAAAACGTAAGGAGGCACATTTTATAGTAAATGCATATAGATGCAGATTTATAACATCAAAATAAACGAAATTTCCAACATAACCTAAAACAATTTCTCAAAACTAATAACTGTACCGAAAAATGATGAGTTATTACATACAAAATATTATGTTATTGTATGTACTTACCTTAGAAAATCAGTTTATTACACAGCAAAACAAAACTGCAATTCTGACGTCCAACAAATTTCCAAGAATCTTCACTTTGCCAAAGCAAAAGTGACATGTAACATTTGCGAAAGAAAGAAAAAGTGTTACCACTCGATAAAATCTATTGCCGTGAACGTGATAATTCTACAACGGCATGCATTGAGCACATACCGATGAGTTTGAGGTGGTTTTAACGGTATATTGCAGTTTTACAACGACATGCATTTAAGGATTAAGTTCATTTATATGTTCTCTTATGATAAAAATCGTTTTTTGCATCTTAACTAGTATTGGCATTTTTTACAACTAATTTGTAAAAACTATTTATCTCGGTTTGAATACTGATGGATTTATCCTGATTGGCTTTTGAACCCTCCATATATAGTGTAAAACATTAAATAGGGACACTTAATTCTCTACTGTTTATTGATACATGAAAAAACTGTTTAGGTCAAAGTTAAACTGTTTGCCTAGACATCGAAATGATCGAAAGAAAATTCTTCTTAAAGTCTCGGGAGTAGTAAGGTAAAGGGGATTTCAACGCAGGTCCTCTGAGGGGAGCGTGGGGGCGGGGGGAAAGTGAGGGCGCGCGGGGAGTGGGAGATTGGTTGTGCGCGCACGAGCCGCGGAGTGAGGGAAACCGCGATCTCTCCAGACCGGACCCACCGCCAAAAACTTTTCAGACCTAACCGGAGGGAGTGACTGACCCCCGAAAAATTTTCAGAGGGAGGGAATGCCCCCCAGAAAGTTTTTAAAGGAGTGAATGACCCCCGAAAACTTTTTCAAACCCCGACCCACCTCCGAGAACTTTTTAGACCTGACCGAGCGAGGGTATGACCTTGGCCCACCCCCGAAAAATTTTCAGAGACAGGGAATGCCCCCCAGAAAGTTTTTAAAGGAGTGAATAACCTCCGAAAACATTTTCAGACCCCGATCCACCACCGGAAATTTTTTCCGAGGTAGGGGACAACCTTGACCCACCCCCGCACCGATCTAGCAAACCAATATGCAGCAGATATGTCGAGCCCACCCCCGAGAACTGGTTCAGACCGAGCCCACCCCCAAAATTTTTTTTCCAAACCAATATGCGGCATACAGACATTTCCAATGCAGAGAAATCATAATTTTTAATCAATGATCCAGCGAACCATTATGTAGAAAACAAACATATTTTTTTCAAATAAATATGCAGCACGCATTCTAAAGTTTTTAAAGCTAACAGTATTTCAAAGCGTTCCGATTTAACACCGCAGCGTATAGCGCGATAACGTGTGTTATTTGATTCCTCTGAGCGCTCTGAAAGCTATGCAAGATGATACCTACCATTTGGCGGCGCGAAGAAGGTTCGAACGAAATAAACGCTGAATCTTAAAATTATGTGGCGAAAGGAGAAGGAAGGCGGGTAAATAAAATTGAGAAAAAAATATATGATTAAGAAATTTATTTAAAAATAAAAAATATAATTTAACATTTTTTCTTCCTACGAGCATCAGCTAGAATATCATCGATGGCGCATGCTTCCAGTTCGCAATCTACAAGATAATCCTCACGGTAATGTTCGCTATCACATATGATTTTAGCAGCACGACGCGCATCTAATGTTTCACAGGCAACATCATTCTGCTGTATCACGTTAACAAAAGTTTCAAATTTTACTCTCGCATCTTCTGCAGTTTGATACAACCGCGGATACAAATACTCTATACATGGCTGAAGACTAAATAAAAATATTGCTGTGTCCAGTGTGAAATACACTGTATCATCACCATCTGTCATTTTTATAATTGCCGAATCAAAGATCCCAAAAAATTTCAACGATAAATTATCAATCCGCATGGAGTCTGGTAATCGTGCACATATCGTGCTGAATTCGGTTCAGGTAATCGTGCACATTCTTCAATGGCATTACGGTTGTCGAATAGCGCACCCCATGTATGCCATGATAATATGAGATGATTTCCATGATTGACGTCGAGAAGAACTTTAACATCGACCGTAGATCCTATATCGATTCCAATTTCCAAATATTTGCTTCCCAGGGATGTTAATGCCTATCTTCTGACCATGATACGCGACCCTTGGCGCGGATTAAGAGAACAATTAAAGCTAAGAAATTGTCCGCTCGTATTAGGAACAAACATAAATATTTTGAGAAGATGTGAAAATTACGCCTCACCGGTCACGATATATATTCTCCCCACATGGAGCTACACCATCATCTCGCACGATCGGAACGAAATAATACTGACACCCAGCGAGTATTTCATCAATGGAACTGTACATTTTTTTCCAGAGCACAATTTGTTCCGTCGAAAGTCACTGAGGCTACTGAACGATTGATTGAATAGCGTCCGGGAACTGGCTTAAATAGAGGTGCAATTGTTCCCTCCTCCCCCCCCCCCCCCACCCCCACTACCACATCTTATTCTAAAGCTACCAATTTTTTTTTTCAAAATGATTTTCAATCTTAACACCGCAGCGTATCGCGCGATCGTGTGTAATATGAGTCCTCCCCGAGACACCTGCATGCGATGATGTCATTTTCACGACGCGAAGAACGCTCGAACGAAATATGCAGAAACGCCGAATTTTAGAATTAGGTGACGAGGACAGAAGGAGGATGATGGATAAATAAAATGGAGAATTAATATACGTTTAAGAAATTTTATTTAAAATTAAAAGAATATATGTTAACATTTTTTCCTACGAGCATCAGCTATAATATCATTGATGGCGCATGCTACCAGTTCGCAATCTACATGATAATCCTCACAGTAATGTTCCCTATCACGTATGATTTTAGCAGCACGACGCGCATCTAATGTTTCGCAGGCAACATCGCTCTGTTGTAGCACGTTAACCCTTCGGTGGGCGCGCTCTCCAGACTTGCATGAGTGGGCGCGCTGCGGCAATTTGCCGCAATCGGAGTTCTCGTTGTTTTACCTCTAAATTTAGACAATTTTAGGTCTCACAAAAGAAAATTGAAATTACATTTGTTGCTTAATAATATTTTATTCAATGAACATCAAATATTAATGGCGATGAAGATAAGAAACAGGTAATTAGTCCACATCCATCTGCTCCACCTGAAAACGTTTGAGGGGTAGTTTCACCCCCTAAACATGCAAACAGGCCAAAATAAAAAAACACCTATATTTTATTTTTCTGTCCTCTTAAACATATCCAAAAATCAAAGCAACCAGAGGTGGACCTGGAAAACTTGTGAGTACACGGGCGCTCGCCAGGATACGCGGTATACTTTCGTTTTCATTCAATTAGACACTTCCAAACTGAATTTGAACCGGACAAGTACGTAGCATGATGCAAAAATGTCCGTTGGAAGAATCCTGAATTGGACATGGATCCAGTTTGAATACTACATATGGTACAATACGAAATGTAAAATTTGCGGCAAACTGCCGCGGGTGCGCCCACCGAAGAGTTAACAAAAGTTGAACGCCAATTGTTGGATCAATCTGCACGATTGATTTCGCGAGAAGAATACCTCGCGTGGGAAGAACGGTGCAACGCGTGTATCGAATCTTTAGAACAATATAGCCGAGTGAAACGCCCTCGATTATCGATCGGTGTTCAACAATCGTTGGTTGCTCGAATCGCGCGGCTCGAAGGATTGAAATATTCGTTGCGCGGACGTTTCGTGCGTGAAGGTGCCGGACATTCGAGCACAGGACTTTTGTGGTGCGAATTAGACACTGCGTTCAATAGCCGCATATTAACTGGTGCCGTGCTAAATTCCAACTGTATCAAGCCGCGCAACTTCCTCCAAGATGCGACAACCATTGTGTTGGAACATGTGCGGGGCGCTTTGAGGAAACGTCGAAGCCTCAAAGTGAACACTGTGTTTAATGGTGAATTTGTCATCGGTGACAAGCATGCTTGTAAAAGCATCAATACCCGGAACTGCGAACTCTTCGGCACATCCGATCTGCAGGGGTGGTACCAGCGATGTGTCGTCGAAGCCACCCTGGCATCGCTGGAAGAGTTCCAGGAACGCGACAGCGGATGGGCATTGACGAGAATCCTCAACCTGACCGTCAATATCAATAAGTTCAATCCACTACGCGCGGGATGCTACTACAAGTTGCCACAGGAATTGTTGTTGAAGAGAGCGACGATTAGCGTACAATCCCCGGACAATGCATGTTTCGCGTGGGCAGTGGTCGCCGCTCTCCATCCCGCGGAAAGAGACACTGTGCGCCCAAGTTCATACCCCGACTATACTTCCGTGCTAAATCTCCAGGGCATTGAGTTACCAATGTCCTTGGCACAGATTGGGAAGTTTGAGGGGTTGAGCGAAATCTCCATCAACGTGTATGGCTTCGAGGAGGAGAAAGGGTCGACGATCTTTCACTGCACCTCACCAGCCAAAAGAGGGATCGGCACGTGAACCTGCTCTACACGCCGAATCATGAGCATGGCACTTTGTGGGGCACGCGATGTAGGGCACTTTGCATGCATCAAGAACTTGTCCCGGTTGGTGGGTATGCAGCTGAGCAGGCACAAGGCAAAGAAATTCATCTGCGACCGATATGTATATAAACTTATGAATGAAATGATGACATATAATACAAAAATTAAATAAAAATATTTTGTGTTTACAGATGCATGCACTACTTCGGATCTGCCGAGAAGTTGAAGCTTCATTCGCTGCACTGCGGGAATATGTATAACTGCGCCATCCTGCTGCCCAGCGAAGGCAACAATCTCCTCAGTTTTGACAACCGCTGTAGGAAGAGCGGCTCCCCTTCGTGGTGTACGCCGATTTCGAGTGTATCTTGGTTAAAACGGAGGACAGTCGAACGTGTGAGGCGGACAACAAATTGCACACTCAGCATAGCATATTATATGCATTGTTCGTACGATACATTGCTATCGACGTATCGATGTCGCCGCGACGCGGATTGTGTTTCATGGTTCGTCGGTGAACTGAAAAATTGTGCACATTTTGCCAAGTCCTTCTTGACCAGTAATGTTCCCATGCTTGATTTAACTACCGAACAGTTGGCGACATTTCGCATTGCAACACACTGTCATATTTGCGAAGAACCATTCAAGGCTAGCGATGTACGAGTTCGCGATCATTGTCATCTTTCCGGACGGTTTAGTGGACCAGCACATTCGGAGTGCAATTTAAATTATAAAAACGCGTTTTACATCCCCATAGTTTTCCATAATTTATCAGGCTACGATTCACATTTCATTATCGAGGAAATAGCTACCCCTTTTGAAGGTCACATTGACGTATTACCCATAACTAAAGAAAAGTATATTTCTTTCACAAAAAATATCGAAGATACGGCTGATTCAGACTCGCGAAATTGTATTAAATTGCGATTCATCGATTCGTACAAATTTCTCAACACCAGTCTCGACAAATTAGCATCTTTTCTTAGCACAGATCAATTAAAAATTTTACAATCACAATTTGAAACATTATCCACCGAGGATTCCAATTTATTGACGCGAACGGTTGTCTTTCCGTATGAATACCTTGATTGCGCGGACAAGCTGCAGGACCCATGCTTACCGCCGCGCGAATCATTCTACAGTTCGTTAACGGGTGAGACTGTTGTTATTGTTATATGTCTTGTTATTGGCAGATATTTTTGAAAATTTTCGCGAACGTTGTATCAGGAGTTACGGATTAGATTCAGCACATTATTATACTTGACCTGGTTTCACATGGGATGCAATGCTAAAACACACTAAAATTACATTCGAATTGTTCGCTGGCATCGATATGGTCATGTTTATCGAACGCGGTATACGTGGGGGTTTAAGTCAATGTTCCGGAAGATACGCACATGCCAATAACAAGTACATACCATCTTACGACGCATGGGAACGGTCATCGTACTTGATGTATTTTGATGTGAACAATTTGTATGGATGGGCAATTTGTTAGCCCCTGCCATATGCTAAATTTCAATAGGTCGCAGATGTTGCAAATTTTAACGTGTCTTCAATCCTGATCGATTCGCCCACGGGATACATTCTCGAGGTAGATCTGGAATATCCGCAACGTCTGCACGACGCTTATGCTGATGTACCGTTCTGCCCGACCCGTGCCAAACCACCTAGCAGCAGACAGGACAAGTTGCGAGCGACGGTATACGATAAGCAGCGTTACGTTATCCATTATCGCAACCTGCAGCAGTACACGCATCACGGTCTTCATATTACAAAGATACACCGCGTGCTTGAATTCGCTCAATCCCCCTGGCTGCACGATTACATCGAACTCAATACACGGTTTAGAACAAGCGCGACAAACGACTTTGAAAAAAAATTGTACAAATTGATGATCAACGCGGTATTCGGTAAAACTATGGAAAATGTACGAAATCATGTGGATGTAAAACTTTTGACACATTGGGAAGGGCGATATAGCGCGGAGACAATGATCGCGAAACCGAATTTTCATAGCAGAAGTGCTTTTTCGGAAAATTTAATAGCTGTTGAATTGCGAAAGCTCGAGGTGAATTTCAACAAACCGATATACGTGGGTTTGTGCATTCTGGACATATAAAAAATTTGATTATATGAATTTCACCACGAGTACATGTCGCCCAAGCACGGACCAAATTGTAAAATTCTATACACCGACACAGACAGTCTCATTTATCACATTCGATGAAAATGTATCTACGAGACCATGAAACACAATATCGATAGATTCGACACAAGCGATTATCCTACTGACAATCCATATAATATGCCGCGCGTAAATAAGAAGGTTTCGGGGCTGATGAAGGACGAAAATAACGGTGCGATAATGACCGAATTCGTAGGTCTTAGAGCGAAAATGTATGCACTTCGCGTAGACGGTAAAAAAGATACAAAAAAGGCGAAAGGCGTCAAGACCAACGTCATAGCCAGAACGATAACTTTCGACGACTACGCGCAGTGTTTGCACTGGGAGATCGAAATGGTTCGCAGGCAATCATGCATACGGTATAAATTGCACAAAGTGTACACCATTTCGGAATCTAAAATCGCTGTAAGTACATACGACGACAAGCGGCATATCGTACCCGATTCGATCGGCACTCTGGCCTGGGGACATTATAATATACTAGTGTAAAATACCGTTATAAAATTCCGTTGTAAAAATATCGATGTAAAATAGAAACTATTGCATTTATTGTGTAATATAACATTCTTCGCACATGTATGGAAATTGTTATAAATAGTGGAATTATTGGATATGTATCTTTGTATATATTAACTGGATTATAAATGGTGGAATTAATGTGTAAAAATATAAAATTGGTCACTCATGTATATGTATATGTATCATTGTATTTATTGAGCCATGTGTTATTATTTTACAATACATTATTTTTATTTATTCAAGAATTGTGTGATTTATCGAACCTCAGCCACTTGACGTATACCTTATCCCCATTCCCCATTTCTACGCAACACTTTTTCCACTAGATATACATCAGGATCGGTGACGCGTTGCAGCTCGTGTTCATAGAATCCTCCGGCAACAGGTTTTCCACAGGAATCGACGTGCAGATACGTTGCGGGATTAGTTGCTTGTACTTGGGCTATCTTGAACACCTCCGTTGTCCAATTCGGCGTAAAGCCTTTATGGAATATTGTTTTAAATTAGCTCACGCGCGCAAACTTGTCCAATTGGAATCTCGCTGGAGCAACGATCTTTATGTTGCTGTATACGGTGGCTAGCAACTTATCGGCGATCGCAGGGGTAACATCGCAAGGACGCATTCTGATGGTTCTATGTTTTCGTGCATTATACTCTGCAAGTAGACCTGGTAGCGCATCGGTCCATCTGTAGGTTCCATTGAGCGTAAATAATTTCCACATATTGTTCTTCAAAGTTCGATTGAAACGTTCTACGACGGAGGCCATCATCACCGATTACGTCGAATAATGATTAACGTCACGCTTTGTCAAGTGTTTCTGCACATCGGCGTTGTAAAATTCTTTTCCTTGATCAGTTTGCAAATTTTTCACATATCGATCTTTAAATATCTTTGTAAACGCTTTAGTCACCTCAGCGCCACTTTTAGCCTTGAGCGGCAACGCCCATGCATACTTGCTCAACACATCGATGACGGTGAGTATGCAGTAGTGACCCTGGTTGAATCCCGAGTATGGACGCATTTCTACAATATTGCCTGTCACAGATCATCGTATCCATGCATTATGACGCGTCTCCGTGGGAAATGTCTTCGAGCTGGAGCATGCAATTCTTCAACAAGTTGTAGCTTCTTGTGGCCGGGGTTTTCTTTACTCTTGGATTTCGATATTGGCTGCATGTTTGATCGCAGAGGTGTCTTTGACACGAATAATGCGATAATTATCGGGCACGTGCATTAAGTGCTCCCCATCGGTCCAGGGACAAGTTCAACCGCCTCGCATGAGTCTCCTTCGCAGTGCTGCTGCGGGATAGAATTCGACGCCTCTGATATCTTTTCAACGCTGTTTTGCAACGTCAGCATATCTGTCTGAAACGCGACCAGCTTCCTCTCTAATTCTTCCTGCTGCTCTCTCAAAAGTTTAATGCTCTTTTCCATGTATAGTTTATTGACGGCATTGGTGTCGGCCACCGGCTGAGCTACGCGTCGTATCTTGCGCGATTTTGCATCAAAGTCTGCACCGGCTACGCAAAGAGCGTTATCTCGCATATAATTTCGAAGCAAACCGTTCGATACACGTTCAAAGCCGTTCGATGCACGTTCGACACCCGATCAATCCCGTTCGATGCATGTTACGTACACGATCAAAGCCGTTCAATACCCGTTCGATACACGATCAAAGCCGTTCAATACCCGTTCGATACACGATCAAAGCCGTTCGATGCACGTTCAATACCCGTTCGATACACGATCAAAGCCGTTCGATGCACGTTCGATACACTGTCAATATACGTTCAATACATGATCAATACACAATCAAAGCTGGTCAATACCCATCCCATACACGATCAATACATGTTCGATACATGATGAAAGTGGTACGATAGACGTCCGATACACGTTCAAGTGATATGGTCTAACCGAATGATGAGTGTAAAGAAGGAGAGCATGATCTGTGAAGAATTCGAAGAAGATGAGCGCAAGGAGGAAGGGGGTGGTTATTGAAGAAGAAGGTGAAGAACAAAATCATCCTACTTTGCGACGTATGCAACTTTACGCATGGGCCCCCATGTGATAAATCCCGTTATTGGGAAGGGAAACTACAGGGAGAGGATGGTCAAATGAAGAATGGAAAAGAAGAAGATGAAATGGGAAAGAAGTGTGGATCAAAAATAAAGCAGATAAGTAAAATACATCCAAGAACAAGAAAGACAGATGAAAGTAAAAGAGTCAAAGTTCCTAAGAGAATTAAAAGAGGTGGCAATGAAACCAGGAGATAAGCCGAAATGCTTATGGGGAAAAATGAAAAAAGGAGTGGAGAATTAGAAAGGATAGGAACATTCATACAGGAGTCATTCCCCGCGAAGTCGGACACTATTCGGAGTAACATTTCGGATTTTGGTGCAACTTGGATATGTTGTAGTATTTAGGGGTATATAAACATTTCTCGAAGGATTTTTCGAAATGTCAAAAATTGTGGATGTTACAGCTCTTTGAAATATATTGTTTACTTTTTTTCCAAAAATTATAACTGTTGAACTAACAAACTGATAAAAATGACCTTTTGGGTGCTTACAGTGGAGATATAAGAGTACCTAATAAAAATTATTTCACTTAATAAAAACGAATATTTGACCATTTATTTAGCAATTATTCTTAACTAATGCAATTTTATAGTTGAAGGCACCTTTTTAAAAATTTGGAAAAATATGAGGATATAGCCCTGTTTTTCCTCTTTACGGACATGTTTTAAAAAACGTGGACGACTTAAAATTGACCAAATGAAAATTAATTGTCTGTAACACTGCGTCAAATCACACCGGCTCGACTGCCTGACCCGTGCGGTACTCGCAGCGGCCAAGCGGCTATATCTGTTATTCTTATACAGTGTTCTCTAATATGGTAAGTATTTGTAAAAAAACTGAAGAAAGTGATAAAAGAAAATTATGTAACATATAATAGATTAGGAAACACTTGTAAAGTAGAAAAAATTGTTAAGACACAGCAGGATACATTAGAAGGGTGGGACTTACACTGACACAATCATGAAAATGAAATGGAAAGATTATTTGATCGTTAAATTATAACACGAAAGTGGGCAATAAATTAAATTATTATTTTTATTATATTGTATTTTTCTATTGTATTTTTGTATTCTATTTGTATTTTGAGAACTAAACAATGTTGAGAATAGTGCGGTTTATTTAGAGATAAAGAATAGAGGCGATACAATAGATACGTGACACTTTCGGCGAATTTTGTTGAGATATTACTGTTCTGTGTAACTGAGCACTCGAGTGCGTATGAATGTATATGAGGTGTTGTGTGGAAGAGTATGTATGTATGATGTCTCGAAAAGTAAATAGGAAGTCCATCAGCTGTTCGAGAATGTTCAAGTTGTCTTGCGATTGATGAAGAAGAGAAAAAGAGAAGGAGAGAAGTAGGTATACTATGAGAGTTCTGGATCAAGTGTAGGCGAGGGGTGAGGCGGGGCGGGGGGGGGGGGGTACCGCCGTGGTCTTCCGTGAGATTGGCGTTGGGGGGGGGGTACCGCCGCGGTCTTCCGGGAGATGGGTGAGGGGCAATGAGGGAAGGGGGGTACGGAGTTCGCGGGCAAGGGGGATGACATCACAGGGGAGGGGGATTTTCAAAATTTTCAAAATGGCGTCGCGCGCGCAGGTCGAGTTCGTGGGCGAGGGGGCTGACGTCACAGGGGAGGGGGTGGATTTTCAAAATTTTCAAAATGGCGTCGCACGCATTTCGTATTGGCGCCACCTACTGAATGTTTAACGTACTTTGGGTCCGCGTCGGTATTTGGGCCCGCCTTGGTAAATTTTCCAGGTTTTCCAGACATTTCGTACTGACGCAACCTGTTGGATGTTTAAGGTACTTTGGGTGCGCGTCGCCGCCGCGCAATCTCCGTACGCGTGCGGGATCGGTGCGCAGGCGCGACCGCGACCGATTCGTGGAAATTCAAATCGCGTCTTCGATGATGATTTCTGAGAAAGAGGGTGTACCAATGATTTCTGAGAATAGATAAGGGATCGACAGGATTGAACGCGTTTTGTGCATCTACGTGCACGCGCTTCATGCAGTGTGTATATATTTGAATCGTGGGATCGTTACAGCCCACGTACAATGATGCATACATATAGCGATAATTATTGTAAATCAATCATCGCGATAGTCCATGGAATAAACATTGCACCGCGCCATGCCGTGTGTTTATATCTGAGCAGGATTGAACGCGTTTTGTTCACCTACGTGCATGCTCTTCGTGCCATGTGTTTATATTTGAATCGTGGGACCGATACCGCGCATGTACAATGATGTATACATATAGCGATAATTATTGTAAATCAATCGTCGCGATAGCCCATGGAATAAATACGACGTTGCATTCGAGGGGAATTTCTGAGAAAGAGGGTGGTACACGATTTCTGAAAAATTATAGAGCGAACCGCGCCGTGCCGTATGTTTATATCTGAGTAGGATTGAACGCGTTTTGGTGCCTACGTGCACGCTCTTCGTGTCGTGTGTATATATTTAAATCGTGGGATCGATAGGGCCGCGCAAGCAACCATCGTAAACATACAGCGATAATTATTCGGGGTAGAGTTCCGAGCATTTTCACGATCGAGGAGGCTGTAAGTCAATCGTTGCGGTAGCCCATAGAGTAAACATGCCGTTGCACCGCGCGGTACCGTATGTTTATATCTGAGTCGTGGGAGTAATAGCAACCGTGTAAGAGTTAAAAGAGTTCGATGTAGACCCATGGGTATCTGATTTACAGTATATCAATGTCAGTACCCTGCGATGTCACAGTTGGACCTCCAAACGCTTACGATCGAGAAGCATAAGATCCGCGACGTGTTAAGCCCACCGTCATTATTCGAGACTTCGTGGAGTAGTATCATTCAAAACGGATTTATGCAATTGTCACATCACCATCGTCAATTGCTACGCCATATTGCGCGATATAGTACTGCGAGTAAATGCACATTGTACTGCATCGTTGGTGATAAGGATGTGCATCGGAAGCAAGTGAAGTACTTTACCGCGATCGTGTGTACGCCGTTAACGCTTCTGCATGACATTGAGAACGGCACGGTCGAAGTGTACAAAGTGTTATACCCTCAAACATTTACTATTACCGTGGACTCGTTTTTGTGTCGTGAATTAGTGAGATTTTTGGATGAGCACCCGACACCGATTGTGCGACTACACTCAAAGCGCATCATTTTGCCGTTAGGTTACCGATTTCCGAACACGAACCGCATCACCTGGAAAAGTCGTATCACCCATTCGGCGCTATTCGTGCGCGTCTGGTAGACAAAATCCATTGTGATTAAGCGAATATGGAGGGATTCATGGACATGTACAAAGTTTTGTCTCGTATGTCTAAGCTTTTACGCAGTATTGCGGAATTCCGAGACTGGGTGGATCATTGCGACACGTACCTGCAGCTCATCGTTGAGTTCCAGAGCAGCGGCCGGATGACAGTGGCCGCGAAACAACGCCTAGTGTCGCTGATCGTGCGAATAAAGACATTGCGCGTGATCGTGCGGGAAAAGTTTTCACGAGTCGGTTGCGGGGTTTCGGGCCGATCGACGGCACCCAAAGTCCAATGGGAAGACGTGGAATCCGCGTTTATAGACCGTATTTCAACCGGTGCGGTCATCAACGTGGGGCACGGCGATCCACGTCGATTTTTAGAGGATGCTTGACGCATTGTAATCTCGCGCGTCACTAACGCTATCACGACGTATAAGAGTGTGGCCGTTAATACAAACTTAAACGCGGAGTTTATGTTGGGGGAAAATACAGACGTAAAAAGTTTCGGTACGCGAAATCGTGTACTGTTCATGACTTCGAACGTGCGCGAGTGGTACTCGAAACACGTAGTCGCTCCCACGTTAGTGGCGATCGAGGAGTTTCAAGATCGCGACAGTGGATGGACCCTAAGGGCGGTGCTAAATATTCTAGTGAATATTAATAAGCATAATCCACTTCGAGCCGGTTGCGACGTACCGCTGCCGCGCGCCGTTGCCCTGAAGAAAGCGGTGGTTAACATAAAGAACAGAGACATTGCGTGCTTCTTGTGGGCAGTCATCGCCAGTTTGTACCCGATTGCTACAAATGTGAGTAGGGTCGCGTCGTACCAACACTACTCGGAGTTGCTTCGCACGGACAATATAACTCTTCCCGTGACGTTGGACCAGCTGACGAAGTTCGAGAGGATGAACGACGTGTCGGTGAACGTGTACGCGTGGTCCGACGGAAGCAGCTCTCCTCTGCGTTTGACCGAGGACAAGCGAGAGAGACACGCGAACCTGCTACTGGTGCAGGACCCTAAGGAGCCCCAACGATATCATTTCGCGTGCATTCGAAGCATGTCGAGACTGATTTCGAAGCAGCTCGGCAATCACAATGGTCGAGTATTCGTTTGCGAAAGGTGAGTCAAATACGGAATACTTCGATCGATGTATTCTTGATTATTATGTTTTATTATTATGATTAATCCTATTATCGTTGCAGATGTCTGAATTACTTCTATTCGTCCGAGCAATTGACGAAACATACCGTGGACTGCCAGCGTCTGAACGAGTGTGCAGTCGAATTGCCGTCCGTGGAGGATAAATGGTTGCAGTTTAAGAATTTTAAAAATAAGGAACGAGCACCATTCACCATTTACGCGGACTTGGAATGTATACTGGAGGACATTGAGCCTGCGGAGCGGCTACGGACGTACACGTACCAGCAGCATAGAGTGTACAGCGTGGGATACTACATCCATTGCTCCACCGACGCATCTCTATGCCGTTATCGAGCGTATCGTCACGAAACCGAGTGTGTGAAGTGGTTCGTGAAAGAACTTCGTGACTTTGCTGACATTGCGTATTCGTGGTTGCGGAACGCGAAACCGATGAACTCGTTGACGAGACAACAGTGGCAAAGTTTTAACAAAGCGATCGCGTGTCACGTGTGCGGACAACCCTTCGTCGTCACGGACAAAAAAGTGCGCGATCATTGTCACTCGACGGGCGAGTACCGAGGCGCGGCCCACGTGTCGTGCAACTTACAATTTCAGCGGTCGTACACTATACCGGTAGTGTTTCACAATCTATCAGGCTACGACGCGCATTTCGTAATCAAGGAGTTGGCCACAGCGTTCAAGGGACAGATCGACCTGCTGCCGTTGACGAAGGAACGGTACATATCGTTCACGAAACACGTAAAGGGAATCGACGCCGAGAATAAGGATTGGAAGCGGGGGTTGAAATTCCGATTCATCGATTCGTTGAAGTTCTTAGCCGCCAGTCTGGAGAAACTCGCTTCGGACCTTGGCAAGGAACGACTAGCAATTCTTCGACACGAATTTCAAAACCTGCCGGACCAGCAATTCGACCTCCTATCCAGGAAGGGCGTCTTCCCGTACGACTACGTGACGTCATACGCCAAGCTGGACGATTCGTGTTTGCCGTCCCGCGAAGCGGTCTACAACCGGTTGAACGACAGCACCGCGTCGGAACTTGATTACGCGCACGCCGTGAACGTGTGGAATACTTTTCCCATAAAGACATTAGGTGATTACAGTGACTTGTATTTGAAAACAGATGTACTGTTACTCGCAGACGTATTCGAGGGTTTCCGCACTGACTGTATTTTGAGTTACGATCTAGATCCCGCGCATTATTATACATTACCAAGTTTCACGTGGGACGCGATGCTTAAGTATACCGGTGTACAATTAGAACTTTTGACGGACGTGGACATGCTACTGTTTGTGGAGCGTGGGATACGTGGCGGTCTGAGCCAGTGCTCGCACAGGTATGCACGAGCCAATAATAAGTATCAGCCCACAGCGAAGTACGACAAGTCGATGCCGTCGATGTATCTGATGTACTTCGACGTCAACAACTTGTACGGGTGGGCGATGTCGCAGGCTATGCCACACAGAGGGTTTCAATGGTTGGACGATGCGACAGTGACCGCGCTCGACGTATCATCCTTACCCGACGATAATGGACGCGAGGGATACCTGTTAGAGGTGGACATCGAATATCCCAAGGAGATTCACAACGCACACGCGGACCTTCCATTCTGTCCGGTGCGCGAGCACGCGCCACATGGTAAACAGACCAAGCTACTTGCCACGCTCGACGATAAGGAGCGATACGTCATCCACTATCGCTACCTGAAACAGTGCGTGCGATACGGATTACGCGTGAAGAAAATTCATCGAGTGTTGCGATTTGATCAATCACATTGGTTGCGTGATTACATTCAATTGAATACCGATTTGAGGACACGCGCCACGAGCGAATTTCAAAAGACTCTATACAAGCTAATGAATAACGCGGTGTATGGAAAAACAATGGAAAATGTGCGGAATCGCGTAGACGTGAGACTGTTGACGCGGTGGGACGGTCGTTACGGTGCGGAAGCGCTGATCGCGAAACCGAACTTTCACAGTCGTACGATCTTCTCCGAACAACTCGTTGCAATCGAAATGCGTAAACTGAAAGTGAAGTTCGACAAGCCGATATACGTGGGTATGAGTGTATTGGACATATCGAAAGAATGCTTGTATGAATTTCACTATTCGTATATGCGTGCGAGGTTCGGTGATCGGTGTACGGTTCTATACACCGACACCGACAGTTTAATGTACAGTGTGGAATGCGATGATGTGTACGAATGGATGAAGTGCGACATCGCGCGGTTCGACACTAGCGATTACGCGGTGGACAATCCGTATGGCATGCCTCGCGTAAATAAAAAGGTGCCGGGGCTCATGAAGGATGAGAACAATGGCGCCTTGATGACGGAGTTCGTTGGACTGCGATCAAAGATGTACGCGACTAGAACATTTAACGCGACAGTGGGGTCTATGAGTGAGACGAAAAAAGTGAAGGGTGTGCGGAGACACGTAGTCGCGAATGAAATACAATTTGGCGATTACATTCACTGTCTTTATGATCTAATCAAGAAATCGGTTCGACAGAGTAATATACGCTCCAAGAAGCATGATGTGTATTCCGTGAGTGAGGAAAAGAATGCAATCAGTCCGTTCGACGATAAGCGGTGTGTCTTAGCCGATCGAATCAGCACCCTTCCGTGGGGGCATTATCGAATCCCCGAGCTCCAGACCCACGAGTTACTCGAACGTGCGCCCGACGAGCCCATCGTGCCCCACGAGTCCTTAGAGCCTCACGAGTCAGTCGTTGTATAGTATGTTTGTATGCTTGCATGTACATATGTATATACCTTACGTTGTAAACCTTTCTTTATTCATACCATTAGGAGTCTATTTACGAATATCTAATATATGTATATAGCGTAGAATAGTTAAAGATATATTTCTACTTCTTTATTAAGATTAATTATATGCATATGTGTGAAAAAAGAGACGAATAATTGAATAAACGTGTAATATATGTATTTATTTATTTCAGTAACATAGAGAGTGTTTATAATCGGGAATCATAGAATATCCTTATCGCTTATCCACGAGTTTCGCGACGAATCAAATCCGAGCCATTTAACGTACACCTGGTTTCCCTTGCGACGAATAATCTTCTCGATCAGATAGATGTCAGGATTCGCGACCGACTGCAGTTCGTATTCGTAGAATCCACTCGAGATCGGCTCTCCTGCGGAATCGCGTAGAATGTACGTCACCGGACAGGTTCGTTGTACGGTTACGATTTCGAACACCTCGGTTGACCAGTTCGGAGTGTACCCCTTCTCGAAGAGGGTCTTGAACTTGCTCACGCGTACCTTGTCACCGACTTTGAATTTCGCGCGTCGTCGAATACCTTTCGATGTGGATAGGGGGGTGGGTTCATTCACGGCCAACGACAAACGTGTCGCGGGGGTCACGTCAACGGGTCGGGCGTTGATCGTTCGATGCTTGCGATGATTGTAGGTGCGTACGAGTGTAGGTAACAGGTCGATCCAACGATAGGACGCGTTCAAGGAGAATTGTTTCCACATGAGGTTTTTCAACGTACGATTGAAACGTTCGACGATCGACGCTTTCAACACGCTGTACGTGGAGTAGTGGTTGATCCTGCGGGTCTTCATACATCGTTGAAATTCCGCGTTGTAAAACTCCTTACCCATGTCGGTTTGTAAATTTCGCGGGCATCTATCGCTCTGTCGCAATACGATCGTGAACGCCGTGGTTACGTCGCGTCCGCTTTTCGTTTTCACAGCTATGGCCCATGCATACTTGCTGAACGCATCGATGATCGTTAGTATGTAGTGATATCCTCGATTTTGCTTCGCGTACGGAAGCATCTCCACCAAATCAGCCTGCCACAAATCATCGTAGCCGCGAATCACGACGGGTCGCCGCGGAAAATTTCGTCTCGCGGGTGCATGTAATTCGTTCACTAATTGTACTCGCTCCTTGTTCATACTTCGCGGATTGGCGGGGATGATCGCGGCGATTCAAGGATGATAGAAGTAGTATGAGTTCCTCGAGTGTTCGTAAAATACAAGCGGTGCACGTTTTTCGCGATCGTTCGTCATCATTCGACGATTCGGAGCCGTAGCCGCTATCGTAAGGGTCAGGATCAATAATCATTGGCGTCGTCGACCCTCATTAGCTTCGTTATCGCAGTCGGCGTCGCTGTTGATGTCGTGAACTCTTCGAGTCTGTCATTCAAGTGATCCAAGCGTCGTTCCATCGCGTTATTTAAATCGTCCTCTAACCGAGATAATTGCGCGTTAACTCGCGTCTCGAGTTGAGATCGTTGATACTCGGCGTCCAGTCGCGCGTTCGCGAGAGCCGTTTCGATTTTTCGGGTAAAGCGATCGTCCGCCGCGAACAATAGTCTAGTCATTGTCATCACCGCTTCGTTGTTATTGTTGTTGATGTTGTTATTGCGTAACGAGGTGCCAAACTTGTTCACCGACATAACGACGCGTGCGCGCGAACACTACTGACGCGGCGATTAAGGGATCGTTCAATTTAAGATATGTCCGGCCTCGCGAAGTTCCTCCATGATGGATGCGATTTCGTTATCGTGACCCGTGTGACCTGCCGCGCGCGATGCCATGAGCAATCTCAGTCTATCGACTAATTCATTCGGATTGTCCCAGTACACGTAATCGATCGGGTTATCGGTGACCGTCATGGATTCGTCGATGGGTAATCCTAAACCTTGTCGCGTGCCCGCGGTGCCCGTACCGCCCGCGCCGTTACTCCTGCCCCTAACGCGTCTGATACCCGATGTCCGCACCCCGCCGATTATCGCGGATATAATTTTCTTGTACTTGTATCCCTTGTTACCCAACGTGCGCTTGCTCGGTGAATGGTTTCGCTTATGCGCGTTCGTTGATAATAAGATGCGTCGGTACGAGTAAAAATCCGCGTCCGTGCACGTGCGAATGTTTGGTATTCGCATGAACAACAGTTCGTACAAGCCCCGAGTGCCCGCGTATCGCGTTCCGTTGACGCGAACGTCGTCACCATCCTCGTCGATGGAGAGTACGGAATCACCGATCATTAGGTCTTCGTCAGACCCCAAGTATACGCCGTACACGTTGTCAATTCGTTTCTTCGTGTCGGTGAATAACAGTCGTAAATATTCTCGCGACAACGGTCCTTTGGCGTTTCGAAGATACACTTCGATATCATCCGCGGGGTTGCGTAGCGTATCCAAATCGTAAACCTTTGCTGACGACTCATCATCCTGAATTTTTTCACTGTCTTCGTCGTCAACAACATCATCAACATCGTTATTATTGTTGTCGTTGTCATTATCATTATCGGTGTCGTTATCGTTGTCGTTGTCGTTGTAGTTATCCTTGTCGTTGTAGTGGTCGTTGTCGGTGTCGTCGTCGTCGTCGTCCTCCTCCTCATCGTCGTGATCGTTATAATATGGAAGGTTATTCAGACGTTCCTTGGATGCATACGGAGTAACGGGTCGAAGTCTCTTCGATGATTGTTGTTGATCGTATTCATGTTTCCTCTTCACTGACCACGATCGAGGTGTTGAGGGCGTTTTCAACGCGGACGAATTTTCGATCAATCGGTTCAACGGTTCGACGATGGGACGCGTGCTCGCCTCCACAGCTGCATCCGTAGTCATTTTACCAATTTTCAAGGCTAAACACTTTTTACGTATAACGTCGCTGACTTTAGCGATTTCCACCTTTGCGTCCATACCTTGGCGCTTCGTTCTTTTTTTTTGGTGTTTCGTTCCTTTTTGATGTTTCGTCCCTTTTTGTCGATGAAGTCGACGATGTTTTCGCGTATACTTCGCGTCGACTTTGCTCGAGGTTATCGGAGTCGTCATCGTTGTCGTTGGTTCGCTAGACATTTCGTGTTGCTCGATGAATGACTCGCGGTTTACTGATGTCAACGAGCTACGACGAACTCGTTAAATCCTCTTCGATATCGACCTTCGTACATAGAACTATCCTTATCGATCACCACGAAATCGTATCGTCGACGCCAACATCTCGCGCACATGTCGTTGAACGACTCGAACGTCATGTCTGTATTCACATGATCGTTGTACACGTGACGTAAGTTCATACCGTCTTGTTTGAACAACATGAGAAAATTCGTGTTATCCCTGATTGAATGTTTAGGTATTCTAGCGTACGACTGACACAAATAAAAGCAATCCACGTTCGCATGGCGACCCATGGAGAAGTATTCGCGTATCGCGTTCTGTTCGTCGCATGCCACGTCGTCGAACACGAAGATCGAATCGGGTCGAGCGTCTCTAGGTGGAACGATCTCAGCGTTGTCCGAGTAGGGAAAGTATTCGATTCCATCGACGAGTGAGAACACCTGCTCGAGATATCGATACTTTGGCTGATGCAACGATTTCGAGTATACGTATACGTTCTCGAAGCGTAAACCGTTCGGACTCTCTAGCATGCTCAGAAGCACGTTCGTTTTTCCACACCCGGACGGGCCGCAAATCACGCCTCGCACACTATTCGGCAACAACGGGCCGTGTCTGTTCGATCGACTCGCATCGCTATCATCCTCGAGCATTCTGTTCGCGGTCACGCGAATAACGTCCGACTGTTTCGCGAATCGCATGTTACCGGTGTTTCTCAGGTACTCGCGCGCGTGTGACGAAGCAGGACTATTTATATTCGTGGCATGCGTCACCCAGGTCATTATCACTGTGATCGGCTAAGCGCGCGTACGCGTTTATTATTGCAGTAGCTATTGTGACTATTCTAACGTATATGGTAGCATCAACGACTGCGACGTCTCCCGGACTAGGCAAGAATCAGAAGAGGAAGAAGAATCTTAAGAAGAGGAAGAAGAATCTTAAGAAGAATAAGAGAAAGACTGGATCAGGTCTCGTGAACGGTATCATAAACCGTCTACCGTTCGAACTACACGTTCCGGGTTATCAGTTCTGCGGACCGGGAACGCGTTTGCTAAAGCGATTGGCTCGTGGCGACGAAGGTGTGAATCCCTTGGACGCAGCGCGTCGCGACCACGATATCGCGTACTCTCGTCGAAAGGATTTAGAGGGGCGACACGAGGCGGATCGTGCGCTAGCCGAACGAGCGCGAGAACGAGTTTTCGCGAACGACGCGACCTTTGGTGAAAAAGCAGCCGCGACTGGAGTGTGGGCAACGATGAAGGCTAAGACTAAACTCGGCATGGGTATGAGAAGGACGAAACGTAAACATAGAAAGTCTGGAAGGAAACATCCTCAACGGCGACGACGACGACATCGTAGTCTACGAGTGGCGAAACGCGGTGGGTTTCTTCAATTTCTTCCGTTCGTGCTACCTGCTTTATCGGCTATCGGGGCATTGGCCGGTGGAGCGGCTGGTATAACCAAAGCGGTCAACGATTCGAAGGCCTCGCAAAAACAACTGGAAGAGACGTTGCGTCATAATCGGGCGATGGAAGGGCGAGGGATGCATCTGACACCGTACAAGCGAGGTGCGGGCTTGAATCCTAGACGTCGAAGCCAACGACGACTGAGATCAAAGAAAAAAAAAACGCCGATCGAGTAGGCGCGTAGCGACGGTGGCGGCGATAACGCAACAACCTATGACGAACCTGCAATTAGAACGCGAATGCGCTAACATCCCGTTCTTTCGAGGTGTGTTTATGCCACACACTTCCCACGCGCGTACGAAGCAACGAATGTGGCATCGCGAATCTGGACGAGAATCGAGGCGTCGGTACGCACTGGGTCGCGTACGCGAAACGCGGGCCGCGAGTACAGTACTTTGATAGTTTTGGGAATCTGCGACCTCCCGCGGAATTGATCTACTATTTCGGACATGGTACAACAATCACGTATAATCACAATCGTTTTCAACGTTTCGAGGAGATGAATTGCGGTCGCTTGTGCATGCAATTTTTACAGCAAAAGTCTATCGAATTATGGCCTATATACTAATAATATCGGTATGTGTACTAAGATTATGTTACAATGGATTCATGCGTAATGACAATTCACACCTCCTATAATAATAAAGACTCATAATATCGATAAAATGCCGAGTATTCGTACGCGCGCGTCACTTACCACCTCTCCGTCTCGCGAGTGTAATCTATGATATGTCGTTCACGCTTACGTTAACGGGTCGCAGTAGCGTGCTCACGGTAAACTATTTCCCTCCGATAGATTTGAGTGATGGTCAATACGAATTAGGACTCGCGGACTTGGAGACGTTTCACACGATACCGAACATCGACTCGAGCAACGATAAATTCTATTTCGTCGTGAATTATGACACCGAAAACAATACCATCGCTGACACCATTCATGAATGCATTACGATCCCCCACGGCTCCTACGAATTAGACGCTATCGCCGAGTATCTGAAGCAACGATTACTCGATCGATATCCTCGAAGACGCGGAAACAACGATAGCAACGATGACGACAAGTACCCTCTAATGCTACGAGCTAACAACAACACCATGAAAAGTGAGCTGTACTGCTCGTTCTTTGTAGACTTTACGAAACCGAACAATGTGGGCTCGTTGCTAGGATTTTCTCCGAATCGCGTCCTATTACCGAGAATCTGGCACGAGTCCGACGTACCCGTGAATATTATAAACGTTAACGTGATCAGAGTAACGTGCAACGTCACTACCGGCGCGTACAGCAACGATAAACCGGTACACACGATTCATGAATTTTCACCTCGCGTACCGCCGGGATATAAGATATCGGAAACTCCGCGACACGTCATTTACCTGCCGATCGTCGCACGAGCAATACACGATCTAACGTTGTGCATCGTCGATCAACACGATCGTCCTATAGATTTCCGCGGAGAAGAAATAACTATTCGTTTGCACGTTCAACGACGTCCGCGCGATAGGCTAGCGTGACTACACGCGTATTCGTGGGTGTGTAGTATGTTAGTGTTAGATCACGCGTACGAATCATCAATCGTCACTGCCGCTGCTACTCCTGCTGCCTCTGTCTCGCGTCATCGGCGCAATCCTTTATCGGAAGGCGAAAGTAGAAGAATAAAGGTTGGTGGAGCGATAAGAAGAGGATCCATAAGGAGGAGAAAGCCGTTGACTCGTCCGAACGTACGTTTCTTACGATCATTAGGTTTCATCGTCGCCTATTAGACCCGCAACCACGATGTCGATTATTCTGGATGTGGCGAATACGCCAACCTTCGACAATCGTATCACGAAGATCGAGTTACACACGTACAATCCATACGCCAACACGACGTTTGACAATAGTGACGAGATAAGGATACCTATACAGCAGCAAGATCTATACACGCTTCCATGCGAAAGTTTTCTCTACATCGAAGGTCGTGGCACGTTGACGGCGCAGGATGCGAAAGGCCCGGCAACGTCCGCGACCGCTGTTCTCGACAATAATTGCGTTGCGTTCATGTTCGATGAGATTCGATACGAATTGAACGGTGTCGAGATCGATCGCTGCCGAAATCTAGGAATCACTACCACATTGAAAAATTACGTTTCGTTGTCGGCCGAGAGGAGCAAAGTGCTTGCGAATGCCGATTGGAATTATGCCATCGATTACAATAAAGACATTTTTCATTCGGGTGCTTTCAATTTCTGCGTACCCCTGAACATGTTATTAGGATTCTGCGAGGATTACAAACACATCGTGATGAACGCGCGGCACGAGCTACTTATACGATCGCGTGTAGATTCGAACGCGATGCACTGCACCTCCGCCACTGCGATACCGAAACTAGAGATACGCAAGGTGCAGTGGCGTATGCCACACGTTGTTTTGGAGGAAGTGAATAAGTTATCGATGCTGCGTATCCTGGAAAGCGGTCGGCCGATCGCGATGAGTTTCCATTCGTGGAGCCTGCATGAGTACCCGTTACTGCAAGAGACAACGAAACACACGTGGACCGTGAAAGCTACGTCGCAAATTGAGAAACCTCGATTCGTGATATTCGCTATGCAAACCAATCGAAAGAATCGTCCCGATAAATGCGCGAGTGTATTCGACCCGAATCGTCTTACGAACTTTCGACTGTATCTAAATTCCGAGACGTATCCGTACGATGACTTGAACTTAGATTTCGATAAGTATAAATACGCGCTCCTATACGATATGTACGCGAAATTCGGTAGATCGTACTACGGTCACGGAGAACCGTTGCTGAACGCGATCGAATTCTTACAATACGCACCTATCGCGGTCATAGATTGTTCCAGGCAAAACGAGTCGTTGAAAAGTGCTACGGTGGATGTGCGAATAGATTTCGAATGTAAAGAAAACATCCCCGCTAATACTACCGCTTTCTGTTTGATAATACACGATCGTATAGTCGAATACGGCCCTTTAACCAACGTGGTACGCAAACTAATATAGCGTGCGTACATATATTATTACTACTACTACTACTACTACTACTACTAATACTACTACTACTACTACGGATACTGCTACTGTTTTAAAACGTCGATGTCGAAGACCTCAGTTACCGTTCCGACTCCGTCACCGCCGGTGCTACCTAAACGAATAATAATGTTCGCCATTGTCGATCTGCAAGGCTTCAATATCGAACGCGAGTTCATCGCCAAAGAGATTGCGATTCGTGCAAACAGCATCAAGGATAACACAACGACGATCAGCCATTGGATCTTCGAACCACCATACTTCTGGGAACATCTGAATTCGTGGGAACACCGTCAAGCGTCCTGGCTCGCGAAGCATCATCACAGGATTCCATGGTCTGACGGTCACGTTCCATACTCCAAACTCACGGGGCTCCTAACCAGCGCACTCGCAAACATTGACTTTGTCATCGTAAAAGGTGCGGAAAAGAAAACGTGGATGCTGAAACTACTACCTAACATAATCGTTGAGGATGTATGTGATTTATATGAACTGACGATGCAAAAGATTAACAACACTAACAACAGCAACAGCAACAACATCAACGCGCGAACTGTCGAAGATGACGGGGGCTACGACGTTGACGATGATTATTGCGGAATCATGCATGCCCCCGCGGACACTGACATTCCTAACCTAAACTCTATGTCATCAACGGATGTCATTCGATGTACCTTTCATAGCAACTGCGGTGTTTGCGCGTTGGAAAATGTCTATAAAATATGGAATTATATACGTTGCGTCGCCTAATGTAAGTACTACACACGTTGCATCTACTTTACGCGTCATATGCAGAGAAACGAATATCTATGTAAGAATTATTTTTGTTTCAATAGTGAACACGGCGGCGGCGGCGGTGATAAGATCGATGACAACGGCGCCTGCTTCCTCCAACCACGAGTATGAATATTCCTCCCATACGAATGTTATTTTTTTCTTCGCAAATACTGATTTTATAATTTAAGTATACATGCGTGGATGTACATTAATAAAACACACTGTTTTGAATAAAAAAATATTTATTTAAAATTGTTGTATATTTATTATTAAACATATATATGCACGTACTATAGTGGTACGCGGTTCACATCACGCAGCATGGATTGCAATCCTAATGCTAACAATTCACAATCAATCAATGAATGCTTTTCAAAGTGCTCGCTTTCGGAAATTAATTTCACATAATTCGTTGGTACGGAAGCGGTACGTAAAACTTCCACGAAAGTTGCATATTTACTGCTTACAGAGTACATGTTCTCAGTTAACCAGGTGTACATATGCTCAATGCACTGGTTGTATGCGAATAGTTTACGCATCGTGACTTCAGTCATATATATGACAACGCGATTATCGGCAATTTTAATAAGTTGATTATCATGTATACGCGTGAAGTCTAGTCGTAAATTATCAATTACGATTTGAGTTTGGGGTGTTGTTGCGTTGCTGCGTAATCGTTGGAGGATGTCCGCCTCGTTTTGTAGCATGAGCTTCCACGTAGACATTGAAAAACTCAACTCGTTGCCTTTGTTGTCGACTATGGTGATCTCGACGTAACACGAATCAATGCCAATACGAATTCCAATGGTTAGACGTTTATAAGCTGTTGCGGTCAGTGGGTAATCACGTCCCAGGATCCGTACGACTGATGGTTTTGGTGTTTTCACCATTTTTGGCGTTGCGGATACTGAACTGTAAGAAATATGTACACGGAATTAATGCTTCGTTCGTTTCACGTTTACAGTGAACGAAGTAAGTGAATGAAGTATGTGTAAAGTGTATAGTAACGTATACATACATCATGTTGGATTGTTGGTGATGTTGTTGGTGTTTATTTGGAAAGCCTCCATCGTTGTCGGATGCGCATGATGAATCGTTTAAGCTGCGTTTGTACATTTTGATATACACTACGAATGATTTTCATCGACGGCTAAAGAACGACGCGAACGATACTTGTTAGGACTCGAGCGTACGTGGTGTAATGAAGTCCGCAGGACTGACCCACGTTATTTTATACTGATTCACGCACACGTACACGGTAATGTGTAAATGTGTATTGCACATGGATGGTGATGATCATGGTTGTGTTGTGAGACACAAATACGTGTGCGGTACAAATACGCTTGCTTGCGCGGTCCTATCGGTCCCACGATTTAAATATATACACACGACACGAAGAGCGTGGGCGTAGGCACCAAAACGCGTTCAATCCTGCTCAGATATAAACATACGGCACGGCGCGGTTCGCTCTATGATTTTTCAGAAATCGTGTACCACCCTCTTTCTCAGAAATTCCTATCGAATGCAACGTCGTATTTATTCCATGGGCTATTGCGACGATTGATTTACAATAATTATCGCTATATGTATACATCATTGTACGTGTGCGGTATCGGTCCCACGATTCAAATATAAACACACGGCACGAAGAGCATGCACGTAGGTGAACAAAACGCGTTCGATCCTGTTCAGATATAAACGCACGGCATGGCGCGGTGCAATGTTTATTCCATGGGCTATCGCGATGATTGATTTACAATAATTATCGCTATATGTATGCATCATTGTACGTGGGCTGTAACGATCCCACGATTCAAATATATACACACTGCATGAAGCGCGTGCACGTAGATGCACAAAACGCGTTCAATCCTGTCGATCCCTTATCTATTCTCAGAAATCATTGGTACACCCTCTTTCTCAGAAATCATCATCGCAGACGCGATTTGAATTTCCACGAATCGGTCGCGGTCGCGCCTGCGCACCGATCCCGCACGCGTACGGAGATTGCGCGGCGGCGACGCGCACCCAAAGTACCTTAAACATCCAACAGGTTGCGTCAGTACGAAATGTCTGGAAAACTTGGAAAATTTACCAAGGCGGGCCCAAATACCGACGCGGACCCAAAGTACCTTAAACATTCAGTAGGTGGCGCCAATACGAAATGCGTGCGACGCCATTTTGAAAATTTTGAAAATCCACCCCCTCCCCTGTGACGTCAGCCCCCTCGCCCACGAACTCGACCTGCGCGCGCGACGCCATTTTGAAAATTTTGAAAATCCCCCTCCCCTGTGATGTCATCCCCCTTGCCCGCGAACTCCGTACCCCCCTTCCCTCATTGCCCCTCACCCATCTCACGGAAGACCACGGCGGTACACCCCCCCCCCCGCCCCGCCTCACCCCTCGCCTCCACTTGATCCAGAACTCTCATAGTATACCTACTGAGAGACTATTTATATTCTATTTGTATATTTTTCTTTTTATATTTCTATTTTTTAATTAATGGAACAATATATAATCATTTCACACATATTACAATCTATTTACTTGTCGGTCTCCCACCTTCACTCGTAACCAATTTCTATCGACTCTGCATAATTCTTTCTATGATTCTCGCCTCCAATTGTAGGGACGATACTACATAATACGTCGCTGTATTTCAAACTGAATACAGTATCATTTCTATTTAATCTTGAGTCATGTGTAAGCTATGTGTATCCGCGGCTGTATCAAACTGCAGAAGATGTGAGGACAAACTTTAGAACTTTTGTTAATGTGTTGTAACAGAGCGATGCTGCCTGCGAAACATTACACACTCGTCGTACTGCTAAAATAACACGTGACAGCGAATATTACGACGAGGATTATCCTGTAGGTTGCGAACTGGTAGCATGTGTCATCAATGATATTCTAGCGGATGCTCCTAGGAAAAAAATGTTAAATTATATTCCATTTGTGTTTATATTTTTATACTCTTTTAATTTTAAATAAATTACTTAAACATATTATTTCTCTATTTACTTATCCGTCTTCCTCCCACTCACCTCACCAATTTCTGCTGACCCCACATAATTCTTTCTATGATTCGTGCGTTCGTTACGCCACCAAAGGATGTAATCTTGCACGGCGGTACCATCACGGGGGATTCAAATTACACGTGATCGCGCGATACGTTGCGATGTTAAGATTGAAAAACATTTTTAAAAATTGTTAGCTTTAGTGTGTCTGTTTGCTATACAGTATTGTCTCCGTATGTACCCGCTGATCGGGACCGGCGTTGGGCACTCAGAGAGGACAGATCCCTAATTACGAGTGTTCGTTTCTCACTTGTTTCTGGCCGAAGGGGGAGCGAGATGGAACGCTTTGCATGCGCGGCGGACGTACGCGAACGTGTCTCGCTCGCTTTCGTTCCATCTCCCTCTCGCCTTCGCCGGACAAGAGTGAGACAGAAGTGGTGGGGATAGCGACAAGTTCACAACGCGTACACCAAATCGGGCACATAGGGAGACAATACTGTATATTGGTTCGGTAGATCGGTGTGGGAGGGGATTAAAATTATTATTTCTCTGCGTTCCGAAAGAAATGTCTGTTGATATGGAAAAGATTTTTTTCTGCTGACGCCACATAATTTTAAGATTCGACGTTTCTACATAATAATAATAATAATTATAATTCGTCTTTATTTCTATACATGTATTGTATTTCGTTATTCACGCTGCCAAATGACGTCATCCAGCGCGGCTGCTCCGGAGGAGTCAGATTTCGCGAGATCGCGCGATACGCCGCGACGTTAAATCGGAACGCTTTGAAATACTGTTAGCTTTAAAATCTTTAGAATGTTTGCTACATATCTGTTTGAAATAATATTTCTACATAATGGTTCGGTGGATCGTTGATTAAAAATTATTATTTTTTTTGCGCTGGGGAAAAACATATCTGCTGCATATTGGTTTGCTAGATCGGTGCGGGGGTGGGTCAAGGTTGTCCCCTCCCTCGGAAAAAATTTCCGGTGGTGGATCGGGGTCTGAAAATGTTTTCGGGGGTCATTCACTCCTTTAAAAACTTTCTGGGGGGCGTTCCCTCCCTCTGAAAAATTTTCGGGGGTCATTCACTCCCTCCGGTTAGGTCTAAAAAGTTTTCGGGGGTGGGTACGGTCTGGAGAGGTCTCCGCGGCTGCTCGGCCTATACTCATCCCCTCCATCATCGCGGCTTCCCCCACTCCGCGGCTCGTGAGCGCACAACCAATTTCCCACTCCCCGCCCCCCCGCCCAAAGTTCTCCGCGCCGCAGTCCCCCACGCGCTTTCACTTCCCCGCGCTCCCGCGCTCCCCTCAGAGGACCTGCGTTGAAATCCCCTTTACCTTACTACTCTCGGGATATTTTTTTCTATAAGTACCCTTATAGGGGATAAATAGACAGATTCAACTAACTGTAACAATGTACCATTCTGATTACTCAGATAGCACTTGACGTCTATAAGCCGTCTTTAAGACGTCTGTTTCAGACTTTCAAGACGTCTTAAAGACGTCTGCTATTTTCTGAAAGACGTCTATATACATTTTTGAATGTCGTGAGTCAGGAAATCGTACGTCTTTAAGACGCCTTTTGAACAGTTTGTAGACGTCTTATAGAACGTCTGTAAGACGTCTTTTAAACGCCCTATAGACGTCTATTTCTAACTTTCCAGACGCGTCAAAGACGTCTTCGTAAGGACTTGACTAGGCCTCTTTAAAGAGATATTAGAGATATTAAGCGTGACTTGATTCGTGTTTAGTAGAATTAATATCCTTTAATGAAATTAAGTATATCATGCTGGCCAATATTTTCGTTTCTTCATAAAAAAGAAGAATGTCTGGCAATAGCGAATGATCGACACATTCCTTGGCATATTCAAGTTTAAGTCGAAAATATAAATTTCCATCATCAAAAAAACGCCGGTACTCGAGACTGACAGTATATGATATGCCCGGCTCTCTTATAGGCATGACTGCTGTATCCTACCTGCGAAAAGCGCTCGGCCCGGTCGCCGCCTGGTGGTCGCGTATTATCCATCGCGCACCGGCCTAGTCATGACTTGTTTATGTACATATACGTCTTTAAGACATCTACACGCAGTTGTTTAAAAAACGTCTTGGCATGGACGTCTTAGGGACGTCCTAAACACTTATTCGGAGTGACTTCTTAGAAACATCTCAGGACAGACGTCTTAAAGGTGTCTTAACACAGTCGGCTAAAAGACGTCTCAATACAGTCGTTTAAAAGACGCCTCAATACAGTCGTTTAAAAGACGTCTTAAAGATGTCTGTAGAAGATATACGTCTTAGAAATGGATCTGCACAGATGTTTTAAAGCCGTCTTAACTCGGTCCTGTAAAAGACGTCCTGGTACAGGCGCCTTAAAAACGTCTTAACTCAGTCGTTTAAAAGTCGTCCTGGTACAGACACCTTAAGGACGTCTTAACTCAGTCGTTTAAAAGACTTCCTCGTACAGACGCCTTAAGGACGTTAATAATGTCTCCGCGCAGACGTCTTAAAGACGTCTCAACACAGTCGTTTAAAATACGTCCTGGTACACACCTTTAAGACGTCTTAGGCCCGTTACGCACTTGGCGACCAGTCGCCGACGACCACGAGGTATACGGGGACATATGAGTTCATACGCACTTGGTCGCGGCGACCAACGAGTCGCCGGCAACCAAGAAAATGTGAGCGACGCACGGGAGACCAAGTAGTCGCGGCGACCAACGAAGTGCCCTGTTTCCAATGCACACGTTCACACGATGAGCGATTTTGTTGGCGACCAAACAACTGCAAGCAACGAAACGAGTTTCGATATGCAGAAATTTATCTTGCAAATTGAATCTCGAAAGGGAATTTGGGACTTGTCATATAATGATTACTCCAATCGCGACATTTAAAAAACAATAAGAAGAAATGGTGCATTTATTTGAGAATGAGAAAGTCAGTAAACATTCTTTTCTTACTGCGATCTTGCAATAAAAAATGCACTGAATGCTGCCTCTTTTTTATTTATTTTTTTTTCAATGCAGTGCACAATTAGAACTATCTCCTCGACGTCCATTCTGTTTGGCGCACTCTACGAAACTGATAGGTGTCGAGTCGCCCGGTCTGGTCGCTTCGTTTGGTTGCCCGAATTTTGGTCCCTCGGCGACCTGGTCGCCAAGTGCGTAACGGGCCTTAGAAATGTCTCCGCGCAGACGTCTTAAAGACGTCTTAATATGGTCTAAGACGTTCAGACCAAAAACAGACGTAAAATGGACGTCTAAAAGACGTCGTGTGCTATGTGGGTATTATACAGGGTGTCCCAAAAATGTCGGAGTTCCATGGAAGGGGTAATTCAGGGGGTGATTTGAAACAACTTTTTCCTTAGCGAAAATATTGTCCGAAGCTTCGTTAAGGAGATATTAACAAAAAGCCCCGACCAATCAGAGCGTGCGCCTTCCGCTGGGGCTCCCGCGGTAGCGTTGGCTACGCGGTAGGCGACTGCGCTTGTACTACGAACGTACGAACAAGCAAGTCGGCATGCATCGAAGGAAACCGCGTTACACATTTTTTTTTAAAGCATAATCTTAAATAAGAATTATTTGAAGTGAGAGGATAAGAAGTACGTAAATTTCGTTTTTAAATAAGGCATAAACGAAAAGGTGATGTAGCAGAAAATGTACGACATGTGATCGTAATTCGTTATTGAGGTAAAAATCCGTAGTTCAATAACAGGCAACACAACTAAATTTGAACAATAATATTAGGTGTACGAATAAATTCTTTCCGACTGGATTTACATAATCAGTACAAAGCTACTGAATTTCTATCGCGGTGGTATTCATAATCTGCCAGAAAAATGGGAAAAGGTAATGAACAATAATGGAAATTATGTCGATGATTGAGTTGTTTTCATATTTTTTAAATCGAACTGTTATTGTACCCTAAAATCGGAAAGAATTTATTTCTACACCTAATAATCACCAAGAAATTAAATAAAACTCACCCATTCGGATATTCCTTTCCTTCCTTTTCAGAAACCTGTGTCACTAGGTCACTGTACCGATCCTGGTCATCGGTGGCCGAAAAGATTTATGGTAGGGTAGCGCCCAGTGCTCAGCTGATCGCAGGTATTCGTAGGACACCACCCGAAGGTAAGGGTCGCAACGTCAAGTGCTTCAGGGTTAATGTACCGAATATTCACTTCACTGCACTGATACTAACACTGATCACTTAATTTATTTTCTACGGAGCGTGTTGCTCCTACGTTATAAAAATTGGTGGCCCCGAAAGGGGCCGATTGCTGTTAATTGAACAGGTGCTCAATATGGGCACCCTCGGCGTCTACGCACGCCTCCGCACGTACAACCAGCTGCCTTTGCACTGCCCGTAATGTTTCGGGCGTAATATTCGCCACCGCAGCATGGATCCGCACCACGAGGTCTTCAAGTGAATCCACTGGCTGACGGTATACCTCATCCTGCAATGATTGTTGTACAACAAATACAAAACGTAAGTAAAAAAAGAATACCTATAAAAAATTAAGAGCACTAATGAAATTAACTTCAGGTAGCCCCAGAGGTAAAAATCCAGCGGGGTCATATCCGGTGACCGTGGGGGCCACGCAACAGGACCGCCGCGGCCGATCCACCTGTCCTGAAAGGCTTCGTTAAGGTAGTCGCGGGCAATTGTGGCGTAGTGATGTCCAGCCCCGTCTTGCTGATAGACCATGTTCTGCCGGACCTCATCTGGAATATGGGCCATAAGACCCGGCAGAACATGCTCTAAAAAGACTTTATACGCTGGACCGTCCATTCTGTCTGGCAGCATGTACGGTCCAACGATAAACTCGCCACAAATGCCCGTCCATACATTAATTTGCCAACGGACTTGTGCTGCGCGTGTCCGAAGTGCTAGCGGATTCTCCTCGTCCCACACATGCCGATTGCGGGAATTGAAGCAGCCTTCCCGCTTGAAGATTGCTTCGTCCGTCCACAATACGTATTTGCTGAACGACGGATTCCGCTGCACTTCTCCCAACAGCCACACTGAATATTCAACCCGCTCGTCGGCATCCCCGGGGTGCAAATGTTGCACCCGTATAAAGCGGTACGGGCGCAACATGTTCTCCCTCAGGGTTCGATGTACCGTCATTCTGCTGGCACTAGAAAAAAATGCAGAAACATCCATTATTAGATAACATTTGTTTCCATTAATTAATAATTGTTGCAGTTATCTTGTACTGTGACTTACTTTAGGCGGCGGCTCAAGTCGCGCACGCTGACGGTGGGGTCCTCCTCGATGGCGCGCAGGATATTTTCTTGCACCGCAACGTTCCGCGCGTCTCGGGGTCTACCCACGTCGCTGCCTCGCGGCATCATCGAACCCGTCGAGTATAAACGAGACGCCAAACGTCTGATCGTTCCCTCGCTCGGGGTTTCGATGCGCGGGTACTCCACTGCCAAAGCTCGCACGGTGGCACTCGCGTTCCCGTCGTTTCGCGCGTAAACCCAGAACATAGCGTAGTACTCTTCGGCGGAGTACATTTCTGGGCCGAGATTACTAGCTGACTGACAGGATTTTTTCCCAAGTAACTTCCCTCTACCCCCAAGTAGTTTCTCTTATCCATTATGAGTTTACTCCCACCAGGAGAAGAGGCTTTAGGTAAAAAGAAGCCAGCACATTTTCGGAACTCACGTGTTTTGCAGAAGTGCAACGAAAACTTTCACAAAAGCCCGCGCTCCGTCCTTCCACTGCCAATGTACCCATTGCTTCGAGATAGAAAACAGACACCACGTGTATCGGTTCGAAAGGGTCCGAAGGGAAGAGACGTAGAAAGTCTTCGAGTTGCTATAAAGAAGAAAATGCATACCATTCCTGTTTCCCCTTTCTGACACCCTGAGTTCACGTCTGCTACGAGGCGGAACCAATTAAGTCATAAATTATCCGAAGCTGTAGGAAACCGTTCTCTACCGCCGACTTGCGGGACAATACGATCATAAACCGCGACCCTGGCGAAATGCTCTGGCTGATGAGCCTGATTAATTTTGGAGAACTAGAAATTACAGAGTATTATCCAGCATCAATACGTCTCGCGGAGAGACACAGGAAAAGAAGGGTAGTCCGCTGACTGCGCGTAATCCCGCCCGCTTCGTCCTACCCTCAAATTAAAGACGGATCCCTTATCTCTCGAGTATAAACACGCGATCGAATTTCAAAACACAAGCACGCGTCGACGTATTCGGTGCGAGAGACTGTGGGCTTGAGGCCCGATTGGCTCTGCATCCCTCGCAAATGGCCACTGTCCTCAAGAGGCCCTCTTCACAGCAATATCTCCTCCCCAAGGCCCACCTTCTCTCGCACCGAATACGTCGACGCGAGCTTTTGTTTTGAAATTCGAGCGCGTGTTTAGGCACGAGAGATAAGCAGGCCCGAGGGCTGTGGGCTTGAGGTCCGATTGGCCACAAAATAACCAATCGGGCCTGCTTATCTCTCGTGCCTAAACACGCTTGAGGACAGTGGCCATTTGCGAGGGATGCAGAGCCAATCGGGCCTCAAGCCCACAGTCTCTCGCACCGAATACGTCGACGCGTGCTTGTGTTTTGAAATTCGATCGCGTGTTTATACTCGAGAGATAAGGGATCCATCTTTAATTTGAGGGTAGGACGAAGCGGGCGGGATTACGCGCAGTCAGCGGACTACCCTTCTTTTCCTGTGTCTCTCCGCGAGACGTATTGATGCTGGATAATACTCTGTAATTTCTAGTTCTCCAAAATTAATCAGGCTCATCAGCCAGAGCATTTCGCCAGGGTCGCGGTTTATGATCGTATTGTCCCGCAAGTCGGCGGTAGAGAACGGTTTCCTACAGCTTCGGATAATTTATGACTTAATTGGTTCCGCCTCGTAGCAGACGTGAACTCAGGGTGTCAGAAAGGGGAAACAGGAATGGTATGCATTTTCTTCTTTATAGCAACTCGAAGACTTTCTACGTCTCTTCCCTTCGGACCCTTTCGAACCGATACACGTGGTGTCTGTTTTCTATCTCGAAGCAATGGGTACATTGGCAGTGGAAGGACGGAGCGCGGGCTTTTGTGAAAGTTTTCGTTGCACTTCTGCAAAACACGTGAGTTCCGAAAATGTGCTGGCTTCTTTTTACCTAAAGCCTCTTCTCCTGGTGGGAGTAAACTCATAATGGATAAGAGAAACTACTTGGGGGTAGAGGGAAGTTACTTGGGAAAAAATCCTGTCAGTCAGCTAGTAATCTCGGCCCAGAAATGTACTCCGCCGAAGAGTACTACGCTATGTTCTGGGTTTACGCGCGAAACGACGGGAACGCGAGTGCCACCGTGCGAGCTTTGGCAGTGGAGTACCCGCGCATCGAAACCCCGAGCGAGGGAACGATCAGACGTTTGGCGTCTCGTTTATACTCGACGGGTTCGATGATGCCGCGAGGCAGCGACGTGGGTAGACCCCGAGACGCGCGGAACGTTGCGGTGCAAGAAAATATCCTGCGCGCCATCGAGGAGGACCCCACCGTCAGCGTGCGCGACTTGAGCCGCCGCCTAAAGTAAGTCACAGTACAAGATAACTGCAACAATTATTAATTAAGGGAAACAAATGTTATCTAATAATGGATGTTTCTGCATTTTCTTCTAGTGCCAGCAGAATGACGGTACATCGAACCCTGAGGGAGAACATGTTGCGCCCGTACCGCTTTATACGGGTGCAACATTTGCACCCCGGGGATGCCGACCAGCGGGTTGAATATTCAGTGTGGCTGTTGGGAGAAGTGCAGCGGAATCCGTCGTTCTGCAAATACGTATAGTGGACGGACGAAGCAATCTTCAAGCGGGAAGGCTGCTTCAATTCCCGCAATCGGCATGTGTGGGACGAGGAGAATCCGCTAGCACTTCGGACACGCGCAGCACAAGTCCGTTGGCAAATTAATGTATGGACGGGCATTTGTGGCGAGTTTATCGTTGGACCGTACATGCTGCCAGACAGAATGGACGGTCCAGCGTATAAAGTCTTTTTAGAGCATGTTCTGCCGGGTCTTATGGCCCATATTCCAGATGAGGTCCGGCAGAACATGGTCTATCAGCAAGACGGGGCTGGACATCACTACGCCACAATTGCCCGCGACTACCTTAACGAAGCCTTTCAGGACAGGTGGATCGGCCGCGGCGGTCCTGTTGCGTGGCCCCCACGGTCACCGGATATGACCCCGCTGGATTTTTACCTCTGTGGCTACCTGAAGTTAATTTCATTAGTGCTCTTAATTTTTTATAGGTATTCTTTTTTTACTTACGTTTTGTATTTGTTGTACAACAATCATTGCAGGATGAGGTATACCGTCAGCCAGTGGATTCACTTGAAGACCTCGTGGTGCGGATCCATGCTGCGGTGGCGAATATTACGCCCGAAACATTACGGGTAGTGCAAAGGCAGCTGGTTGTACGTGCGGAGGCGTGCGTAGACGCCGAGGGTGCCCATATTGAGCACCTGTTCAATTAACAGCAATCGGCCCCTTTCGGGGCCACCAATTTTTATAACGTAGGAGCAACACGCTCCGTAGAAAATAAATTAAGTGATCAGTGTTAGTATCAGTGCAGTGAAGTGAATATTCGGAACATTAACCCTGAAGCACTTGACGTTGCGACCCTTACCTTCGGGTGGTGTCCTGCGAATACCTGCGATCAGCTAAGCACTGGGCGCTACCCTACCATAAATATTTTCGGCCACCGATGACCAGGATCGGTACAGTGACCTAGTGACACAGGTTTCTGAAAAGGAAGGAAAGGAATATCCGAATGGGTGAGTTTTATTTAATTTCTTGGTGATTATTAGGTGTAGAAATAAATTCTTTCCGATTTTAGGGTACAATAACAGTTCGATTTAAAAAATATGAAAACAACTCAATCATCGACATAATTTCCATTATTGTTCATTACCTTTTCCCATTTTTCTGGCAGATTATGAATACCACCGCGATAGAAATTCAGTAGCTTTGTACTGATTATGTAAATCCAGTCGGAAAGAATTTATTCGTACACCTAATATTATTGTTTAAATTTAGTTGTGTTGGCTGTTATTGAACTACGGATTTTTACCTCAATAACGAATTACGATCACATGTCGTACATTTTCTGCTACATCACCTTTTCGTTTATGCCTTATTTAAAAACGAAATTTACGTACTTCTTATCCTCTCACTTCAAATAATTCTTATTTAAGATTATGCTTTAAAAAAAATGTGTAACGCGGTTTCCTTCGATGCATGCCGACTTGCTTGTTCGTACGTTCGTAGTACAAGCGCAGTCGCCTACCGCGTAGCCAACGCCACCGCGGGAGCCCCAGCGGAAGGCGCACGCTCTGATTGGTCGGGGCTTTTTGTTAATATCTCCTTAACGAAGCTTCGGACAATATTTTCGCTAAGGAAAAAGTTGTTTCAAATCACCCCCTGAATTACCCCTTCCAAGGAACTCCGACATTTTTGGGACACCCTGTAGAATTTGTATGTACCTATTTCGGATCATGTAAGTTTTAATTTAAGATATGTAATATAATTACATTGTAATATAATTTAAGACATGTAAGATATATTTCATACCTTTTATTAAATAAACATATGAAGAATATGATATTATATTGTTAAATAAAACGAGTACCTAATAGGTTTGTACTTTTCTTTATGTTATGGGACCATTTTTAATAAACGTTGTAATATAACTTGTTTCCATAGAACTTTTATTCTAAAAGTTCTAAAATATCTGTTCCGTGAGAACACTCTTTAATGAAGTTCCTTTGGGTAACATTTCTTTCAATAAAAATTCCACAGGAACAGATATTTTCTTAAATGAAACATATAGGTCCCAACAGAATTTTTTAAAAACGACAGTTTCAGAACTCTTTTGATCCCTGCTTTTAACCCTCGTACAACGAATGCAGGCTTATTTTGATCCAACTGTGTCGAAGTCGATTACGATTTTATATATTTGCGACGGCAATGGCAAAATATAGTATAAGATGCCTAAATTGCAGTAACATTATATGTAAAAATCATACAGGAGATACACATATATGTATCAAATGTATGTAAATAATTTTTTTTATGTCATTCCTTTATGTGATTATGAAATATTTTCAGAGTGAAACATGCCGGGAGAACCATCCATAGCTAGTGGAAATAAGACTTCGGGAAAAATCAAGCGTATTTCTATTCCAAGAGTACAAAGTAGTACAGATACAGAACTGCAGTCGCAAAGTGGATCTACACCGCTACAACCAACTGGTCTCCACTATGCTGCTTTTCGTACGGACCTCGATGACAGTGTACTACCCCCAGCTTTGCGATGTCGACTGTTTGAGTTATTTCAGCAGATAGAAAAGGAGTTCGAAATTCTTTATACAGAAAATTTAGGATGTATGGCCCTTTTTTATGTCAATAATATATTTCATGATCAATTGGGTATAATAATTATGTATATGTTGGGACATTCCACGCGAAATCGGACACTTTTTGGAGGTAACATTTCGGATGTTGCTGGAATTTGAATATGTTGTAGTCCTTAGTGATATTTAAACGTACCTCAAAGGATTTTTCAAAATTTTGAAAAATGTCGATTTTACAGCTGTTTGAAGGTAAGCGCTAACTTTTTTTCAGTAAATTATAGCTATGGAAGTACTATACGGATGGATATGAGCTTTACAGTACTTATAGAGAAGACATTGATGTTTTAAGAAAAAATTATTCCAGTTTAAAAAAATAAAAATTTTAACCATTTTTGTGCAATTATTTTAAACTAATGCAGTTTTTTAACATCGGGCGCGATTTTAAACATCCCTCCAAAAAGAAGAATATAGTTCTATCCTTCCCCTTGATGGAAAAATTTTCAAAAATATGGACATATTAAAATTGGTCTTGTAAAAATTGCCGAAAGTTGACGCTGCGTCAAATCTCACCGGCTCGACTGGGTCAACCGTGCGGTAGTCGCAACGGCCAAACAGCTATATCTGCTTTTCTTATAGTGTTCTCGTGTAGAAAAAACGGTAAAAGTTTTCCTTATTCAGTTTTTTACAAATACTTACCATATTCGAGAACACTGAATAAGAATAGAAGATATAGTCGCTTGGTCGCTGCGAGTACCGTAAGGCTCAGCCAGTCGAGCCGGTGTGATTTGACGCAGCGTCAACTTTCGACAATTTTTACAGGACCAATTTTAAAATGTCTATGTTTTTGAAAATTTGTCCATCAAGGGAAAGGATAAAACTATATTCTCCTTTTTGGGGATGTTTAAAATCGCGCCCGATGTTAAAAAACTGCATTCGTTTAAAATAATTGCACAGAATTGCACATTTTTCAAAATTTTGAAAACTCCTTTGAGCTAAAGTTTAAATGTCACTAAAGACTACGACATATTCAAATTCCAGCAACATCCGAAATGTTACTCCGAAAATTGTCCGATTTCACGTGAAATGTCCCTGTTACTATAAAAGCTTGAATACGGTAAATCTTAAGAATTACCGGCGAAACCTAAGATTTACCACTCAACGTTGGTATAAACCCGAAGTAATGTTCCCACTGGAGAGTTAACCCTCAAATCTAACCACAACCAGTCTCCACAGTCAATGCGAACGAAAACACAGAACGAGTGGATTTTCCCGAATTTTCTGAGTTTTTCTTTGCATCAACTGTCGGAGTTGATTAGGGTTAGGTAAGAGTGCGTCAATACCGGGTCTACATCAGAGATAGGCAGTATCTAAATAAAATTATTTAAGTAACGTATCAACTACAAGGACTTTATCTTTATTCGACGACGGATATTGGTTATCTTTATTTGAAGCGCCACGGATGAATCAGTTTATTCGACGGAAATTCATCCGACGGCCACAGATACTTTGTTTATTCGAAGGCCTTTCATCTTGAGCTTCAAATAATTTTTCATCTTTATTTATATCTTTATTCGAGAATGATTTGAAGCTCAAATAATTTAAGCGAGAGCCTTTGTCGCTCGTACCGAGCGAGATCGCCGTTGCTCGGCGATGTGTCATCAATAATACAGAAACTGAATTTCTTTATTTTTCATCGTATCAATATGAAAGTGACATCATTGGATTTCTGGCATTCTCTAGCCAATTTTACATTGTGCAAATTAATTTTTCACGTAATTTCGTTAATTATGGGCCGAATTATGTAATTTTTTGGGCCAATAGTCGGCTTTAGACGGCCGTTCCAAACCTTCGGGTTTGACGCGTCGCTCCGGCGTGCCGCGCTGGAAAGCGCGTTTGGAGCGCGCTCCTGGAGCGTGATGTTCAAAGCGCAACACTCCAAGCGCGTGCGCCAGATCCACAGGTTTGGAGCGTCCGCTCCAAATTTGCAAGATTTCGCGTGGAGCGTGGCATGTCCGCCGTTCAGTGAGACACGCCACGTTACGCCAGCTGCATCGCAGACATCGTGCGAATAAAATGTCTTTAATAAAAAAGCGAAAAACTCGCGCGATCGCTTGCATCGCATTGCATGCTTATTTTAAAGCGGAAGAGTAAAAACATAAAACCAGAATATGGGTCAAGAGATGGCGTGAAGATAGAGATCGTTACGGTTACATGCCCCTGTTGAGAGACCTTCGACAGAACGACCCAGAAGATTTTAAAAATTATCTGCGCATGACACGCGTGGCACGTCAATCACGTCTGAACGTGTAAAGGACAAGTTGAGACCAGCACTCCAAACGCGCGTGCCGGGAACGCGCGATCGTCCTTTATCACGTTGGAGACTTTACACGTACAGTTTTGGAACGCACGCCTGGAGTGTACGCTCCAAAACTGTGAGAAAAACTGTCCGTCTAAAGCCGGCTAATTTCATCGGGGAAACATAATAAGGAATTGATTGACATCACTTTCGTAAAGATATGATTAAAAATGCAGAACTTCAGATTTGTCACTGCTTAACATGCTTTACTGCGCAACATTATATGGCCCCATGGTTCTTGGGTGTTGTGCGCTTAGTTGCGGAGGGTCGTCAAAAGCAATTTCGGTCCATTACGGCATAACCAGTGAACGGAGGAAATATTATACGCCCGTAGAGTAATTAGCGGTGGGGGAACGCCACATATGCGCGCAATGGCGCCGCGACGTCGAACCAATCAACGCCAAGGTGGAAAACGAAACGGCGCCATTGTCAAACCAAGCCAAGCGTCGCCGCGGAATCGGTTGTCAATGCTGGTTGGCTGCGGCGTCACTTGCCCTTGGCTCGCTTGGATTGGCGGTGATGACGCCGGGACGTCAAACCAATCAACGCCAGGATGGGAAACGAAGCGGCGCTAGCGCCAATCCGCGAAGGTGACGTCACATACTTATCCGCCACTGGCGTCACTTGGCTTGGCTTGACGGTGGCGCCGTTTCGTTTTCCACCTTAGCGTTGATTGGTTCGACGTCGCGGCGCCATCGCCTGCATGCGTGGCGTTCCCACGCCGCTAATTACTCTACGGACGTATAACATTTCCTCCGTTCACTTTGCGTAACGCTGTGCAATTTTCCTCCTGAGAGGCAAAAACCGCCCCACCATCGTTCGCCGTTGCCATGGCGCAAAGACGCCGTCGAGTCAAAGTAGCAGTGAACGTCGATGTCGTGCGTGGCATCTGAGTTTCCTTGTCTACGGAACTATCTCCTTTTTAGCGTCGCGAGGTTTGCTTGACAACAAGTCACGCTGCATGAGGGAAAGGGTAGAAAGGGAAGCAGGCGCGCAAGGGGCCCCTACCGCTGGACAGCGCTGGGTTACGCACTTGCGACCAGTCGCCAGCAACTTGGTCGTTAAAACCGGATCCGGACCTGAATGCATACTGTGGTTTGCAAAAATGTTGCCGGCAGAAACTTGGTGGTCCGATCGAGTGTAACCTCATAGGCCCACGTTCTCTAACACCGTGGCCGGCGTGTCATGGCAACGAATCGGTCAGCCGCACCGCATGACGAAGAGAGCGAGCGGAACACAGCGAGACCGAAGGAAATAGAGCTATAACTGGGATCCGACGAAAAGCAGTAGCGTAGACGTCTCAGAGTGTTAACTGTTATAGGTATAATGAAGAGGAATGAGATAAATGAATGATATAAATTTATTTTTTCCATATGTTCATTATTATATACAGGAAGGACATAATACATAGGATTATTATATATGTACGAAGTATTATTACTGGTTTTGTGAGATTCTGCTGATTCTTCTCCTGAAAATTAATTTGAATTTCGCATTATTAAAAATAGTTCAATTGGTGACATACTTTGGTGCATTTCTATCAGGATAACCTGTACATAATTTCAATTTTCAAAAACAAGTACTGTTTAAACGTTGCCGTGGAAGGCGGTGTGGATCGCCACTGGTAGGGCCAGGGAAGGAATGCGCTCCAACGAGTGGTACTAACACCTTTTATTCGGCACGTGGGCGTCGTTCACAATGAGGACGAACACTCCACAAAATATAGCACGAATAGACACGACTCACAAAACACGCAGTTACACTGAACAGTGATATGTACAAGCTATGTACACGGGCGCGAGGGCTCGAAGGGCCGTCTTGATGAAGTTCAAAAAACGTGGGAGTCGCTGGGCGACAAAACGGTTGCAATACGTGCGTGCGAGAGCGTGTTGATAACAAAGCGGTGTTCGAAGAACTAACGGTCGGATTCCTAGAAGCGCGCAACGCTGAAATCCGGGCAAAAACGCGTGACGTCGGTAACCGTCTTACCGGACGGTGTGTCATACTGTTTACACGCTCTCGCACGCACATTTAAATCCGTGCGACAGCTGATCGTTAGCTTTCGGCTGCAACAAGTACAATTTTCATGCTTTCTTACCTTATAAATCTTCTGAGGAGGTGCTATCGTCTGAATCGTCGGGCTCGTCGACCTCTTCGGACTCGCTACGTTGCGTTTCCAACATATTCTCTATTAGATTATTCTTCGACCAATTTTCTTGTTCTAACTTTTCGACATGTTCGCAGAAATTTTTCCAGTCAACAGGTATAATGTCGCTTATAGCTTGCCGTGTCAATAATTCTAATTCACAGTTTGAAAGATCTGACGTAATATTTTTTTCTCGTATCTTTCGCTTAACTTGTGCTCAGACTAACGGGATTTAAATCGCGCATATACGGTGGTAGTCTTAATACATTAATCATGCAATTAACGCCTTCATTCCAGTCCGGTCTGTGGCGCGGTCCACGTTTCCCCCGTGGTTTTCTCCTGGTTTGATGTCCCTGATCTGACAGAAAAAAAGTGCGTACTATTTAGCGACTATCTGAACTTGTCTAGTCTCCGTTCGAAGTGTAAGGTAGCTCTATTGCGTGATCACCGTTTATATATTGACGATGTTGGGAGTGCTGTATTGGATAACGTATCATGTTTCTGAAAATTTGTAAACACTAAGCGGAATGGGCACGGTATTCCTGGTAAGGTGCATCTTGATCGTACCTGTGCGTCGACGCATTTGACAGCTGTTAATCTTTTTGCTGAATTCTTTGGACTCGGTATATAATCCTCTGGCCGGAGCGGCGCCTATCTTGAATCCCGGTCCGTCCTCTGGCAATGATGTAAACATTCACTCGATAACCATATCTATAGGTGAAATACATTCCAAGCTTGGAATTCCGCCTATGTTTTTAAGTGAATGCCGCTTCATTCTGGCCAGGCCCCTATGGCATATTTTCAATTCCTCACTGTCAAAGGGAGCTTTCTCTGGAGCTTGGAAGACCAATCTAGGCACCCCGATATTCAAGACAGGCGACCGCACCGATGTTAGAAACTATCGACCTATTTGCAAATTGGACCGTTTATTTTGAAAGTGGTGTAAGTCCATTTTCTCTTGTTATTTTTTCTAGTTATACATAAAAAATTTACATTAAATTAAGCATGAATTACGTGATATCTCATTTCTTTTCAAAAATGGACTTACACCACTTTCAAAATAAACGGTCCAATTATCGGTCATGCCTAAGATCTTCGAGGAGCATTTAATGTCCTGTCTCGCTAATGTCATCTGCGACGAACAGCACGGATTTGTTCCCGGGCGATCTACGACATCTAATCTGGCGGTATAGCACTGTTTCGTCTCTGCGGCGTTGGAAGTTGGTCTGCAAGTCGACACCGTGTACACTGACTTCCGGAAGGCCTGTGATTCGGTGGATCACTGTATCTTGCAGTATAAATTAGCCTCAATCCGGATGAACGGGCCGCTCCTAGCTTGGATTGTTAGCTATCTTGAAGGCCGTGTGCAGGTTATAAGGGTGCATGATCAACTATCTAATCTGGTTAATGTGACCTCAGGTGTCTCTCAGGGATCGCATCTTGGTCCCATCCTGTTCCTTCTCTTTATTAACGATCTCAAAGAGGTTTTTCTTCACAGCAAATTCTTTATGTACGCCGTCGACCTGAAAATTTTCCGTACATCCACTGATAGCACCACTGTGCTTCCGACGTGGATTTGCTGCAGAGTGACCTCTGTAGGTTCCAGCAGTGGTGTACCGGCAACAAGATGCAGCTAAACACCGTTAAATATGTGTTATTGAGGACCCATAGGGCTATCAGCTGCATTCCATCAACGTATTTCGTATGTAACACCTCTCTGACTGAAGTAGCGGAAGTCTCTGATCTTGGTGTTATGTTTACCACAGGATTGGATTTTCGCAACTACTATCGCAATATCACTTGTAAGGCGATGAAAACCCTTGGGTTTATCGTCCGTTTTGCTAAACACTTTAGACGGATCAGAACACTGAAGTTATTATATGCTGTACTGGTTAGGTCACAGGTAGAATATGCATCGGTGATTTGGAGCCCACGGCATAAGCAATATGTCAGCTTAATAGAGAGGGTACAGCATAGGTTCCTTAGGCTAGCCATGAGGGCAACTGGTAGCCCTATGCGGTTCGATGACAACGATTACAGTCTTGCCTTACTAAAGACGACGCTCTCTACTCTTGGGGACTGCCGTGACTGTTCTGACTTACTGTTCTTGTATAAAGTAATCCACGGCCAGATAAATTGTCAAGACCTTGTCGCCTCGATTTGCTTTCTTGCCCCACAGCGGTCACTGCGTCCGAAACCCCTTTTTGTATCAAGTGTCCCTGCCTATTTTCATTATACTGCTGATCCGATAAACCGCGCTATGGACGAGTTTAATCAGTGCCCTGCGAACTTGGGCTTGTTCTCAGTCTCCCTCGCCTCGTTCAGCAGTCAACTGCTTAGGAGACTGTTACCTCATTAATTTATATCACCACTGGTGCTGCGATTGTGTCTTTGTTTGCAGACTGTTGTATTTTGTTTGTTTGTTTTACTTTATTTTGTTTAATTTTATTTTATTTAAATTTTTTTATATTATTTTATATCATCTATATATGTTGTATTCATCTGCTTTACTCTATATTCTAAAGGGTTCTCCTGTTGAAATAATAATAATAATAATAATAATAATGATAATAATAATGATAATAATAATAATACATTATGACCCTGTTCTTTTATTAATTCGTTTATCTTATATGTTTTGCAGGGATCGAAGGGCTCCGGCTGATGTTGATGGAGGGGGAACATCTACAGGAGCGATGGTAATGTATGCGTGAATTGACGCCAGCGCGAAGCCAGCCAAGTGGCGACAACGTGAAGCTGGGTGGACTCCCTGAAAATCTGCTTCGGCGGACTCCAGCTGAAGTTGAGCTGGAGTGTACCGCCAGTGATGCCAGAATCGTGGGACGCGGGACCAAACGCTTACCCCCACTATGTCCTACCGTCGTCTCCCACTATGGCCTACCGTCGTCTCCCACTATGGCCTACCGTCGTTCCCCACTTTCTTCCCATCGCACTGCTCACAAGCATATCCCTACCCCTGTCCGTGTGCCCGGCAGCCCAACAGGCAGCTCACACAGCCAGGAGTAAAAATATGCTTGTGTGCAGTGCGGTGAGAAGAAAGTGGGGGACGCCGGTAGGGCATAGTGGGAGACGACGGTAGGTCATAGTGGGGGTAAGCGTTTGGTCACGCGTCCCACGATTCTGGTATCACTGTCTACCGCAGCTATTGGTCAGAGCGAAACACCTACAGGGATTGGTGGTAATGTGTACGTGAGGCGCCATGATTGGAGACGAAGTGACACCACGGCCAACCAGCGTCCCCGGGCCATATGTTGTTGACACTGCTTGGCCGCGGCGTCACTCGCTTGGCGCTGGCGTCGGTTCATCTCCAATAGTGGCGTCTCACGCACACATTACCACCGCTCTTTGTAGGTGTTTCCCTTCCATCACTGGCTGGAGGCCGCGGACGGCACATTCGCTTCCCATTGTCGCCACTTGGCTGGCTTCGCGCTGGCGTCAATTCACACACACATTACCACCGCTTCTATAAGTGTTCCCCCTCCATCAACATCAACCGGAGTCCTCCGATCCCTGATGTTTTGTCTAATTTCTTATTTTGTTGCATAAGTTCTGTTAATTCGCATTTCTTCATTTTGTTTGTACATGGAATGTTATTATCCTTCAGCCATTTCAGCAAGACTTCCTTCTTCTGAGATTTTACTAGTGTTTAATTTAACTGCACACTGTGATATAGGGCATTGTCCATCACTATGACTGACTTTTTTGGAATGTTCGGCAATAATTTTTCTGTAACCTACTTTTCAAAATGAACAGCATTAATTTGCCCGTGATAGTCACCAGTTTTTGTCTTCGCTTTAAGAATAAGTTCCGCGCCGTTTACAAATCCATTTTTCCCACCGGCGTGAACAATTATGTATAATTACCTGAGTATCTAACGACATGATATGAAAGGATGTTACTTGTATCCATGTTCCTAATACGGATGGCAAACATCGCTGAGTTTATGTGTTTCTTAACGACTTCAGAAAAATCAATATGCATATTAATTTGGTCATAATACCATCCTGATAATGATGCGCTCACCGGAGGACAGGAGGCAGAGGGGGGGGAGCAGGGAAAAGGATGAGATGGGAAAGATGATGAGGGAACTGATGAAGGAGGTGAGGGAGGAGAAAGAGGAAATGTGGAAGGAGATGAGGGAGATGTTAGGGGAGATGAAGAAGGAAGGGGAAGAAAGAAGACAGGTGATGAAAGAGTGGAGGGAGGAAAGGAGGAGATGGGAGGAGGAGAGGAGAGAGGAGAAAAAGAGGAGGGAAGAGATGGAGGAAAAGTTAGAGAGGTTGGAAGAGAGGGATGAGAGAGTGGAAGAGATGATAAGGAAGGTAGAGAGGTGGGAAGAGGAAAAGGGAGGGATAGGTAGCAGGGGGAAGGAGGGTGGAGGGGATGAGGGAGAGTGTATGTTGAGACTGAGGAGAATGGAATTAAGACAGGACAAAAAAGAGAGGGAGGAGAGAAGGAATAACGTAGTGGTAAGGGGGATGGGGGGTGGAGAAGAGGTGGAAAAAGAAGTGAAGAAGCTATGGACGAGGATGGGAATGGAGGATGAAGGAATAAAGGAGGTGAGAAGGGTAGGGAGAACGGGAAAAGAAGGGAGCGGACTGGTTTTGGTGAAGCTGGCGGGGTGGGAGGAGAAGAGGAAAGTGATGGAGGCGAGGAAAAAACTGAAGGGCAGGAGGGAAAGGATAGATGACGACTTAACGGAGGAAGAAAGGAGGGCAAGGTGGAAGGTGGAAAGAGAGGCGGAGAAGGAAAGGGAAGGGGGGAAGAAGGTGCAAGTAGGATATATGAAAATGTGGGTAAACGGGAAGATGAGAAGGTGGGATGAATTACGGGAAAGGTGGTGTGAGGAACAGGGAAACGAAGGTTAAGTGATAGGGGGGAGGGGGAGGGTAGGTTGGGAGGGGAAATAAAAGAAGGAAAAGGGAGGTATAAGGTCGCGTTTTGGAACGTGGCGGGGGTGAGAAACAAAGATGAGGAATTTTGGAAGGGTTCAGAGGAATGGGAGGTGGTGGTGATGAGTGAAACGTGGGTAGAGGAGAGGGAATGGGAGTATGTAAGGGGTAGATTACCGAAGGGTTATGTGTGGGAAAAACAGTGGGCCAGGAGGGAAAGCAAGAAAGGAAGAGCGATAGGGGGAATGTTAATGGGGGTGAGAAGGGGAATCGAAATAGGGCAGGGGGAAGAAGGGGGAGGGGAAGGGGTAATGGTGGGAAAACTGAAAATGGGGGGGGGGGAATGGTGGAGAGTTATAGGGATATATGTCAACAAGGACTTGCAAAGGAAGCTGGAGGAATTGGGGGAGTGGATAGAGGAGAAAGAGGAGGGAGTGAGAGTGGTAATTGGGGGAGACTTTAATGCGAGGACAGGGAGGGAAGGGGGAAGGATATGGGGGGTGAGAGAAGAGGAGGGGGGAGCAGGAGGTCGAAGGATGGGGTGGTAAATGGAGAGGGGTGAAGATTATGTAGATATTTGGGGGCGAGGGGGTGGGGAATTATGAACGGAAATGTAGAGGGGGATGAGGAGGGAGAATGGACATATACAGGGGGGAGGGGGAATTCGGTGATAGATTATGTAGTGGGGAATGAGGAAACAAGGGAGAGGGTGGAAAGGTTGGAGGTAGCGGAGAGAATAGATTCAGATCACCACCCGGTGGTGGTATGGCTGAGGGGAGAAGTAGGGGAGCAGGGGGAGAGAAGGAAGAAGGGTGGGGGGAAGAGAGGGGGGAGAGGAAACTGAACAGCGGAGGGAAGGGAGGATTTTGCAAGGAAGTTTGGTAAAAGAGAGGAATAGAGGAGGAATGGGCGGAATTGAAGGAAAGAGTGAGAGGGGCGATGGGGAAGGCAGGGGTGGGAGGGCAGAGGGGAAACAAGGGGGGGGGGGTGGGACAGAGAGTGCAGTGAGGAAAAGGGGTGGGTGAGGAGAGAGCTAAGGAGTTGGAGAAGGGAAGGGGGGATGGGAAGGATTATAAGGAGAGGAAAAAGGAACACAGGAGGATATGTGAGGAAAAGAAGAAAAAGGAGGTGGATAGGTGGGAGAAGGAGGTGGAGGGGATAAGAACGGAGGAGCAGGTATGGAAGGTAGTAAATAGGGAGAGAAAGAGGAGAAGGGGGGTAAATGAAGGGATAAAAATAGAGGAATGGGACGAGTATTTCAGGGAGTTGTTAGGGGGGGGGTGGAGTGGAGGGTAAGAAAGGGGGCAGAAATAGGGAGGGGTGAGGATGAGGAGGGGGATATAGAAAAGGAGGAGATAAGAAGGGTAGTGAGGGGGTTGAAGGATGGGAAAGCGAGGGGAGACGGAATACCCAATGAAGTTTGGAAGTATGGGGAGATAGAGGTGGAAGAATGGTTGGGGGAGGTTTGTAATAGGGTGTGGAAGGGGGAGGGTTGGTTGAAAGACTGGAGGGTAGGAGTAGTGGTGCCGGTGGTGAAGAAAGGGGTGGGAAAAAGGGTAGACGAATATAGCGGAGTGACGTTGACACAGACTGCATATAAGGTGTATGCGTCTGTGTTAGCGGAGAGACTGAGAAAAGAGGTAGAGGAGAAAGGGATTTTGCCACCAAGTCAGGCGGGGTTCAGGAGGGGGATGGGGTGCATTGACTGTGTATACGTTTTGAACTACCTAATTAACAGGCAGGTAGAAAGGAAAGGGGGGAGGCTGATAGTGCTGTTCCTGGACATGAAGGCAGCATTTGACTCAGTGGACCGGGAGGTGTTAGTTAGGGCAATGAGGGAGAGGGGAGTGAGGGAGGGGCTAGTGGGGAGGTGTGAGGAGGTGTTGAGGGAGACGGTAAGTAGAGTAAGGGTGGGAGAGGAGGAAGGGAAGGACTTTTGGACGGCAAGGGGGGTGAGGCAGGGGTGTCCTTTGAGCCCCAGCCTGTTCACCTTGCTGTTGGCGGATGTAGACGAGGAGTTGGAGAAGGGGTGGTGGGGAGAGGTGAAGGTGGGGGGAAGAAAAATCTACACGTTGGCATACGCGGACGATATTGCGGTGTTGGCGGAGGACGAGGAAGGGATGAGAGGGATGATGGGAAAGATGGAAAGTTATTTGGATAAGAAGGGGATGCAGGTGAACGTGGAGAAAACAAAGATGATGAGGTGTAGAAATGGGGGAGGGAGGTGGAAGAAGATGACGTGGAGGTGGAAGGGAAAGGTGGTGGAGGAAGTAAAGGAATTTAAATATCTGGGGTACACGCTGATGAGGAATGGGGGGCAGGAGGCACATGTAGGGGAAAGGGTAAGGAAGGGGGCAGCAGTGATGGGGCAGGTGTGGGGGATAGGGAAGAGGCGGTTTGGGAAGGATTGGGGGAAGAGAGTATGGTTGTTCGAGAAGTTGGTATGGACTACGGTGAGTTATGGAGTGGATGTATGGGGGTGGAAGGGTAGGGACAGAGTGGAGGGATTGCAGGAAAGATTTTTGAAGTGGGTGTTGGGGATGGAAAGGTGTACTCCAGGATATATGGTCAGGGAGGAGATGCAGAGGGAGATGTTGAGAAGGAAGGCGGGGATGAGGGCTTGGGGATATGAAAGGAAGTTGGAGGAGGGGTGGGGGGCTGGCAAGGAGGTGCTGGGAGGAGATTGAGGGAAGAGCGAAGAGGGGGAAAGTGCTGGGAGGGTGGGAAAAGGAAAGGAAGGAGTACTATGAGGAAAGGGGGTGGACGGTAGAGGGGATAGAAAGAGCGAGGGGAGGGGGGGAGCTGAGGGGGGAAGAATTGGTACGAAGGGAAAGAAGAATGCAGGAGGAGGAAAGGTGAAAAAGGATAAGAGAGTCGGAGTACAATAGATGGTACAAGGTGGTGAAAGGGAAAGAGGTGCCAGGATACTTGAGGAAGGGTTGGGGAGAAAGCAGGTGACAAAGGGTGGCGAAATTTAGATTGGGGAATGGGATGAGGGGAGGGAAATACTGGGAGGAGGAAGAAAAGAGGAAGTGCAGGGTATGCGGGTGGAAGGAAGAAACGTGGGAGCATGTATGGGAGGAATGTATGGGTTGGGAGGAAGGAGGGTGGCAGGAGAGGGTAGGGGAGGTACTGGATGACGAGGGTGGGGGGGAGAAGTGGATGAGGAATGTGGAAGAAAGGAGAGGGGAAGGAGTGGAGGAATGGGTGAGGAAGGAATGAGAGTGAGTGGTGGCGTGCGGAAGCGGAGGTCAAAGGATAGGGAAGGGGGGTGAGGGAGGCGTGCGTGACGGAGGAGAACGGGAGAGCGAACGAGCGGGCGAGGTGTAGGTTTAAGGAATAGATGTAAGGAGTAGACTAAAGGATTAGGTTAAGGGTTAGGTTAAGGGAAATGTAAAGAAGAGAGGATGGAGAAAGGATTGTAATCCCCAAGGGGAAACAAATAAACATATATACCATCCTGATAATGGTCAAGTGACAGTTGTGCGCTATGCACAAGGTTCGAATTCACTAAGCATAAGTACGTTGTCATTAATATTTAGTTAAGCACTACAAATCCCTACGAATTACATAACAAATAATGTTCATGTCATAATTTTTTTTCTTCGTGCTTAAAGTGGCCGTTCCAATGAGCGGCTGGCGATGCTTCCACTAGTGCAAGGTAGAAGTATGCATCTGTTTCTCCCTTGCACTAGTGGTAGCGTCGCCAGCCGCAGTCGCCAGCCGCTCATTGGAACGGCAGGCTTTATATTAAAGATACGTTAAATGTTGTGCAATATAAGTGACAATAATCATGTTTTGCTAGTGTAGTAAGACCCCAACCGCGATTTTGTATATTCGCGGTAAGTAATAGGTCATAGAACGTGTCCTCCGCAGATATAGGAATCCTACGATTATGCAGCGTGTGCCTGTAGGAACCTACGAGTGGGGAATTGGGGAATTCCGTGGCAGAGAATGGGGCGGCGTAGGCGAGGTAGCCCCCTTGCCCCGCTCCGCATCCGAGTGCCAACAATTTTGCAAACCACAGTAATATAGTATACGCTGATCAGGCTGAGCGCGCACGAATGACGCATGCAGAGGGGTCGAAAGCAGGAATCGGCGGTCTCCAGCTACCGGTAGCTCGAGCCCGCCGAAGCTACGCTGGTAGCAAGCCCGCATGTGACGTCAATTCACGTACACATAACCACCGCTCCTGTAGGTGTTTCCCCTCCGCGGCAGCTGGAGACCGGCTGGAGACCGCCGATCCCTAGTCGAAAATGCCATGTGTCTTTCGTCACCAACTTCTGTGCTTAGCGTAGCCAACTCCGCAGTCGTAAAGATGACATCGAAGGTATTGAAACTCATGCGCGTGTTTATACTCGAGAGGTAAGGGATCCGTATTTAATTTGAAGAAGGGATGACGTAGGCGGAACCACACGCCGTCAGCGGACTTCCCCTTTTCTTCCTGCTTCCCTCCACAAAGCATATTGCCGTTCCCCACGAGTAATCTTGTGTAATTTTTTACTACAACAACCAGTCGGATTGTATGAATTGAGAACAATACAGGGTGTAATGAAGAAAAGAAAGACAAATTATTCATTAAAATGGAGCTTTAAAGTCTATCATATGGTATTTGCATTATATTGTTAAAAATGAAATTTTTTTATTTTTCATTAACTGTTTATAACAATATTAGTAATGGATTAAATTCATTCACATAGATCCAACCTTCACGATTAAAAAAAAAATGACGCAAGTTCATGCCTTCAATAATTTAGGTTATTAAAATTCATTTCTGAAGGCGGGTTTCGTAAAAATCACCTAAAGCAGGGAACTTCGAAGACTTGTATTTTTTAAACAATTTCGACACTAATTTCAAATGGACTACTTTTTATTTCAATATTAACGCGAGAGGGGTATTTCCAAAGGAATACGGTTTATGAATTTGTTAGTTAGGTGCGCGGACGAACCTGATGCGAAATCAGGGAGCCGCTAGGATTATTGACGGCGAGGACGAACCTGATGCGAAATCAGGGAGCCGCTAGGATTATTGACGGCGAGGACGAACCTGATGCGAAATCAGGGAGCTTCTAGGAATGGAGTCACACGCGGACGAACCTGATGCGAAATCAGGGAGCCGCAGGAGGGTGAAACGTCGTGCACGAACCCGATGCGAAATCGGGGAGTCACTAGGATGAAGTTCACAGACGAACCTGGTGCGAAACCAGGGAGCTGTTAGGAGGTTGGATTATTCACAGACGAACCTGGTGCGAAACCATGGAGTCGCGAGAAATGTTAGTAATGCCTCGTAACTCTTAATTAATATTTTATACAACTCGAGCGGTAAAGTTGTATCAGTGGGTGAGTGCTACTAATATTATAAGGATCGCTGGGTAAAAGATGGATTTAACGTAATCGACTCAATTTACACGTGAACACCATAAGTATATTGAACAGTCAATTATAATACAAATGTAAGTGTCGCGAGTAATAATTAAATAAAATGTGTATGTTACCACTAATTGCACGGTGTTGACGCACTGGCGATGCGGGGCGTATGAGTGGCTATTTCAAAGTGCCAAGTAGAATATAAACCGAACTCGCGGATTCTATGAGGTTAACTATGATTCCGATGGAGACTTTAGCCCGATCTTGCTGGATATAACCGACTCTGTACGAGCGTGACACGACGTGACTTTACGCGTGACTCTATAGCTTTGAACCAACGAGGGATGAAACCAAAGGGTTTATATAGTCCCGAAAATGAGTGGGGGTTCGTTAGAAGTTTCCATATAAGGAGATCTTTCGGGATCGTCGTCGTGGCACTCCCGTTCCCATGGTCGTGATCCAGATGGTCGAGATCATGACCCCCATTAGTGGTATGTGATAAACAAAAAGGATTTTAGGGCGTTTTCCCTTCGTAGACGCGAGCTCGAAAAACGGTTGAGAGCGGCGTATGGGAAAATTCCACATACGTAACAATATCATGAAAATCCGGGACATCGAGGATTTGAAAAAAGTATCTCATCTGCTTTTATCATCCACGCTGAGCGCAATGCACTCCAAACTTCCATTGATGTGTGGAAGAATGTTGTGGGAACGTGTTTGTGAAGTTCGCAGTGGCTTATTGGACCACTGTGTTCCATCAGGCGCATAATAATTGAATTGTGGTCTCAATATATTAATATTTTCATTCGGTTCAATATCAGCAACATCATTGATATCAATATCTTCATCGCTGTCATGCTCGTCAACTTCGTCCGACGCATCATCGATCTCGGCATCCGATGCAACCTCAACATTTGGTAGCCATTCGTCATCTTCACCATCGTGAGCATCTCTGAATTCCACATCGTCATTGTCGGAAAAAAATCCTGAATGTCCGTACTCGTCAACCTGCTCAGGTTCAAAAAGCCACGAGACTTGAATAGTAACACACCTGCAGTATTCATCCTAGATATAAAAAAAATTTACATATACCTACCTGTATATCTACCTTTTATTAGCACCGCTTGGCCCAGCTTCCATGTCCATCGTTGCTTTTCACTGTTTGGCAAATTATCATCAACTGAGTTAAGTTCTACAATTCACAAACACAAACAATTACTAGTCCAGTGCATAGACATGACGAAACATGTATAGGGCCGCGAAATCCGATACTTACGTGAGCGCGCGCGTCAAGGGCAAAAGAGACGCAGTAGTGCGCGGCAAGACGATGTTTTTTCGATCGACGATCGACGTTGCCACGCGTTGCAACGTTCCGAAAAGTGGCCGGGCGACGCGTCACTCGTCGCAGAAATAGTCGCGAGTCACCTGCGCGAGCATTTACACTATTCACTTATACATATTCTTTATTTACTGTTATTTAATAAACCTATCCACTACTCCTAGCAAAGTGATTCTCCTTCCTCCTACACGTGTTCTGAGCAATGCCACTTGTAATTATTAACATTGCTTACATACGTTATTCGTGCAGATGTACATATAAAATTAGTCACCGGTGTGACTGCGTCAGCCTAAATGAGTTCTAAAATTCGTCAGCCGAACTAAGGTTAATTGAAGCGGCGTTAGCTTCTTTTCTTGCGTGCTGAGGATTTTCGTATGATATACCACAGCCATGTTACAGCCTATTGTAAAACTGTAGCGTTATCGATTTCCTAAAAATTAAAATTAATAATTAAAATGAGAATTACATTTGCTCTTTTATCTAATTATAATTGTAATTATAATTAATGTTGAAATTACCTAATATATAGCTTTTCAAACTTTGCAATATATGTTGTGCGAGTGGTATTTCTGTCGGAATATAATGGTCCAAACGTTGGAATAGATATTGTAGCTCATCTTTTTTATTTTGGTTTGGTTCCTCTTCAACTTCTTGGTCTTCGGTTTCTCGTTCATCTTCTATTGATTCCTGTTCCTCTTCATCTTTATCTTTTTCCCCAATGAAATCTTTTCTTTCAGATGCTTCACAATCTGCTATAAACTGACAAGGGGAGTCCACGGTGAGATAGTCATCGATTTTGATGAGCCATGGCACGATGAATCTATATCGAAAATAAGTAAATACGTGTCCGAGCGTTTCTGCCATTGGGCCTTAATAACAGAGATAATTGCATGTAAATTATTAAACATTCCATAGCGCCGATGGAAAACATAAAAGCCATAACCTCAGTTTAAGAATATGCCGTGGAGCGTTCGGTATTACGTCGGCGTGGTGTTGTTGCGGTCGTGAGTTCGATTCCGCCTTGTGTTCTGTATATTTTTTCATACTTTATTTTTTTCACACTTTATTTTTTCCACACTGTATGAAGAGTTTTTACCCATTAAAACCCCACGGTCACCATCTCACTCTTCATACAGTGTGGAAAAAATAAAGTATGAAAAAAATATACAGACACAGGCGGAATCGAACTCACGACCGCAACAACACCACGCCGACGTCTTACCGAACGCTCCACGGCATATTCTTAAACTGAGGTTATGGCTTTTATGCTATCATCGGCGCTACGGAATGTTTAATAATTTACATGCAATTATCTCTGTTATTAAGGCCCAATGGCAGAAACGCTCGGACACGTATTTGCTTATTTTCGATATAGGTTCATCGTGCCAAGGCTCATCAAAATCGATGACTACTTCACTGTGGACTCCCCTTGTGAGTAAGATCTGCTTCCGAACAGCTTTCTCCTGTAATCATGCTTATGTCGTGTAGCATCTGAGATTTGTAAATGTCTCTCTGCTCGGGAATAATTTTTTTCCACGCATTTCGTATGTATTCGAGTGTCACTTCTGTCCACGACTGTTCCACAGCATCTATGCAGTCTTTAAGGGAAAAGTATTTGTGAAATTCAGTCACTCTGCCAATATGGGTTGTAGCTCTTCTTAATACACTCCTCACATTAATTAAAGGATCACCTCTGGGAGCCCAAAAAATAGGGGCAAGTTCACATGGCCATAACTCCGGTAAAAATAGGCGTATCGATATTTTGAAAGTATGGTTTGAAAGCGTGGAATCTCTACTTTCAGCTGCTTTCCGTAAATTTCAGATGCATTGCTTTTCGGCAAAGTTATAGCAATATAAAGAGCACTTGTTCAGTTTGAAAAAATTGTCTTCAACTTTGCGATGTTCCATTGCGTGCACGAAATTTTGTACACAAATTTCACCTACACCACTCGAAAGCGGCTACTTTCCTGTGTAAAAAAAACTAGTAATTAATTTCGTGTACGACTTTTTTTGGCCGAGTTATTCAACTTTGAAGCAAAAACCGTTTTTTTTTTACATTAATTGCTTCTAGCAAACGAAGCGATCATCGTAGAACGTTCCTGAAAAACAACATTAGAAAGATCAGACTTTCCTCTTTAAGACGCACCTTCGACTTTTACGATTCGGTTAAAATTTGGGTCTCAGATGTCCTTTCCAAAATATGCTTAAAAATTGCACAAATTCCATTTTCTTTTCAACTCGCTGTATCCTCGCGAGGGATGATCGGAACATCAATATCTTAAGCCCATTTTAAAGCGGAGAGTCTGCCGATTCTTTTGAGTTCCCCCAGAACCGGCTGCGATAATTTCTTACCGGTGGCCTTCGTGTTTGAAGTTACCGTTTCGGAAAAAACTGTGGCTTCAGCGGCCGCGTGACAGCCGTGAATGCAGTACCGCCGGCATTGGCATCACCCAAGGCATACCGCGTGGAGGTTGCTGGGTCGGACCTACGCCTCCTTCGCGCGCGCGCGCGCGCGCGTGTGTGTGTGTGTGTGTGTTGGGGGTAGGGGCGAATCGATGGATCGCAGGTAACTTAAAAAAATTTGTTGTAATGCTACCTCTACCTGTCGCAGAGTAGTGGGGCGAGGATTATATCGGCGCATTCGACATCCAAGCATGTCCCAGACATGCTCGATCGGATTCAAGGCACGGCTTACAGGAGGATGAGGGTAACACGGCAATGCGGTTTTCTCGAAGAAACCGTCGTGTAAATAGTGCTGTGTGACAACGAGCATTATCTTGCATTATAATGAATCGGTTCTCAATTCTTGCGCGTATTGGTAGGACGTGCGGTTCGAGTATCTCAGCCACATACCGTTCAGAAGTTAATCCAGGAGGGGGTACCACGACCATCGGTGTTCGGGTAAACCTGGACACGCCGGCCCAAACCATTATCGAACCGCCATTGTAAGCAACAATGGGGTCAATACAGTTCTGGTGAAACCGCTTCCCACGACGGCGCCAGACACGTACACGCCTATCGTTGCCATGTAAACAAAATCTGGATTCATCCGTAAATAAAACATTTGACCATTGCATCTGTCTCCATCGCATCCTCATCCTGATGTATAAAATCTTTTTTAATAGAATTTAAGTTTATGCTCATACGGATGACTATGAACAAGCATTCCCGCGGCATACTTACAATATTTAAGGACCCCGAATACTGAGGATTGACAGTTTCTTTGAGAGGGTTCAATAATTTTACTGATTATCCACTGTGAGTTTTGTGTGAAGTTTCTAGAGATAAATTACATCTAGCTTTATAAGTATTTATCACTTGCTTTGATTCCTTGTAAGGAATTAGTAACAGAAGGTAAAAGGCTGAGATGTCGCCTTTAAATTTTGTAATGAAGTTCAGTATTGAAGCGGAGGTTTCAGTCTTAGAAATAGTAAAGAACTTTGCTGTTCTAAAATATGCTGTTACGTAACGGTTCCATTTGATTGGTGGAAGGTAGATTTTACTAGCATTGCTTAGCCTGGCAGTGAGTGTTGGATTCGCATATATTCATAACCCATGCTTATCTATGTACATGATTTGCCTATATTTACATCGCACGCATAATTTTTTTTCTAATAGACACAAACGCGACCACCTGTCCTTTACGTATTTTGGGTCGCTGAATCCGAATCCGTTGCCCGTTTTGGCCCATCACGTCTAGTTTTTTGGTAAATTGCAAAAAATCGTTGTAAACCCCAAAAATGCCATATAAACACAACATATCCTATTTCCACAATACTTATAACGTCAAACTCCCTAATCTACTAACCCCAAGACCACAAAACATCTAATTCTATATTTCGTTAAACCTCTAAACCCAAAAACCGAATTTACACATACCCCCACAAACCACTACGGGGCGTTTGTATGTCAAACGCAGAAATAAATATTTTCAAATTTGCTCAATTTTCAAACATGAACAAAGATGAAACAATGACATTTCAAAGTTTGAACTTTCTATTTTTCAATGCTTTAATCGGTATCCAGGGGGTAAAATCCGCCCTTAAAGAGAAGTGTGCCAAACTGCAAAAATTTCGTCATGTGTGTCAAGTGCTACGGAGTGCAGACAATATTTTTTGCAGTTTCTATGTATTCTGTCGGCAAGTCTGGTCCTTTGTCTTTAAAATAGGCCAAACCTCATCGAAAAAGGGTGGTTTTTAAGAAGGATACAGCCATTTAAAGAAAACCTGCTAAAATCATAGGACGTCTTTAGGGCGGAACGACGAAATCACAAATGTTTGTACCTCAAACGCGGAAGAAAGTCATTTTCAAAAAGTATCGCCGAATCAAAAAATTTTAGGATCGATATGTATTTGAACATTTGGGCTATTAACCATTCATTTGAACATTTTGGTTGTTTTACTATTCATTAATGTATAACGCGGCTAGACGCTTTCGAAACCGTCAACTTCAAAATCATCGAAAATTGAGAATATAATATCATTTGCGATTTCGTTGCTTTTTTTATATTAAATGATCTGTGATGGAATTAAGTGAACCAGATACGTATTTCAATTTTGCCAAATTACACTTTGATACTACTGACCATTTCGGACTTACGGCTTTTCAAAAATGTTTTATTTTGATTCCTTGTTACAAACAGTTGTCAGTATATCTCCGTGATCTTTCTAGTCGCATTTTAAAGCATAAGGCCTTAGCTTTTACATAGACCATTTTAGGTCCACTTCTGGAAATGAAAAATTCATGCGGGGCCTGTAGGAACAAAACGAACAAACTTCTATTTGGGAAAACAACTTTTTTGCAAGTAGAATTCAAAGTATTGAAGTATTTTTACATAGGAAAAAGAAGATAACTTTTGGTTGACCGGATGATCCGCCCTAAAGACGTCCTATGATTTTAGCAGGTTTTCTTTAAATGGCTGTATCCTTCTTAAAAACCACCCTTTTTCGATGAGGTTTGGCCTATTTTAAAGACAAAGGACCAGACTTGCCGACAGAATACATAGAAACTGCAAAAAATATTGTCTGCACTCCGTAGCACTTGACACACATGACGAAATTTTTGCAGTTTGGCACACTTCTCTTTAAGGGCGGATTTTACCCCCTGGATACCGATTAAAGCATTGAAAAATAGAAAGTTCAAACTTTGAAATGTCATTGTTTCATCTTTGTTCATGTTTGAAAATTGAGCAAATTTGAAAATATTTATTTCTGCGTTTGACATACAAACGCCCCGTAGTGGTTTGTGGGGGTATGTGTAAATTCGGTTTTTGGGTTTAGAGGTTTAACGAAATATAGAATTAGATGTTTTGTGGTCTTGGGGTTAGTAGATTAGGGAGTTTGACGTTATAAGTATTGTGGAAATAGGATATGTTGTGTTTATATGGCATTTTTGGGGTTTACAACGATTTTTTGCAATTTACCAAAAAACTAGACGTGATGGGCCAAAACGGGCAACGGATTCGGATTCAGCGACCCAAAATACGTAAAGGACAGGTGGTCGCGTTTGTGTCTATTAGAAAAAAAATTATGCGTGCGATGTAAATATAGGCAAATCATGTACATAGATAAGCATGGGTTATGAATATATGCGAATCCAACACTCACTGCCAGGCTAAGCAATGCTAGTAAAATCTACCTTCCACCAATCAAATGGAACCGTTACGTAACAGCATATTTTAGAACAGCAAAGTTCTTTACTATTTCTAAGACTGAAACCTCCGCTTCAATACTGAACTTCATTACAAAATTTAAAGGCGACATCTCAGCCTTTTACCTTCTGTTACTAATTCCTTACAAGGAATCAAAGCAAGTGATAAATACTTATAAAGCTAGATGTAATTTATCTCTAGAAACTTCACACAAAACTCACAGTGGATAATCAGTAAAATTATTGAACCCTCTCAAAGAAACTGTCAATCCTCAGTATTCGGGGTCCTTAAATATTGTAAGTATGCCGCGGGAATGCTTGTTCATAGTCATCCGTATGAGCATAAACTTAAATTCTATTAAAAAAGATTTTATACATCAGGATGAGGATGCGATGGAGACAGATGCAATGGTCAAATGTTTTATTTACGGATGAATCCAGATTTTGTTTACATGGCAACGATAGGCGTGTACGTGTCTGGCGCCGTCGTGGGAAGCGGTTTCACCAGAACTGTATTGACCCCATTGTTGCTTACAATGGCGGTTCGATAATGGTTTGGGCCGGCGTGTCCAGGTTTACCCGAACACCGATGGTCGTGGTACCCCCTCCTGGATTAACTTCTGAACGGTATGTGGCTGAGATACTCGAACCGCACGTCCTACCAATACGCGCAAGAATTGAGAACCGATTCATTATAATGCAAGATAATGCTCGTTGTCACACAGCACTATTTACACGACGGTTTCTTCGAGAAAACCGCATTGCCGTGTTACCCTCATCCTCCTGTAAGCCGTGCCTTGAATCCGATCGAGCATGTCTGGGACATGCTTGGATGTCGAATGCGCCGATATAATCCTCGCCCCACTACTCTGCGACAGGTAGAGGTAGCATTACAACAAATTTGGCGCAGATTACCTCAACGTCTAATACGTCGCTGTATTGACATGAGACAGCGATTTCAGGCTGTTATTCAAAATCGTGGTGGTAATACACCATATTAAGATTTTAAATTACCTGCGATCCATCGATTCGCCCCTACCCCCAACACACACACACACGCGCGCGCGCGCGCGCGAAGGAGGCGTAGGTCCGACCCAGCAACCTCCACGCGGTATGCCTTGGGTGATGCCAATGCCGGCGGTACTGCATTCACGGCTGTCACGCGGCCGCTGAAGCCACAGTTTTTTTCCGAAACGGTAACTTCAAACACGAAGGCCACCGGTAAGAAATTATCGCAGCCGGTTCTGGGGGCACTCAAAAGAATCGGCAGACTCTCCGCTTTAAAATGGGCTTAAGATATTGATGTTCCGATCATCCCTCGCGAGGATACAGCGAGTTGGAAAGAAAATGGAATTTGTGCAAGTTTTAAGCATATTTTGGAAAGGACATCTGAGACCCAAATTTTAACCGAATCGTAAAAGTCGAAGGTGCGTCTTAAAGAGGAAAGTCTGATCTTTCTAATGTTGTTTTTCAGGAACGTTCTACGATGATCGCTTCGTTTGCTAGAAGCAATTAATGTAAAAAAAACGGTTTTTGCTTCAAAGTTGAATAATAAAATTAAAATATACTAGACTAGGAGAGTCAAGGAGGTGGGAGAGCCCCTCGGAGCCGAATCGCGTTGCCGCTCCGAAAGGGTCTAGCACCGACCCGATTCCCCGGGGGTGATTGATATGCTATGAGCTAACAGAGGGGTAGGGACCGCTTGAGGTGAAAAAGAATAACTTTAGCCACCAGTATTTTTTTGTGTTTGGTTTATAAGTATTTTTCTTGTCTCATTTTGACAATTCATATACATATCTTTAGTCGACATTACCAGCAACCATATCAGCACCATACTGTATTATTTTATCGTCAGCTCTTCTGTTTATGTGAAAGATGATTGGGAGGTTATCATTATTTTGAATAAGTCCCTGGGCGTCCAGGTATGGAAAAGCCTGGGGCGGAATGTAACCAGTGCGTTTGGCTCTTTCAAAATATTGCGGGTTTGGGTAGATTGAGTGAGCAATTAGTGACTTTGATTCGATGCTAGTAATTTTTGCCCAGTGGTCTCTTATCAGTTTGAGCATGAATACATCGATTCTTACTATTTTAGCTTCGTTATACAGTTTAATGTTACTGATACACTTCGTGTAATCAGACTCAGGTGATTTATATTTACTTAGGCATGCTTTAATGCACTTTCTTTCGAAGAGTCTCAGCTTTTCTGCCATCCCCGCACTCAGGTTGAACCATACCTGGCAGCCATAGGTTAGAATGGGACGAGTGATGCCAGAATCGTTGGACGCGGGACCAAACGCTTACCCCCACTATGACCTACCGTCGTCTCCCACTATGCCCTACCGGCGTCCCCCACTTTCTTCCCACCGCACTGGACACAAGCATATTTTTACTCCTGTCCGTGTGAGCTGCTTGTTGGGCTGCCGTGCACACGGACAGGGGTAGGGATATGCTTGTGTGCAGTGCAATGGGGAAACAGTGGGGGTCGACGGTAGGCAATAGTGGGAGACGACGGTAGGTCATAGTGGGGGTAAGCGTTTAGTCCCGCTTCCCACGATTCTGGCATCACTGCATCATCCCCTCGTCTATCTCGTTCTCGCCTTCGCCGGACAAGAGTGAGACAAAAGTGGTGGGGATAGCGAAAAGTCCACATCGTGTACATCAAACCGAGCCCGTAATGAGACAATACTGTAGCATCTTTTATTTGAGTTTATCCAGATATTATCTTTGCCCATCTCTGTTCTCCAACCGCTTCGCCGTGATTCATTCAAGCCTCGGTGACGACAAGATAATAATAGGGGAAATGCGGCAACAACGCGATTAAACTCCCGATAAGTTTCGGCAACAATGTCTTTCCTACATTTATCGGCTAGCTTGGACTTCCACCGATTCTGACAGTACATGGCGCGAATATAGCATCAACGCCGGTCACGGAGAATCCTTGAAGCATAATTCTGTAATTTCTCGAGTCTGTCTCAGTAGACGAGTTATAAATTCATTATTATTTCAACGTACGGTGCTTATTAGCGTTCAAACGCACCAAACCCGCCTGTACGAATGTCTACTGGAGGCAATTATTTATTTATTTATTTATTTATTTATTTACTCACTCATACGGGTAATACCCATTTTGTAACAAAAAAAAAGATATACATCAACATAGTAAAGACGCATTATCGTATACACATTTCTACAAGACATTGGCGTATACAAACACAGCGATCATGAGGAACACATGGCTACCCAGATCTATTGTGGGAAACTATAGCTCTAACGACGCTTGCCTTAAACGTAGAAGGAGAACCGAAGAAGAAATCGACATCATTAAAATACAAATTAGCCAAGTTACATATCCTGTTCATGGGATCAGTGTTGGCAAACCTGGAGGTGTAGTAAAAAGGTCTAAATAGCAACGTTTGTCTAACGGCGCGTTCCGGAGCATTAAAGTTAATTAGACTAACAAGAAAGGGGCAGCACACGAATCCATTAATGATCCTAAATAGGAAGGTTAAATCACTAACAATCCTTCTACACTCCAGCGTACGGATACCCAGCTTTCGCATAATAGGATCATAGTCATGTTCAAAACGCTGCAGGGGCTGGCCCATCTTAAACGCCAGGAAGCGCAAGAAATTATGCTGCACCCTCTCCAACTCCTGTCTATATTTGGCCGTGCTCGGGGACCAAATTGCAGACCCATATTCCAGATGCGGCAACGCCAACGCACTATACAAGTAGTATAAAGTTTTGTAACTTGTGAAAAACGAGCAGGATCTACGAATAAAGCCCAACATCTTATTAGTCTTAGCTGAAACATGGCGAATATGCTTCACAAAAGATAAGCCGGAATCTACAATAACTCCTAGGTCACGGGTTGAACACAGAGTCATAAGTTCAGTGCCAGAAAGTGAGTAGGAGTAGGCAGCTGGGTTCCTACTACGAGAGAAACACAGAACATGACATTTCCCGATGTTCAAATCCATGCGATTTCTCACGCACCAGCAATCCAATCTGTCCAAATCAGACTGGAGGTCGGTTGCGTCCGAACTTCTGGTGATTATTTTAAAAATCTTGAGATCATCAGCAAAAAGAAGGAACTCACTATTAACGAAAGAATCCTTTATGTCATTAATAAATAACAAAAAAAGCAGTGGGCCAAGGTGAGATCCCTGCGGTACGCCAGATGTGGCACTGTCCCCCACCCTAACTGATTGGGTGCGTCCAGTAACGTATGAATGTAACCAACATAACAAAGTTCCACTGAAGCCTATTTCCGCAAGTTTATCTATCAAAAGACAGTGATTGACCCTGTCGAAAGCCTTCCTGAAATCGGTATAGACAGCATCAACCTGTAAATTCTTATCCAATGCCCTCGATATATAGCTGCAAAAAACCGTTAAATTACTACACGTGGAGCGGCCCGTAGAAAAACCGTGCTGTTCAGTAATTATATAATTAGATGCCTGAGCATGAATCTTCTTGGTAACAATACCCTCAAAGATCTTGCTCATGACATTGAGCAAGGATATTGGCCTATAATTAGTAATATCTGATATATCGCCAGATTTAAAAACAGGAGAGATAATCCCGTCCTTCATCGCTGATGGGAAACGCCCCACAGATAAGGAAAGATTGAACATGATCCACAAAGGCCTCGACAGGATGAATTTACACTCCTTAAAAAACACCGCAGTGATCCCATCCAAACCTGGACTCTTATTTACGTTTAAGGCATCAATTTCCGAGAGGACATCGCCGATATCAATACTCAAACCACACAAGTCCAACACTGCTCGAGAAGAGGAGTTAACGGTGTAATCCGCGTCAGGAGCAGAATATACAGACTCAAAGAAACTTGCAAATGCATTTGCAATCACAGTATTTCCGGACAACTGGCTGCCATTAAAGTGCATTGAATTTGGAAGACGGCCCATATTACGATTAGTATTGACAAACTTCCAGAAAGTCTTGATATTCTGCGGAATACATGCTTCCGTACGTGCTATGTAATTGTCATAGCAGGTAGCAGAGACCGATTTGCAAACAGATCTCAAGTAGCTAAACGTTATGTAGTCGTGATGGTTGTTGAACCTCTTAAAATCGCGATGAGCAGCCTTTTTGGCCTTAATAAGGGAGACAAGCTCCCTGGTAAACCAGCAAGGATAATTAGAAGAACGAGTTCTGAGAGCCGGTACAAACTCGTTAATCGCGAAGATGATATGGTCATATAATACGGACACGGCATTATCCAACGTGAGATTCACTAAGGATGAATCCCAGTCAATAGAGTTCAAATACCCGAGAATAAGAGAAAAGTTTGCCCGCCTAAAGTCGAATCTCGGCCGGCCAACACCTCCAGGCAACTGAGCACGCTGAGCCTTAAAGTGCACCAGAAGGCATGGATGGTAATGGTCAGCCGAAACAAGAGCCTCGGGGGACAGTTCAACCTGGATATCATCCACATTAGACAATACCAGGTCAAGGACGGATCCGTGGGAGTTTGGACAGAGGTTGTACTGCTGTAAATTATGGAGATGATAAAAAATAATTTTCTCATCATTAGAGGCAAGACAGGATAAGGCAGGTTTCGACACACTAGAAGGACACGGGATCCAGGAAATCCGACTCACGTTATAATCACCTAGTAATAGGACCTTATCCTTAGGATAACGAAAAAGTACTTCATCTATGCAGAGACCATGGTCCCGATATATGGACGGATCAGATGCAGGCGGAATATAAACAGCTCCCAAAATTAGACTATCCGAACCCACATTGACCTTAACAAAGAGCTGCTCAACGCGACCAGAAGACACACCGATAAATGAGCTTAATAACGTCTTACTTACAGCGATAATAACCCCTCCTCCTCTCGAGTAAACACTGGTATTCTTATTCCTATCAAACCTATAAACATTATAATTCGATAGACCCAGTTCCTCCGTGTGAATGCTAACGTTCAACCACGTTTCAACTAATATAACAATGTCATAAAGGGTACTTGAACAAGCTATTGCACATAAAAAGTCTTTCGTTTTAGTTCTCAAGCCACGAACGTTCTGGTAATACACCGAGAGATTTCCCACCAGTTTTTTGGCGTCTTGGTCGCCGAAGCTGGAGCACGGACAATTTTAGGAGCCCCATTCACATATTTAATGGTCATGTCCTTTTCGCCCTTCGCATGGAGGCTCCTGAGTTTGACCCTCAACTGGGCTAGGCACGAACGCTGCAGCTGTGTCTTGTCGTCCGAAATCTTCATAGGTCCCGAGTTCCTGAACTTGTTCGCCAGTATTTTCTTGACCAACTCCGCAGAAGACAGCACCACACAAAGTGGCCTTGGAGACGGACGTTTAAGACGGACAATTGATTTCCCCATCCTGCGCGTACGGATACTACTGTAGTCAGAGTCATAAACAGCACTCAATAAGGCTTTCGCATTGTCCGCTTACAGTAAGTTCCTTTGATCGAGAGGAATTACAGGAACTTCAGGAATCTCAGGCATCCCATGTATAATAACATTGCAGCTTCTACTCTGCCTTTCACCTAATTCCGAAATGACGCTGTCAGCGATTGAGCCGTCAGATGTCATGCGGCTAGCATCAGAGGAAACATTTCTCTCAAGAACCGTCATCCGTTCAGTTAAATCCGTACAGGTATCACGGATGTCCATAATATCGGCTTGAATAACCTCCATAATCTCACGCCGAAAAGAGCACAACTCGCTCCTGGTTTCGTTCCTAATTTCGCTCCTAATTAGGTCCCTAATATCATCCAAGGTGGGAATAGAAGGCTGCGATACGCCCGGCTGTGCCGAAGATAGCGACTCAGAGAGACTTGTGGACGTCGCCTGAACCTTGCAGCTTAAAAGACGACCGTTACGCCATGGATGGCACGATCGACCAAGACACCTCTCTCCTTGGTGGGAATTAATGCCACAATCCTCACAAGTAGTTGGATTTGTAACAGGTGCCCTGCATCCCTTACACATGGCCTTACCAACAGGCATATCAGCGAACGAGTATCTAATGTGCAAACAGGCGGTTTCACAGGAAACGAGCACTAAAGAAACCACTGCTCAGACCAAATATTACAAGCAAACAGCTGATAACTTCACAAGAATCACAAGAACTCCACAAGTTTCCAACAGCTGCTTACTTCACAAGAATCACAAGAACTCCACAAGTTTCCAACACGTATCCGAATTAAAATTAAGAACGAAGCAAATTTACTGGGCTAGCGATACTTATATAACGGCTAACCGAGCAGCTGACAGAGCAAATGTAAACACGTGCGAACTCTACTAAGGACGATTGAAGAATAAACTGGTGTCAGAAGTGGGATACTGCTTTTGTCAAACCCGTCCTTTGTGGTATTTTCTGAGACGTTCGAGATAAAAGAGTGCATATGTAATTTTATATATGTGATTTAATTGGTATGCTTTACATTTTTGTTTTCTTTTGTGTCTTGAATGTTTTAGGAAAATCCGTGATATTGCCTTCTAATTTATTTTCAGCTTATTATATATTTGTGTATATTCTTTGAACTAAATTCGAAAAATTTAGCAAAATGGCTAGTCCCAATGAAACCGCTAGCGCGTCAAGTAACGCGTCCGCGAATTTATCAGTAACGAACGCGATGATGACGTCTATGGTGGAATGCTTTGCTTTGCAGCACGGAACGCTGAATATTCCTTTCTTTAATGGGAAAAACATACCTCTAAAAGATTTCTTACAAGACGTGCAAAACGGCGCGGTTTTCGTACCGCCTGCGTCGGAAGGCCCGTTTGTCAAAGCAGTTCTAGGTAAATTACAAGGAGCTGCACGCGATAGTACTTTCGGAAAAACTTTTAATACCGTAAACGAATTAATTAAACATTTGAAAACTAGATTTGCTCCCGGGAAAAATTATCCATATTACCATCATGAAATTGAAAATATCCGCATGCATAGAAACGAAACTGTAAATGATTTTTATGATCGGCTTAATATCTTGGTTAGCGGAGCCCGGCTCGCGCTGGAAGACTCGTGTGGCGAGGACGCGGATAAGATGCTGCGCCCGATAAAAGACTGTGCGCTAGAAGCATTTATTCGGGGCTTGCCGGACGAGATAGCCAGGGCCGTAGACGCGCGGGATCCGAAAACTCTAGAAGATGCGCTAAAACATGCGACGCGAATGAGGTCTGGAGTAATACCGTCTGGAGATACAAACAGACTGTTTCTTTCACGGCAGGATGATTCTCGTTTAAATTCCCGTCCAGATTCCCCTGTTCAAAGTAATTCACGTCAAAGCTTATTCACTCATCGCGATTCGCGAAATCAAAATTTTGGAGATTCTCGTTCGCGAAGTCCGAGTCCAAACGCGACAGGAAATTCAGATTATTCAAGATTCTCAACAGGTATTCTTAAACCACCGCGGAATAACATGGACTCGAGTAGATATCCCGAACATGGGTATCCTGTCTATTCTCCGTATCCTTATATGCCTTATCCACCTTTTTATCAAATGCCTTATCCACCATATTATTCACCATATCCACAGGATTCGCGTTTTCCGTTAAATTCGCTGTACGCACAATCTCCGACGGCTCCACAATTGGCACGGAGCACGAGTCCAATTCCCCAGTCGACGCAAGTCACACCCCAAAATTCAAATTTCCAAAATAGTTTCCGAAACTCGAATTCCGATTCGCGGAATTCCGTAGGATTTCGGGAATCCAGGCCGTATTCGCCGAATCAAAATTCGTTAGAAGCACGTAATAATTCGGATTTAAACTCCCGTGTAACTCCTCGAACAGACGCGACGACGAGTTACCAAAATCCCGAGCGTCGCCCGACGGTAAGATTTCTGGAAAAGGATCAACAATATTAAATTTGGGTTATAATGACGAATCGCCTGTTGTAAAATTAACCGCGGAACAATTACGATATAAAACTGCAACATTTTTTATTGATACGGGTGCTGACATAAATGTAATAAAATTAAACGCATTGCATGAGGATATAACAGTCGACGTACGCGATTCTATTGAAATGAGAGGAATTACGCACGAAAGAATGGAAACATTAGGAACCACAATAGTAGAAATTTTTAATCAACCAGTCCTATTTCATGTAGTAAGATCAAATTTTCCGATATATAGTGACGGTATTTTAGGAAAAGCTTATTTGAGACAAGAAAAAGCCGAAATTTCTTTTGCACACAATACAATAGTTACACAAAGTCAACCAATTCGACCGATCCATTTTATTGGCGAGGCTGCTCCGGAGGAAGCACCTCAGAAAAATAGTACGCCGCGTGTTTATCGTATTAATAGTCGTACCCGACAAGCAATCGCCATAGATGCTATCGATTGTAATTTGAAAGAAGGATATTTACCACTGATTAAAACAATAGATGGAATTTATATTGGAGAAGCGCTGGTAAGAGTTAAAAACAACGTGTGCCATGTTCTCGCAATAAATACCGTGGATAAAGATATTGAAATAGAAATACCGCCTCAAGAAATTTTACCATTTGAATATCATAACTTTCCTGAAGAACGCGAATATTTCGATTCTGACTCTGAACTGCAGAAGTCATTGGTATCGACGGACCGAGTAACCAGAATTTTATCAAAATTGCGTTTAGATCATTTAAATGATGAAGAAAAAGAACATGTAATTAAATTAATCGAGGAATTTCCTGAACGATTTCGTCTACCAGGTGACAAATTGGAATCCACTCCTTTAATACAACATCGAATACCCACAATAGATGACTTGCCCATTAACACTAGGCAATATCGGTTTCCACGAGTCCACCAAGAAGAAATAGCTCGTCAAATTTCTAATAAATTGGCAGATAAAATTATTGCACTTTCAAATTCTCCGTACAATTCACCAATCTGGATAGTACCAAAGAAACCTGATTCCGAGGGAAATCCAAGGTGGAGACTGGTAATCGATTTTCGATATCTCAATGAAAAAACAATTGGTGACGCATATCCCCTTCCTAACATCACAGAAATTCTAGATCACTTAGGCGAAGCGAAATACTTTTCCACCTTTGATCTCGCTAGTGGATTCCAACAAATTGAAATGGATCCGCGAGACCGTGCTAAAACAGCCTTTACTACACCTAATGGTCATTATGAGTATATTCGTATGCCCGAAGGGCTTAAGAATGCTACCGCGACGTTTCAACGACTAATGGATCAGGTATTGCGCGGATTACAGGGTGTGGAAGTATTTGTCTACCTCGATGACATTGTTGTTTACGCGAAAAATTTGGAAGAACACGAAAAGAAAGTCCGACGTCTGTTTACGCGATTAAATGATGCAAAATTAACCCTTCAGCCAGATAAATGTGAATTTTTGAGAACCGAAGTCACATATTTAAGCCGTATTATTAGTCGTTCTGGACTAAGACCAGATCCAAAGAAAATAATTGCGGTAAAACATTTTCCTCGTCCTAAAAACCAAAAAAATGAACGACAATTTCTTGGACTAGCCGGTTATTATCGCCGATTCATCAAAGATTTTGCAGCAAAAGCGAAGGCTTTAACCGAATTATTAAAAAAGAATGCTAAATTTGTATGGAGTAGAGAACATAAAAATAGCTTCAAAATTCTACGTAAAGCTTTGTGCAAAAGTCCCATATTGCAATATCCCGATTTCAATAAACCGTTCACATTAACTACGGATGCATCTGACTATGCAATAGGCGCCGTACTTAGCCAAAACGTAGACGGACACGATTTGCCGGTAGCTTTCCTTTCGAGAAATTTAACGAAGCCGGAACAAAATTATTTTACCACTGAAAAGGAATGTCTAGCAGTTCTTTTTGCAATATTACATTTTCGACCATACCATTACGGAAGAAAATTTACTTTGGTTATTGATCACGAGCCTCTAAAATGGATAGATTCGATAAAAGATCCAGGACAACGATTAGTGCGTTGGAGATTAAAATTGCATGATTACGAATATGAATTTGTACATAAACCTGGACGTCTAAATTCCAATGCGGACGCTCTGTCTCGAAATCCGGTAACAGAAATTAATACTATTTCTGATTCCAGTTCAAAAGATACATCCGATAGCGACTCGGAATGCAATACTAAGATTTCCAAAGTTATGCCTATTAAAAAACCTCCCGCGGATAAAAGATTACCAACGCCAAGCACTTCTAGATCCGTACCTTCAAAATCAAAATCTGTAGCTAAACCAATTGTTAAGAAAAGTAAACGTACATTTCCATTAGATAAAAGTGCCATTGCAACAAGAACACGTTCCGCAGTTCAACCTGCCGAATCTAAAACTCCCATTAATTACGCGGAATTAACAAGTGCCGAATCTTCACAAAATTCCGAAGAAGAACTGCCTACCGAGGTGGTCGATCCGCCGGTATTCCGAGGACGAAAAAGCGTGTTACCTAATCTCAAATCACCGACTTTCTCCCGAAGCCCTCACGTAATTATACCCGCAAAAGCTTCCTGCTTGCCGATTCCACGACGCAAGTTGGTTGAAACGGATTGTTTACTACGTCGCGTATACGTATAACGCTGGTGCTACGTGACTCGAACAGAGATGGGCATTATCTAGATAAAAAATTATTTAAATAACGTTTCGAATAAAAGATACTTTTTCTTTTATCCGTTATTCGAATCCTTGAATAACACGGTTTACGTTTATTCGTTATGATAGTTTCGAATAACACGGTTTATCTTTATTCGAAACATCACGAATAAATAAATTTATTCGAAGCGAATTTATTCGACAGCGGAAGATAATTTTTTTATTCGAAGTGAATTTAGTCGAAAGATAATTTCTTGATTCGAGGAACTTTTATTCGAACCGTCGAATAAGGTTTTTATGTTTATCCGTAGTTTATTCGACTTTTATTCGACGGCTTCGAATAACTTTCGACGCGGGATCTCGCCTCGAGTTGAGGACTTGGGCTGTTCGGCGGCGGCTTGTGATCTTGGTTCGAGCTTCGGCTGGAGAGCCATACATTGTTGCTTGCGATGGATTATACTTATATTAATAGCATGTATGTAAAACTTCCATATATTCTATCGTATCGGCATGAACGTTTCAGTAAAATACTCTTGAGATTTTTTAGATGAAAATGAATTTAACGCGATATAAATCGGATTATTTTTAGCATTATTACATTATAAATCTTACATTCATATTTAATTATCTATAGTTCTGAAAATAATCCAGTATATACCGTGTTTGAACTCATTTCAATGGAATGAATCTCGCAACTTTATAAACAATCCATAATTATTATTCTAAAAGTAATTTGCAGAATTTAACATATTTAAAGCAAAAATGCAAAGAGAAGCAAGGGTTTGGAGCATATTTTAGATATTAACTACTTAATTAGTTAAAATTAAACAAATTATGTAAAAATGACGATTTGTTTTACATTCGTTTACACGAAAATATAATTAAACCGATATTGCATGATATAACCATAAAGCATGGATAATATGGGTATATTAAACTGAATAGAATTCGTTATGATAATAATAATTATAAGAACAAATTTTGTTTACAAAAGATATTGCGATATTGTGGTCCCGTTTATTTGCATTTTCTACCAAACAAATGTAAGAAACATCGTCATTTTTTCATAATCTATCTAAAGTTAACCAATAAATAAATTAATGTCCATAGAACTTCCAAAACCCTAGCTTCCTTATAGTATTCGAAATTTGTCAGTTATGTTTATACGAAGATTTTTTCTACTTTTAGAATAATAATTATGGATTGTTTATAAAGTTGCGAGATTCATTCCATTGAAATGAGTTCAAACACGGTATATACTGGATTATTTTCAGAACTATAGATAATTAAATATGAATGTAAGATTTATAATGTAATAATGCTAAAAATAATCCGATTTATATCGCGTTAAATTCATTTTCATCTAAAAAATCTCAAGAGTATTTTACTGAAACGTTCATGCCGATACGATAGAATATATGGAAGTTTTACATACATGCTATTAATATAAGTATAATCCATCGCAAGCAACAATGTATGGCTCTCCAGCCGAAGCTCGAACCAAGATCACAAGCCGCCGCCGAACAGCCCAAGTCCTCAACTCGAGGCGAGATCCCGCGTCGAAAGTTATTCGAAGCCGTCGAATAAAAGTCGAATAAACTACGGATAAACATAAAAACCTTATTCGACGGTTCGAATAAAAGTTCCTCGAATCAAGAAATTATCTTGCGACTAAATTCACTTCGAATAAAAAAATTATCTTCCGCTGTCGAATAAATTCGCTTCGAATAAATTTATTTATTCGTGATGTTTCGAATAAAGATAAACCGTGTTATTCGAAACTCCGAATAACGAATAAACGTAAAGTATCTTTTATTCGAGTTTATCTAGATATTATCTTTGCCCATCTCTGGACTCGAATATACCACCAACGCCGGTGACGGAGAAGCCTTGAAGCTTCATTCTGTCAGTTTTCGAGTCATAAATTCATTATTATTTCAACGTACGGTGCTTATTAGCGTTCAAACGCACCAGACCCGTCTGCACGGATGTCTACTGAAGGCAACTATACCCGCAAAAGTTTCCTTCTTGCCGATTCCACGACGTAACTTGGTTGAAACGGTTTATTTACTACACGCGTATACGTACACGCTTTTCCTAGCTTGTATGAGCGTACGCACACATTCAAGGCCCGTTGAGACGGCAGCCTTAATCCGTAACACAGCTGTTTACTGTTCTCGCGGACACCCTGTATAATGAAATGAAATATGAAATATATGTCGGAGAAGGCAATCAATCATTTACGCTACGATCTTAATAAGTGTATCTCGCGTCACTTCGTCCCCATGCGTAGGGAATTGCCTGGCAACTCTGGTAAAAATTGAACTGATATTCCGCAATACTGCCCACAGACGATGCTGTCTATTCCATATTGCACAATAAATATTAAAACCGTTGTGATTCACAGAATATATTGTGCAATCTTCCAATAGGTTCCACAGACGATCAATATTATTGTGCAATATTGAGTTTTGCGTTATAATATTGCACGTCTAGGGGCCGCTTTAGTCGTACATCATTTGGTACATGAGACATAATGAAAATAAAGAGATGAAGTTAGTGAAAGTTTTGAAAAATTTGTTTCTTTTGCTTTTAAGGGGAGGTTCCGATCTAAATGTCGATTTTTTTAAATTCATTTTTCAAATGTTCAACCTTTTAGGAGTACGTGTTTAAAAGGATTTGTTGAAATTCGTAAAATTCCCGAAGTTATAGGTATTTGAGTAGCGGCAAATGCATGGGCAACAACCGTCCACTTGGCGCTCACGTAAAACTTGTGAAAATTTAAAAAAAAACGAAATAATTATTGTAAAATCCATACCTTTATCTCTGTAGTAGTGTATACAAAGACTGCAGAAAAAATTCAGCTCGAAAGCTTCATTTTTGTCAGTGTTATAAAGTTTTTTTTTAAAGAGTATGGAGAGCTTGGACCGAGCTTTGCTTTTATTTCGTAATATAGCTTTTTTATAATAATCTACCAATTTTCTAATTGTAACTTCTTTTAGGGTACTCTGCCCTTTACCCCCTAAAGTAATGCCTTTTGTACTCTCCTGTTTTACGAAATCGGTCAAAGCTCTCCATAATCTTTTGTCAACATGATTCACACACTCATCTTTTTCGATTTTTACGCCTTCTTCTAAAGCAGAATATCCTTTGCCACTACATGAAAATGCTTTACAAATACGTACATTGATATCGTAGACTGAAGTATTCATATTTTCATTATGAATTTCATAAGAACAAATCGTAGAATTCACTAGAGACTTGAAACCATTTTTTCCGCAGTATTTACATTTCAAAACAATTTCGTGAGCTAGTCCATGCGCTTTCTCACTCAATTGTAATTCTAAGGAAACCTGGTCACATTCAATACATATCATATCTGAGCAAATATTATTCAAATTAGAAAAATATCAATAATTGCATATTGAATCTGTTTTGGAGCACAAGGGTATACAGTCATGCAGAAAAATTTCTGAACAAAATATTACCAATTTATAATAGGCTAAGCGATGCAAAGCTGTTCCGTCGTTGTGCACAATGCCTTATACAAAATTCTAATGACAGTTTGCATAGCATGATATGGCATAAGTGCCCAAAGGATATTTTTTCTTTTAAATATCTTGTTGAAGCTGCAGTCGCGGAAACTGACACCCAATATAATGAAGGATGGATTAAAACAATGTGACGTAGCATCCCAGCGCGAGGAGTCGAGCGCACGGCGGTGCGACCGGGAGTGAGGGAGAGGCCGAGCGCGCATGCGACCGCAGCCGAGAATCACCGAACCGGCCCGAGGCGCGCCGGTCTCGCGACGCGTCAAATGACGCTCACTCCCCACCGCGCCGCTAGATCGCGTCGATTTCTCGCTGCTGGGAATTTCCGAGAATCGGGACATAAGCCCCAGCGTCACGAAGCCAAGACAGTTCGAGTGGGGCTACAGATCCCCCTCTCTAGACGCCTAAAGGTGGGATTTCCAATGCGCGGCTCGCCGCGTCGGCGAGCGGCGCGGCACCGCCTCAGCACGCCGCAGGATCCTTCGTGCGGCCGTAAGAAGGTATTTCCTATACCAAAGCGGCGCCGCGAGGGCCTCACGACGAGCCGCGTTGGCCATTTTCGAGCACTTGAAAAGGTCTATTGTTGTATGACGTCTCGAGGACCATCTTCGACACCGAATTTTATGGCTTTCAACCCTCGAAGGGGTCCGAGAGCATATTAATAATTGAGAAATCTTCGACTTCCTCATTTCTCATCAGATCTTTGCGAAAACGACGCCAATCGATTCCGTATGTTTCGCCGATGAAACTAACACCAAGAACGACATAATTCGGAGTATAATGAAGGAAAGTAGATGAAAACTTAATTTATCAAATTTCTCGCTAGCTTCGTTAAAAATAGTCCGATTTACATGAAATTTGGTACGATTTTCATCGGAGAAATATAAAGAATTCATCGGTGTCACTTCCATATCTATACGATAAAGAATAAAGAAATATTTTATTTCTGAAACAGGTATGAATCCTCGGCCGACCCTAGCGAATCGATGTCGGCGACCCACAGACAAGGGTGAAATATTCATTTCAGCGTATAAAGAAATTCTTTATTGTTTATCGTATCGATAAGGGAATGACAGCAATAGATGCCTTATGTTTTTCTGATGAAAATCATACCAAATGTCATGTAAATCGGACTACTTTTGCAAAAGCAATACAAATCATAAAAGGAGTAGGCATTTTTTCACCTTATTGCTTGTATAAAAGTAGTCCGATTTACAACGGCACAGTGGGCCGGGCACAGTGTGCCGGATTGAAGAAGTCAGTGACATTTAGTTGTTTCTTTTAAGGTAGTTCCTAACCAACTATGTTAAGCAAGTTAGAGTTGGATAATAAACGATAAATATAAATTAGTATGATACTATGGAAATAACAATAATAATTTTTAACATCATGTATATATATTTTAAAAAGTGCAATGTTAATATAAATAATTGTAATACGAAAATAGAAGATTTACTTGGAAGTTCTCGGAAAGTAACTAAACAGCCAATACTGATATTTTTTCAATGGGTTTCTTATGGAAAAAGAACTATATGGAAGTAATTATTCGCTATTACTTTGCAGAATCGATAGGTACTACTCATTTTGGTCCCCAAAAAATATTTTCCTTTTATATTTTCCTATCATCTTTTATTAGTAATTCATTAACTCTCGGACACCACAGTGGGTTACGCTAATCCAGTCCGACTGGAAAACACCTGGCATTTCTAAACGGTAAAGTATGCGGAGTTCTCCATTCCTCTTCTACAAATCCCCCCCTCCCTCCGCAGAGAATCGCTAGTATGTCGAAATCTAATTTGAAAATTGTTAAAGTAGCAGAAGGTTACATGGAAATTTCTGTCAAGAGCCTTCAAATTATTAATTGCTCAGATATGTTTATTACTTACTTAAACATATTTATTAATTTGGACAGAATTAAAAAGCAATCGAACATGCATATTTTTTGCAAATCGCCCAGTAGGCTTTCAAAAACACATCTTTCATGCAAGTGTTTAAAAAAGTATTGTGCGTAACAAGGGAGAGACTAGATATTGCCTCGCGTGAAGTACTTACTGCCCGAGCGCAGTTATTCGTTTGATAGAGGTAAAATATTACTCAACTTCACGTTGCCAAATAACTATATCTTTTTTAACCGATCAAAATAAAGTTTTCTTTTTCAATGGCTGTCGTATGACTCGAACCCTTTCGATTACTGTATAATTAAACTCTCGTATCTTTTTCTGAAAGGAACTGTGATTAAAAGGAAAAAAACAAATTTTTCGGAAAATTCACAAACTTGATCTCTTTATTTTATTTATAATCTTATTTATTTTATTTATGATCTCTTTATTTATCGAAAGCAAAAACATTAAAAGCCGTGCAGCACATCCAGAGATACAATAACAGGTTACAAAAGTGGAAATACACTTTAAAAGTTTACACTTCAAAATTCAGAAGATGTTGCACATTAGAACATAATGAAAAGTGGTATCGGCGCACTGATTCGGTCACTTAAAAACAGTTATTCTATTTAAATATAAAATAACAAATCAAAGCTATTTTGCAACTTATTATATAATATTCCGACGTTTCGGTCCTTGGTTTAGACCATTATCAAGGAAAGTACGAATAAAATGATATAATATTGCGTTTGCTATTGGAAATATGTCGCGACGTTCTTGCCGAAACAAGCGACACGCGAGTCGGTTGGAAGATGACTCGTTTTAGAACATAATTAGAACATAATATAAATATATACATCAAATAATAAAATATTATTTTATTATGGCTTCATATTGCCAATGAACTTCTCCAGCGGGCCAAACGAACCAGTCTACGAATGCGTTGCAAATGTCCATAGCTTGTTTACTCAGTCTTGCATAACGCCCGAGGATGAAATATTTTGCGTATTGTCTTTGCTGCTATCTTCACAAAGCACCAAATTATATAGTGTCCAATGCTCGAAAAGACATTCTAGTACCCAAAAATCTGAAACATTATTAAGGAACAACTAATTATAAATAAAAACGAATAGTAACTTGACAATTTAATAATTACGAATACAAATTCTAATATTACTTTTCAATATAGAATTTGGTTGTGACGTTAATATGCCTGTTATGCTTGGGTTAGGTCATATACTTGAGACTAGCTGTGCACTACGGGCGTCCATCGATGACTAGGTTCGGTACAGTGATCCAGTGACACGGATTTTTAATCTGCAAGTGAATCGTTCCTTTCTTCTTCCAGCTGTTAGTTTACGCAATTTCCTTCGATGAATACTGACTTGCTTGTTCGTAGTACAAGTTCAGCGCGTAGCCACGCTACCGCGGGAGATCAGCAGACTCCCACTCTGATTGCTTTGGGTTGTTTGTTAAAATCTCGTTAACAAAGGCTCGATGAACATTTTCGCTAAGGAAAAAGTTGTTTCAAATCACCCCACGAATCACCCCTTTCAAGGGACTCTGACATTTTTGGGATATTCTGTATACACAATTAAATGAATTAATTTACACATTGATACATAAACAATGGGTATGTAGTTTTAATTTAAAAATTACCTTTACGGTTTCTAAATAGAGCTTATAGTTTTTGGGAGCTACGTAGTTAGTACGCAAATAGTTCTCGGTTTACACTGCGAGACAGTTTTGTTGCCACTCTACAGACCCTTCTGGTGCGTTAAAATATCTTCGAAATTTATTTCGTACTTCGAAACCTTTTAAATTCCCGAAGCATCCTGCTCTACCCAATGGCAACATATTGCCCGTTGGCAACTGCGCTTCGGAATTTTGGGGATTTGCACTATTATTCTGCATATATTCGTCACGCAACATATTGTGCAAGCAGCACGTTACTGTGACGATGGAATCCGTCGTGTCCGGCAATACCGCGATGGGTGAATAAAATATGCGGAAACACTGCGACAACAGTCCGAATGCATTTTCCGACACCCTTCGTGCTCTGCACAAACGATAATTGAAAATCTTTTTTGTCTCATCTTCCGCAGCTTGATTCTTCGGGTACGGCTTCATCATATGCTTTGTGAGTCTGAAGGCTTCGTCACCCACGATGACGTGTGGCACCACTATGCGAGATCCTGGAAGTGCCTTCGCAGTGGGAAAATTGAATGTTCCCGTCCGAATCTGACGACCCATCACCGATTTTTCTAATATTTCACTGTCCCCTTCTTTTCCATAGGACCCGACGTCAATTACAATAAATTTGTAATCGGCATCGACTAATGCTAATAGCACGAGCGAGAAATAATTTTTGTAATTGAAATACAATGAGCCGCTATTTTTCGGACAAAATATCTTAACGTGCTTCCCATCGATTGCTCCGATGCAATTTGGAAAATTCCATTTTTCAGAGAATTGCTGTGCAATTTTTCTAAAATCCGAACCATTGGGCTGCGGCATACATATTGGAACTAATGTGCGGCATAGGTGTTTAAGAGCATCTTTTATAATGATGCTGATATACCCTGGCGAAATCCTGAATGCATATGATAGGGATTTAAATGATTCCCCAGTACCAAGGAACCTGTAAAAAATATATCAGCTAATTATTTCGGCTGGTGATTGGAAAAGAAATAGAGAAATATACGTGATACATTCGTGAAAATGAAGCGGGGTAACAAATACGATATAGGGTTGGCACCAATGCTAAAAACGAAATAACCGTTGTTGGCACAACTAAGTTTTTTTGGAGAATGTCTCTCGTTTTGGAGGGGGCAAGTATGTTGTACACACACTAGGAGTTCTAAAATGTAATCAATTTTAAAAATTTAATTTATTTCTTTTATTATAATACCCACAGTAATATAGAAGAAAACGAAGAGGTTTAACAGATTGGAAGCAGTACGGATAGCGACATTATAGGAACGTCGGTGGATATTATAGAAACTCCTACAAGGTGTGAAAGTGTTATAGAAACACAATCAGGGATCATAACTTCTGGTTCAAGGGAAAGATGAGCCAGCAATACCCTGATCCTGGAGCCACTGGACACAAAGAGATGCCGCCTGGCACCCCGTGGCCGAGGTCAGTTCCCGTGGTGTCTCTCCGAATTTATGGATTTCGATCCCCGAAGGGGTTGGAGTACCCATTAAGAAGTGCGAAATGTCTCGTTTCCGCATTTCTCATCAGATCTCTGTGAAAACGGTGCCAATCGATTCCTTACGTTTCGCCGATGAATCTAACACCAAGAACGACGCAATTCGGAGCATAATGAAGGAAATTGGATGAAAAATAAATTTATACAATTTCTTGCTAGCTTCGTTAAAAATAGTCTGATTTACATGAAATTTGGTATAATTTTCATCGGCGAAACGTAAGGAACCCATCGGTATCACTTCCATATCGATATGGTAAACAATAAACAATTCAGTTTTTCTGAAACAGGTATGAATCCTCGGCCGACCGTAGCGAATTAAGTTCAGCGCCCCGCTGTCGAGGGTGAAAATGTGAAATATTCATTTCAGCGTATTAAGAAATTCTTTATTCATTATCTTATCGATATGGAAGTGAGACCAATGAATTCCTTGTGTTTTTCTGATGAAAATCATACCAAATATCATGCAAGTCAAACTACTTTTACATAAGGAATACAAATTGCTTGTGTAAAAGTAGTTTGACTTGCATGATATTTGGTATGAGATCTGATGAGAAATGCGGAAACGAGACATTTCGCACTTCTTAATGGGTACTCCAACCCCTTCGGGGATCGAAATCCATAAATTCGGAGAGACACCACGGGAACTGACCTCGGCCACGGGGTGCCAGGCGGCATCTCTTTGTGTCCAGTGGCTCCAGGATCACCTGTACTGGATATTGTGGAAAAAAGAGCTCTCGAAAGCTAAAAACTAATGGGCAGTATCGGCAAATCAATGGAAGAAGATTACGATTCTACTTGAATATTTTTTAAAAGTATGGCGATGAGTGTTAAAAAATATTCGGCCGCACTTAATTGCGGAACAAGTAAATGCATCTGTGCTTAAGGGGTCATGTACGTTTGTCAGTAGTAAAGTGTGGTTAACGTTTGCTAGTAATTCAGAGATAAATTATTAATCCGATTGTTTTAATTGTTTTTGTGTTTTATTGGTATATGTTTATATACATATGGTTATATAGCTCAGGTATGAGAATTGGAATATTATTAAAAATGTGGGTTTTTCTCGAAACAATATTTTCAAGACGATGGACATGATAACTGCCTCACTGTTCATCCGATTAACTTCATTATTTGCACACATATTGTAGGTAAGATTCGTTATCGGGTGACGCCGAACATTTTCAATTACATTGAACCATTTTTTAATAACAAGCAAAAATATACGACTTTTATAGCGAAAATCACGACCCTTTTCTTCAAAGTGTTAGCATTTCCGCAATTTTTTTCTGAAAAGATCCCAAAGATTGTTAAAAAATCTTTGTTTCGGACCACTCGTACGGGCTGAATCATGCCCACCGTTTTGGGTGGCGCCAGAAAACATGTTCTACGCTACTGCCCGCGGACGCCACATTTTTTAAAATTTTGCAATTCTCATACCTGTTTTATAATCTATAAACGTATACCTTTAAAACACAACAAGAATTAAACCAATCGGTCTAATAGTTTATCCCTGAATCATTAGCAAACATTGACCACGTTTTAGCGCCGAGAAACGTATATGACCCCTTAAATTGATTAATGATCTGTGTCTGAGATGTCCCCGAGGCGCCACCAAATGTGGAGAGAGCGAAGCGAATGCGTACAACGTATGTATGTGAAAATCAGTAGTCGGCGCGTGATTATTAAGAAACCAGTCAAAGTATACAACAGCTATAATGAAATTACGTTACGAAAAAATAAAATATGTTTTAATTAACTTGCCTTAATGTGAGGAGCACCTTTTCCTGTGGGGAGATGGGAGACTGCACTCTCCTACACGACTGTTTTTTTAAATCCGCCTCCACAAGGTTTAAGACAAAATCGACCTGATCTTTATTCAATCTAAAGAATTGTCTAAACATTTCGCTATCTTCCAAAAGATGATTGTCTACTAGTATGCTTGAATAGCCCTCAGTGGGGCGAGTTTTATACAAGGCTTTCACTTCCTTCCGCTTCCTTTTCCTCCGTTCAAAGTGGGCAACCAGAAGTGCGTCGTCATCTTCTTCTTCTTGTAGTATAACGGCAAGCAATTTCCGATTCATTTCCGAACACTTCTTACAACTACGATTCGATTCTGTCACGATGTTTGCACCTCGAAGTCACAGTAACGAGTGACGTTCTAGCAAAGTGTGGGAGACGTCCTAACCCAAAGGTAATAAAATGTCTAGGTGGAAGCAGGACTGGCAGGAAACTTTCTGCCGGACAAGATGTTCAGTGGAGGGGGAACACCTACAGGAGGGATAAGGGAAATAAGTGGTTTTGTTTTGGTATTCAACCGCATGTTTATAATTTACACGCGAGTGATAAGGGATTCGTATTTAATTTGAAGGTAGGATTACGCAGGCGGGACCATGATTGGAAACCATGTAGAAGAATCGAATCACCGAGGGCTATTTTAATATATTAATAAGAAATCACTTATTGGATAACGACGAAACATACAAACCATTTTTTAGATTAAGGAAAGAACAGGTTCATTTCGTTTCAAGTTGGGAAAAAACAATTATTTAATGACATAGAGTAACTCGGGGTAATATGCCACAGTTAACTTTGAGACGCGATATCTCGCAAGTATTAAGTAGACATAGGAAAAATGATAAAACCATACAAAAGTGTAACTAATTCTGTGTATTGACTAATAAGTAGAGAGTTGTAACATTAAACGGCACTATTGCAAGCACAGGTGTCTTGCGTCAAAATTAGTTCATAATCATTCATTATTTTAAATACAGCACTCTTCGCTTGCGCAAGTACACGCGGCGGAAATGTTTTGGCGGTAGCCCCCATAGACTTAAAAAATAGCATTGTGGCATCATTCTCCTCTTCCTTGGAGATGTTGATACTTTTTAAAATTGTTTCTCGTTCACGAGCTCGATCCTTCCACACACTAATCACGCCGTTAGAATCCTTTCGATGCCTTTTTGGCACTGAACTTGCATCGTTCCCGCAAGGCCGCTTCCTCGATGGAGCGATATTATCCTCCTCTAGCGACTCTATCGGCTCTCGCGATGTTTCTGGCTCAGGAACATCTTCCCAGCTGGTCGGCGTTTCAGAAGCATCATTCTGTGCAACGTTTTCGCGTATAGTGTCGAGATTACTGTGGGTGCTATAACAGAATAAATAAAATAAATAAAATAAATAAAATAAATAAAATAAATAAAATAAATAAAATAAATAAAATAAATAAAATAAATAAAATAAATAAAATAAATAAAATAAATAAAATAAATAAAATAAATAAAATAAATAAAATAAATAAAATAAATAAAATAAATAAAATAAATAAAATAAATAAAATAAATAAAATAAATAAAATAAATAAAATAAATAAAATAAATAAAATAAATAAAATAAATAAAATAAATAAAATAAATAAAATAAATAAAATAAATAAAATAAATAAAATAAATAAAATAAATAAAATAAATAAAATAAATAAAATAAATAAAATAAATAAAATAAATAAAATAAATAAAACAAATAAAACAAATAAAACAAATAAAACAAATAAAACAAATAAAACAAATAAAACAAATAAAACAAATAAAACAAATAAAACAAATAAAACAAATAAAACAAATAAAACAAATAAAACAAATAAAACAAATAAAACAAATAAAACAAATAAAACAAATAAAACAAATAAAACAAATAAAACAAATAAAACAAATAAAACAAATAAAACAAATAAAACAAATAAAACAAATAAAACAAATAAAACAAATAAAACAAATAAAACAAATAAAACAAATAAAACAAATAAAACAAATAAAACAAATAAAACAAATAAAACAAATAAAACAAATAAAACAAATAAAACAAATAAAACAAATAAAACAAATAAAACAAATAAAACAAATAAAACAAATAAAACAAATAAAACAAATAAAACAAATAAAACAAATAAAACAAATAAAACAAATAAAACAAATAAAACAAATAAAACAAATAAAACAAATAAAACAAATAAAACAAATAAAACAAATAAAACAAATAAAACAAATAAAACAAATAAAACAAATAAAACAAATAAAACAAATAAAACAAATAAAACAAATAAAACAAATAAAACAAATAAAACAAATAAAACAAATAAAACAAATAAAACAAATAAAACAAATAAAACAAATAAAACAAATAAAACAAATAAAACAAATAAAACAAATAAAACAAATAAAACAAATAAAACAAATAAAACAAATAAAACAAATAAAACAAATAAAACAAATAAAACAAATAAAACAAATAAAACAAATAAAACAAATAAAACAAATAAAACAAATAAAACAAATAAAACAAATAAAACAAATAAAACAAATAAAACAAATAAAACAAATAAAACAAATAAAACAAATAAAACAAATAAAACAAATAAAACAAATAAAACAAATAAAACAAATAAAACAAATAAAACAAATAAAACAAATAAAACAAATAAAACAAATAAAACAAATAAAACAAATAAAACAAATAAAACAAATAAAACAAATAAAACAAATAAAACAAATAAAACAAATAAAACAAATAAAACAAATAAAACAAATAAAACAAATAAAACAAATAAAACAAATAAAACAAATAAAACAAATAAAACAAATAAAACAAATAAAACAAATAAAACAAATAAAACAAATAAAACAAATAAAACAAATAAAACAAATAAAACAAATAAAACAAATAAAACAAATAAAACAAATAAAACAAATAAAACAAATAAAACAAATAAAACAAATAAAACAAATAAAACAAATAAAACAAATAAAACAAATAAAACAAATAAAACAAATAAAACAAATAAAACAAATAAAACAAATAAAACAAATAAAACAAATAAAACAAATAAAACAAATAAAACAAATAAAACAAATAAAACAAATAAAACAAATAAAACAAATAAAACAAATAAAACAAATAAAACAAATAAAACAAATAAAACAAATAAAACAAATAAAACAAATAAAACAAATAAAACAAATAAAACAAATAAAACAAATAAAACAAATAAAACAAATAAAACAAATAAAACAAATAAAACAAATAAAACAAATAAAACAAATAAAACAAATAAAACAAATAAAACAAATAAAACAAATAAAACAAATAAAACAAATAAAACAAATAAAACAAATAAAACAAATGAAACAAATGAAACAAATGAAACAAATGAAACAAATGAAACAAATGAAACAAATGAAACAAATGAAACAAATGAAACAAATGAAACAAATGAAACAAATGAAACAAATGAAACAAATGAAACAAATGAAACAAATGAAACAAATGAAACAAATGAAACAAATGAAACAAATGAAACAAATGAAACAAATGAAACAAATGAAACAAATGAAACAAATGAAACAAATGAAACAAATGAAACAAATGAAACAAATGAAACAAATGAAACAAATGAAACAAATGAAACAAATGAAACAAATGAAACAAATGAAACAAATGAAACAAATGAAACAAATGAAACAAATGAAACAAATGAAACAAATGAAACAAATGAAACAAATGAAACAAATGAAACAAATGAAACAAATGAAACAAATGAAACAAATGAAACAAATGAAACAAATGAAACAAATGAAACAAATGAAACAAATGAAACAAATGAAACAAATGAAACAAATGAAACAAATGAAACAAATGAAACAAATGAAACAAATGAAACAAATGAAACAAATGAAACAAATGAAACAAATGAAACAAATGAAACAAATGAAACAAATGAAACAAATGAAACAAATGAAACAAATGAAACAAATGAAACAAATGAAACAAATGAAACAAATGAAACAAATGAAACAAATGAAACAAATGAAACAAATGAAACAAATGAAACAAATGAAACAAATGAAACAAATGAAACAAATGAAACAAATGAAACAAATGAAACAAATGAAACAAATGAAACAAATGAAACAAATGAAACAAATGAAACAAATGAAACAAATGAAACAAATGAAACAAATGAAACAAATGAAACAAATGAAACAAATGAAACAAATGAAACAAATGAAACAAATGAAACAAATGAAACAAATGAAACAAATGAAACAAATGAAACAAATGAAACAAATGAAACAAATGAAACAAATGAAACAAATGAAACAAATGAAACAAATGAAACAAATGAAACAAATGAAACAAATGAAACAAATGAAACAAATGAAACAAATGAAACAAATGAAACAAATGAAACAAATGAAACAAATGAAACAAATGAAACAAATGAAACAAATGAAACAAATGAAACAAATGAAACAAATGAAACAAATGAAACAAATGAAACAAATGAAACAAATGAAACAAATGAAACAAATGAAACAAATGAAACAAATGAAACAAATGAAACAAATGAAACAAATGAAACAAATGAAACAAATGAAACAAATGGAACAAATGGAACAAATGGAACAAATGGAACAAATGGAACAAATGGAACAAATGGAACAAATGGAACAAATGGAACAAATGGAACAAATGGAACAAATGGAACAAATGGAACAAATGGAACAAATGGAACAAATGGAACAAATGGAACAAATGGAACAAATGGAACAAATGGAACAAATGGAACAAATGGAACAAATGGAACAAATGGAACAAATGGAACAAATGGAACAAATGGAACAAATGGAACAAATGGAACAAATGGAACAAATGGAACAAATGGAACAAATGGAACAAATGGAACAAATGGAACAAATGGAACAAATGGAACAAATGGAACAAATGGAACAAATGGAACAAATGGAACAAATGGAACAAATGGAACAAATGGAACAAATGGAACAAATGGAACAAATGGAACAAATGGAACAAATGGAACAAATGGAACAAATGGAACAAATGGAACAAATGGAACAAATGGAACAAATGGAACAAATGGAACAAATGGAACAAATGGAACAAATGGAACAAATGGAACAAATGGAACAAATGGAACAAATGGAACAAATGGAACAAATGGAACAAATGGAACAAATGGAACAAATGGAACAAATGGAACAAATGGAACAAATGGAACAAATGGAACAAATGGAACAAATGGAACAAATGGAACAAATGGAACAAATGGAACAAATGGAACAAATGGAACAAATGGAACAAATGGAACAAATGGAACAAATGGAACAAATGGAACAAATGGAACAAATGGAACAAATGGAACAAATGGAACAAATGGAACAAATGGAACAAATGGAACAAATGGAACAAATGGAACAAATGGAACAAATGGAACAAATGGAACAAATGGAACAAATGGAACAAATGGAACAAATGGAACAAATGGAACAAATGGAACAAATGGAACAAATGGAACAAATGGAACAAATGGAACAAATGGAACAAATGGAACAAATGGAACAAATGGAACAAATGGAACAAATGGAACAAATGGAACAAATGGAACAAATGGAACAAATGGAACAAATGGAACAAATGGAACAAATGGAACAAATGGAACAAATGGAACAAATGGAACAAATGGAACAAATGGAACAAATGGAACAAATGGAACAAATGGAACAAATGGAACAAATGGAACAAATGGAACAAATGGAACAAATGGAACAAATGGAACAAATGGAACAAATGGAACAAATGGAACAAATGGAACAAATGGAACAAATGGAACAAATGGAACAAATGGAACAAATGGAACAAATGGAACAAATGGAACAAATGGAACAAATGGAACAAATGGAACAAATGGAACAAATGGAACAAATGGAACAAATGGAACAAATGGAACAAATGGAACAAATGGAACAAATGGAACAAATGGAACAAATGGAACAAATGGAACAAATGGAACAAATGGAACAAATGGAACAAATGGAACAAATGGAACAAATGGAACAAATGGAACAAATGGAACAAATGGAACAAATGGAACAAATGGAACAAATGGAACAAATGGAACAAATGGAACAAATGGAACAAATGGAACAAATGGAACAAATGGAACAAATGGAACAAATGGAACAAATGGAACAAATGGAACAAATGGAACAAATGGAACAAATGGAACAAATGGAACAAATGGAACAAATGGAACAAATGGAACAAATGGAACAAATGGAACAAATGGAACAAATGGAACAAATGGAACAAATGGAACAAATGGAACAAATGGAACAAATGGAACAAATGGAACAAATGGAACAAATGGAACAAATGGAACAAATGGAACAAATGGAACAAATGGAACAAATGGAACAAATGGAACAAATGGAACAAATGGAACAAATGGAACAAATGGAACAAATGGAACAAATGGAACAAATGGAACAAATGGAACAAATGGAACAAATGGAACAAATGGAACAAATGGAACAAATGGAACAAATGGAACAAATGGAACAAATGGAACAAATGGAACAAATGGAACAAATGGAACAAATGGAACAAATGGAACAAATGGAACAAATGGAACAAATGGAACAAATGGAACAAATGGAACAAATGGAACAAATGGAACAAATGGAACAAATGGAACAAATGGAACAAATGGAACAAATGGAACAAATGGAACAAATGGAACAAATGGAACAAATGGAACAAATGGAACAAATGGAACAAATGGAACAAATGGAACAAATGGAACAAATGGAACAAATGGAACAAATGGAACAAATGGAACAAATGGAACAAATGGAACAAATGGAACAAATGGAACAAATGGAACAAATGGAACAAATGGAACAAATGGAACAAATGGAACAAATGGAACAAATGGAACAAATGGAACAAATGGAACAAATGGAACAAATGGAACAAATGGAACAAATGGAACAAATGGAACAAATGGAACAAATGGAACAAATGGAACAAATGGAACAAATGGAACAAATGGAACAAATGGAACAAATGGAACAAATGGAACAAATGGAACAAATGGAACAAATGGAACAAATGGAACAAATGGAACAAATGGAACAAATGGAACAAATGGAACAAATGGAACAAGTGGAACAAGTGGAACAAGTGGAACAAGTGGAACAAGTGGAACAAGTGGAACAAGTGGAACAAGTGGAATAAGTGGAATAAGTGGAATAAGTGAAATGGATGAAATGGATGAAATGGATGAAATGGATAAAATGAATAAATAAAATAAATAAATTTTTTAAATTTATTATATTTTAGAACTCATTGTGTGTGTACAAAATACTTGCCTTCTCTCAAAAGACACACTATTCAGAAACGTTAAGTGGTGCATCAGCGGCCATTCGTTTTTGGGTTTTGCTGCCGATCCCGTACTATGTTTATTTTGTCTCTTCTTTTTCATGTACGTGTCCCGTATGTTTTTCCACCTCGTTCTGCAATCTTTTTCTGCAATAATTAGATAGTTTCTTATGGATTTATGTTCTATAAAGTTGATGTAATTTACTTATAGTATACAAATACTTTAAAAACTTAAAATTTGTTATTGCTTCCTATCGTAAAAACGAAAAATTTAATTTACATTTGGAAAAAAAAAAATTTCTATTTCTTATTAAAATTTTGATAAAGTTTTTAAAAGAACTTATTTTAATTATGCGTTATTTCCGTCATTATTAATTATTTACCGTTGTTGCGCATTATATTTAAAAATAAATTTTAGTTTGTAATGTGCAGATAACCTATTTTCAATTTCATATTAGAAAAAGGTGGTCGACATCTAGCTATCGGACCGGTCGACTTTTATTAAAGTCGATTACACTAGTTTACAAAATTAAATAAATTTCATGTACATTTGATGAGAGGTGACTTTTCTTATGGATTTTCTCCCGCTGAATTCGAAAATCAAGGTTAAAATTTTTTTATGGAACAGTTTTTAAGATATTGTGATTTTTTCAATTTGTATACATCTTTTCACTTTAAAAACCATATTTGGAGCTAGATGTGCCCGATTTGGTCGTTCTTGGTACCAAATGAAAGACATTGAAATGATGAACAAATATGTATAATGTTATCTTTAATTGGTTAAGCGGTTCAAAAGATATTGATGAAAATAGTCCACATTTTAAAAAAAATTAAAGTTTTGAGCTTATTCTGTGGCCACGGAAAAATAGAAACCGATAAAATACGTCCGGTTTCTCTTCATATACGTAAACCTGATACTTTTACGCAAAAAATAACACCAACCAGAAGTAAATCGACCGAGAAATGACAAAGTTATTAGCGATTGAGTGAATAAATCCAAATCCCACATTTTGACAAGTGGCCATGCCGGCAACGGTTTTTTTCGTTCTCACATTGATGCCACTGCTACAACGAAAACTGACATTTCGTTTTGAATAAAACAACACAACTACAAAACCAAACGAAGACAGAGCAAGAGCCAAAACTATATTTCTAAAATATTCTAAAGAATAAAGTTGGGTTCTTTCGTATGTTTTTTTACAATCAAAATGTGGACTATTTTCATCAATATCTTTTGAACCGCTTAACCAATTAAAGATCACATTATACATATTTGTTCATCATTTCAATGTCTTTCATTTGGTACCAAGAACGAGCAAATCGGGCACATCTAGCTCCAGATATGGTTTTTAAAGTGAAAAGATGTATAAAAATTGAAAAAATCACAATATCTTAAAAACTATTCCGTAAAAAAAATTTAACCTTGATTTTCGAATTCAGCGGGAGAAAATCCATAAGAAAAGTCACCTCTCATCAAATGTACATTTTCAGTGTAAACTAGTGTTATTAAAGCATTCGGACACCTTATTTTTAACGCTAATTATTTATTTTCCCCGAACTTTTATACTATCTGGTGTAAGGAATAGTGGGCCTTGCGGAGGCTCTTCAAGAAGCCGGCCGTTTGGGGGGCAAAAATCGAACTTGACCATCGTATCTCTTAAAATAATAATCGAAGAAAAAATTCGCGGGTTCATAGAATAATTTTAGGCAACGAGCAACCGAATAACTATTACTGTTTCAAAACAAAAGATGTTCAAAGTTGAAAATTAGTTTTTTTTTCCAAAATCGAATTTCTCAAAAACGGAAGGTGATGGCGACAAACGGTTTGTGGATTCGTTTTCAGCACATAAAAATCTATAAGAAACGGCTATTGAATGATACGAGTCCAGATGGCTATTGAACAGGGAATTATCGGGAAAAAAATATGTCGCTTTGAATAGTCACTTGTTTACTATTTCTTAAATTTGAAACAATACGCCATCTTCTTCTAACTAATAACTGATAATTTACAACAATGCTATCTATATATCAGATGATACACTATTTACTTTACATGAATTCCTTTTAACTTTTCGCGTGACGCATCGGTGAAAAATATTGACGCGCACTGTACATAGGATGTGTTTAATTAAGAGATTGATGTTTGATTATTTAAAGATCCACTTGTAACAAGATCGAATTGAATTTACGGATATGTGAATGTCCGCGGGAACAGTAAACAGCTGGATATTTTCCGACGTATTGGAGATAAAAAAAATGTATATACGCAATTGCATGGTTCAAGGGGGCAAATATCAGCGCAGGCGAATTTTTTCTTCGATTATTATTTTAAGAGATACGATGGTCAAGTTCGATTCCCCCCCCCCCCCCCCCAAACGGCCGGCTTCTTGAAGAGCCTCCCCAAGGCCCACCTTTCGCGTGACGCATCGGCGAAAAATAGTGACGCGCACGATAATAATAATATTTTACTTAAATAAATAAAGAAGGACAATAAACTTACAAGTAGCCGGAACTTGATGTTTGATTATTGTAATTTTATGTTTATATGAAAGAAATGACAATTGATAATTAAAAATTATTCAGACGTATATTTTGGGGGCTTCAATTTTTCTTGTAAAATATTTTTTTAGAAAACATAATGCATGTAATCGAATTCTCAAGAACAAAGACTATACATAAGTGCGCCAATACCACATTACTATACATAAGTGTTATATTAAGAAACGGACTCAAACAATTATGCGACAAATTAGTGTCCATATTTTTAACGTAAACTAATATTTCCGATTTGAAAAAAATGCAAAACACTTAGTGATGAAATGTAATTTTCTAAACTGCATTGGAGGGATTGATGGGAAGCATGTTCAAATATTTTATCCCCAAAATAGTGAATCACTATACTTTAATTACAAAAAATTACTTTTCGGTTGCATTATTAGCCCTAGTTTATGGTTGCTGCAAATAAATATAATTAAACAATACTTTACCTGTTCTGTTCACTATGGTCGATATTTCTTGCCACACGTTCACCTTTAACCCTTGATTTTTATATTCCTTATGTTTGGCATCGTACAGAACAGGATGACCTGCTACTGTCTGTACCAATTTATCATCCTCCTGCGTAGAGAACAGCACCTTGGTCACTTCGGGGGCCATTTCAGATAAACACAGGAATACACTGAGGATTCGGAAAAAACACTACACGAGCACACGTCCGTACACCAAGCCGTCGCGAGCGAGCTGTTTCCGTATTATTGATTAACTATCGCTGTAAGTTTCAATTTAAATACCATTTCCTTCAGGGCGCACACCCTCTTGAAGGCGGAGTTTTGTGCGACACTCCAAATATTATTGGTCACGAAAAATCCCACCTTCGCAAATCGTAGGCGCAGAGGTGGAAAAATACAGGTACACAAAAGAAGGCGATTTTCTGTGTTTTCTCCGGACGTGATTCCCATGATGTAGCCATCTGCATGATGCCCTAAAATGGATTGCTGGGGGGCCACGGTTTATTACCGGCAGAGCAATCAACGGATTAACACAGAGCGAAGGAAGTCGAAATCCATGAAAAAGGGCACGGTGTCGATTGTCCCTTCACAACATTTGGGAGACAGATGTTTCCCGACGCACGCTTCGAGAACGACTAATTACCTACTTAGTCGTAAAGAAATGAAGAAATTTTGCTTCAAAAATACTAAATTGCCGGCTATAAAAGATAACTGAATTCGGACGCGCAGGTAGCGTTGTCAACCGCCGACATGGGGGACAATACGCTCGGGACGAGACACAGTGGTTACAAATCGCAAAAAAGCGGCAAAACCCTTAAACGTACTACAATTTTGTCAGAAATTGGTGATCGGGGGTTTTCGGGGTCGCTGATTACGAATATGAACTTCAAAATTTTGAAAACAAAATGGCGAATCCAGTATGGCGGACATGTATATTAAAAAATTGATACATCTGCACGAAAATTGGTATCCTATTCTTCTTTGGGTCGCTGATTACGAATCTGAACTTCAAAATTTTGAAAACAAAATGGCGAATCCAATATGGCGGACATGTATATTAAAAAATTGATAGATCTGCACGACAATTCGTATCCTATTGTTTTTCGGGTCGCTGATTACGAATCTGAACTTCAAAATTTTGAAAATCGCAACAAAAAAAATTCCTCTGAAGGTACTCGAAATGGTAGTATGTCACCAAGAATATGTAAATGAAAGCTCAGAGAGCACAAGTAATATCAATTTTTTAATATGCATGTCCGCCATATTGGATTCGCCATTTTGTTTTCAAAAATTTGAAGTTCAGATTCGTAATCAGCGACCCAAAGAAGAATAGGATACCAATTTTCGTGCAGATGTATCAATTTTTTAATATACATGTCCGCCATACTGGATTCGCCATTTTGTTTTCAAAATTATGAAGTTCATATTCGTAATCAGCGATCCGGAAAACAATAGGATACCAATTTTCGTGTAGATCTATCAACTTTTTAATATACATGTCCGCCATATTGGATTCGCCATTTTGTTTAAAAAAATTTGAAGTTCAGATTTAAACTCTTATTATTAATAATTGTCTATGAAAAAAATTCCCACAAACCACAAAGTGCAGACCTGAAAGAGTTCGTTCACGGAGAGCGTAGATAGATACTAATAGGCACTTTAAATGCAGATATCTTAAAAAGGCGCAAATATGCGCAAGATTTTGCAATTGGATATCATACTTCACATATTACTTTACGTCAAGAAACCTTTAACTGAGTGAAGTTCGGTGAATAAAGTAACTATTTTCCTTCCGTTGTACTAAAATATGAGTAGGATTTAGGACATCTTGAGAAGGGAAGTACAAGAGTAACTTCAAAGATATTTTGCATTACTCATGTGCAAAATGTATGTTTATAACACGTATCTTGATGGTAAAATGTGTTACATATGAATTTTTTAAAAATAAACTTTGCCTGATACATTAAACGTGCGAGCGTTTTCAAGCCATCTAAAAAGTACGAAATTTCGTCAACTTTGATAGCCTATATCTCATTAACCGACCACTATATTTTAAATTTTCGAACGGCATTTGTTGCACTGATGTATATATATTAAATGTACCATACTATCAACAAGCTGCTATTCACTTCAGAAATTGACTTTTGGCCAGCTTTTCGGGAAAAGGCACCACTGTGCGAGATGCTCTGGTCGATCAGCCTGATTAATTTTTGGTAACCAGATGCTAGTAGAGGAGGAAAATGCCACATTTGGTTCCCAAAAATTAATCAGGTCCCCGTTTAGTGGCCGTTTTATCCCGCGGCGAGTTGGCGGTTGACGACGCTACCTGCGCGGCCGAGGTCATCGTACGCACTGCCCACCGACAGAGCAATGTACGGATTAACTCAGATTGAACAATGTCACGACGTTTTTTACTGGCCTTTAGAAATTTGACAAACAATATTAAATGTTCTTTCTTGTGGTCTTCTCGCGAATGCTGAAAAATTCGGTATTTGAGCACCGATCACATGAAAACAATAGCAAATATTAAAAAACGGGGTTTACCGCAATATAATTCAGTAAGTAGTATGTTAACAAAATATGTATTGTGATTGGCCAGTAGACCCGCTTTTTGAAAACATGGGTCTAAATACACGGGCCTAGCACGGACTAGTCGTTTTGTCCCACTGTGCCACGCAGGCGCGAACACAAGCAGTCAGCGGGCAACCCCTTTTCTTCTTGCAGGTGGCGTATTGATGGTGGACAATACATTTTAATTGTTATATTGGTGACATCTTTTTCAGATGCATGAAAGTAATTGTAGTTTTAATATAATTATGAAACACACATTGGAAACACCGTTCCTCGAAAAGGGGGGACCTTCCCTGAGTGAATTCGTTCGTAGAGGAGGAACCCTCTCACCCTTGACGAAGAGGAGGAAAATGTCACATCTGTCGCGGTTTATGGCCGTATTTTCCCGCGAATCGGAGTGGCGATTAACAACAGTACCTACGTGCGGGTCCGAAACCATCGTACATACTACCCGGTGACAGAGCAATTTACGGATTAACACGGACTGAAAAATGTTTAAAATGCTTAAGGACCCCATAAAGAAGAAAGGATCGTTCCCTAGCTTTAATTCCTCGAAGGAGGAGAAACACTCTGACCAGGGTCGCAGGTTTATGGCAGTTTTGACCGCAATCATCGGCGGATGGCAGTATGTGCCGGTCCGCAGGCACCGTGTACCTGTAGCACCCGCCGATAGAGCAATATACAAATTAACTCAGGCTTAAGAACGTCTAAAATTGTTAAAGACGGCACCGTCACGTTTTTTATTGCCCTTTAGAAACCTGGGAAACAGATGTTGAAACGTTCTTAGGAAAAATATGAAATTACCCATCGTAAAGAACGAATAAATTTCCGCCTGGTTCTGAGGCCGCTTTTGCCGCGACGCACGTCAGAAAGATGCCACCATTATAGCAATTATGTAAAAAGTATTATCTACCATGAACACGCTTCGTGAAGTGGCACAGGAAGGAAAGGGGTAGTCCACTGCCTGCGCGTGATCCCGCCTGCACCGTCCTCTCTTCAAATTGGAGACGGATTCCTTATCGTTTGAGTAGGTATATAAATACAGGGTAATTCTCGAAGGGGTTGGAGTACCCATTAAGAAGTGCGAAATGTCTCGTTTCCGCATTTCTCATCAGATCTCTGTGAAAACGGTGCCAATAGATTCCTTATGTTTCGCCGATGAAACTAACACCAAGAACGACGCAATTCGGAGCATAATGAAGGAAATTGGATGAAAAATAAATTGATACAATTTCTCGCTAGCTTCGTTAAAAATAGTCTGATTTACATGAAATTTGGTATAATTTTCATCGGCGAAACGTAAGGAACCCATCGGTATCACTTCCATATCGATATGGTAAACAATAAACAATTCAGTTTTTCTGAAACAGGTATGAATCCTCGGCCGACCGTAGCGAATTAAGGTCGGCGCCCCGCTGTCGAGGGTGAAAATGTGAAATATTCATTTCAGCGTATTAAGAAATTCTTTATTCATTATCTTATCGATATGGAAGTGAGACCAATGAATTCCTTGTGTTTTCTGATGAAAATCATACCAAATATCATGCAAGTCAAACTACTTTTACATAAGGAATACAAAGGGTCTAGCCGGGTAAGCATAGGGAAAACGGCCCCAGCAGCAATTTTGGTATTTATGTGTTCCAAATAATGCCCCTTGTCTAAAAAACCACTGAGAGAAATTTCAGATCCCTACCCCCTCTGGTTAGGGTGATATGTGGATAACAACTCTAAACTTTACCATTTTTTTTCTCAGCAACTACTTAAGATATTTGAATGTTCCAAAATGCACCTAGTAGGAACTTTTTAGCTCTACCACATATATTTTTGTCGAAGTTGCAGATAAATTGTTAAGGGTGGTAATAAAGGAATTAATTTTGGGGGGTTGTTTTCGCAAACAACCCCTTAAGTGAGACCTACGAAAAAATTTAGGAGAAAAGCGTCACTACTTAGGTAGTATCTCTATAAGATGCAGAGGGGTCAAATTGGTGGAACATATTAAAAAAAAAATAAATCGTGTATAAAACCTCTTGGCAGATTGTACTAAATAGGCCGAACGCATGATTAATAGGAAGGGCAAAAAAATCATGCATGTTTTGGATTGTTTTTAGGAAAGCTTAGGAAAATGTATATTCATAAATGCCATTACGTTGTAAAAAGGACATATTTAACGAGTTTCGGCAATTACTATTTAAGCGCTTCGCGACGACAGCCGCTGCTTGAAAATAGATCATCGAAAATAAACAATTCCGACATATTTAAATAATATGTTGAATACTTTAAAAGGAAAACGCGTTTAGCCGAGCCCCCGCGGTAGTGTTGGCTACGCGGTAGGCGACTGCACTTGTACTACGAAAGTACGAACAAGCAAGTCGGCATGCATCGAAGGAAACCGCGTTACACATTTTTTTTTAAGCAGAATCTTAAATAAGAATTATATGAAGTGAGAGGACAAGAAGTACATAAATTTCGTTTGACCCCTTTCGGGGCCACCAATTTTTATAACGTAGGAACAACACGTTCCGTGAAAAATAAATTAAATGATCAGTGTTAGTATCAGTGCAGTGAAGTGAATATTCGGTACATTAACCCGGACGCACTTGACGTTGCGACCCTTACCTTCGGGTGGTGTCCTGCGAATACCTGCGATCAGCTGAGCACCCTACCATAAATCTTTTCGTCCACCGATGACCAGGATCGGTACAGTGACCCAGTGACACAGGTTTCCGAAAAGGAAGGAAAGGAATGTCCGAATGGGTGGGCCGGACTTTTACCTCAATAACGATTTACGATCACATGTCGTACATTTTCTGATAGGGGAGAGGTGGGATGAAAGGGACATTTCTGTTTACGACACGACAGTAAAAAAACTAAATAACCATTCGAGTTCTAATTGGTAACATTAGAGAGGCCAGTTATCTGGCTATAACAATACGCGGGCCTATTAAGCTTCTCTTTATATTTACATGTCATATTTTTCGTTTTCTAAAAGTATGTTTTGTCCCTTTCATAAATTGGCTGTATTGAAAGGGACATGGGTGTTTATGAATGGGACAGTGTAATAAAACCAGGTAATATTAATATCATTTTTTTAATTATTATTTATGCAGGTACCGAAATCACAGTAGCTATTTTAATTCGTAATAGGAACTAAAAATTCAACAGTTCAGCTTATGTAACTAAATGATCTTAATAGCTATAAATAATGAATTGTCTAATGGCATCCTAACCCGAATTTTAGGTGGCATATTTTTACTGAAACAAGTGAAGAATAGTAGGGTTTTGAAGGTGACAGGTATGAAAATGACGTCCCCTTCATAAATGTTTGTTGTGTCCCTTTCATAAATAAAGCACCAAAATTGAAAATCTAATTCCTACAATTACAATATGAAACAAAAAGGATCGGACATTATACGATATCGTTCTTAAATAAATATGTGTTTAGATGCAGTAATAAAGAAATCAGCCGGTGGTAACAGCACTTCACAAAACAGTTCCAGGAAATACGAAAAGTTTTACTTTGAACCTCAAAAAAATTCAATCCTGTATTTCTGTCGTCGTAGATACGATAGCGACTTGAAATGTGGCTTGATTACACATGAATGAATGTGGGTACAAAATAAAAATACTTTTGGCCTGAGCAGATCCTTTATCTTTGAGATAATGACCATGTCCCCTTCAATACGTGTCCCTTTCATTCCACCTCTCCCCTACATTACCTTTTCGTTTATGCCTTATTTAAAAACGAAATTTACGTACTTCTTGTCCTCTCACTTCAAATAATTCTTATTTAAGATTCTGCTTAAAAAAAAATGTGTAACGCGGTTTCCTTCGATGCATGCCGACTTGCTTGTTCGTACTTTCGTAGTACAAGTGCAGTCGCCTACCGCGTAGCCAACACTACCGCGGGAGCTCGGCTAAACGCGTTTTCCTTTTAAAGTATTCAACATATTATTTAAATATGTCGGAATTGTTTATTTTCGATGATCTATTTTCAAGCAGCGGCTGTCGTCGCGAAGCGCTTAAATAGTAATTGCCGAAACTCGTTAAATATGTCCTTTTTACAACGTAATGGCATTTATGAATATACATTTTCCTAAGCTTTCCTAAAAACAATCCAAAACATGCATGATTTTTTTGCCCTTCCTATTAATCATGCGTTCGGCCCATTTAGTACAATCTGCCAAGAGGTTTTATACACGATTTATTTTTTTTTTAATATGTTCCACCAATTCGACCCCTCTGCAGCTTATAGAGATACTACCTAAGTAGTGACGCTTTTCTCCTAAATTTTTTCGTAGGTCTCACTTAAGGGGTTGTTTGCGAAAACAACCCCCCAAAATTAATTCCTTTATTACCACCCTTAACAATTTATCTGCAACTTCGACAAAAATATATGTGGTAGAGCTAAAAAGTTCCTACTAGGTGCATTTTGGAACATTCAAATATCTTAAGTAGTTGCTGAGAAAAAAAATGGTAAAGTTTAGAGTTGTTATCCACATATCACCCTAACCAGAGGGGGTAGGGATCTGAAATTTCTCTCAGTGGTTTTTTAGACAAGGGGCATTATTTGGAACACATAAATACCAAAATTGCTGCTGGGGCCGTTTTCCCTATGCTTACCCGGTTAGACCCTTTGTATTCCTTATGTAAAAGTAGTTTGAGCAATAAGGGGACTAGCGTTCGAAAATGTGAGAAAGTATTGTCCAATTGCTAAGAAAAATTGGAAAATTAAATGTTGTTAAACTGTATTTTAAAAAATATTGTGTTATAAAGCTCGCTACGGCTCTTTTTTCTATTTACAGTTTTTTATCGAATCATTAGTATTCGAGATAAAAATTATAAACAAAACAAAATTCTTCGACCGAAATCATTATTTTTTTAAACACAAATTGCGATAAACAGAAAGCTCTAGCGAAGCCGTAAAATGTATACACAAAAACTCTTATATTAAAAAATGTAATGATAATATAATTATATTAAAAATGTAATATTTCATTAAAAATTAATAGTGGACATATCCCATGGTTTTCAACGTTCGTCAGTAAAAAGTATCGAGGCAATTTTGACGTACATATAACTTGCAGCGACAAAGTTTTTCCTTAATGTACAATGAAGTTTTTTACCAATTTTTATACTCATTAATAAATAATTGTAGAAGATATGAGGATATACCTATATAATTCTCGCACGGCGCCAACTGTCAACGCGAGTGCTAAAACTGCTAAATAGCGCATTATACGTGGCGATTTACTGATGGTGGCGCGCGAGATTTATATACATCGTCATATCTTCTACAATTATTTATTAATCAGTGTAAAAATTGGTGAAAAACTTCATTGTATATTAAGGATAAACTTTGTCGCTGCAAGTTATATGTACCTCAAAATTGCCTCGATACTTTTTAACGGCGAACGTTGAAAACCATGGGTTCAGTATTAATTTTTAACCCTGTAACTCCCAGTGTTGCACCGGTGCAACACTCATTTTGAATGTGCGTAAAATTCTATCGTCTGTTTATATTTAACTTTCGGCACGGAATGGACAAAAATTGAAATAATCAATATTCAATTTTGATCTAGTTATCCTATAGAACCATTATATGTATATATATACTAATATATATATTATCTCACAATTTTGAAATAACGGCTCTGGGCGTTAAAGGGTTAATGAAATATTATTACATTTTTTAATATAAGGGTTTTGTGAATACATTTTACGGCTTCGCTAGAGCTTTCTGAGTATTATGTTTCAAGTCTCATAACGATCTGTTAGTATTTACTCAAGTTATCGCAATTTATGTTTAAAAAAGTAATGATTTCGGTCGAAGAATTTTGTTTTCTTTATAATTTTTATCTCGAAAAATAATGATTCGATAAAAGAACTGCAAATAGAAAAAATATGTGCCGTGGCGAGCTTTACAGCACTATATTTTTTAAAATACAGTTTAACAACATTTAATTTTCCAATGATTCTTAGCGATTGGACAATGCTTTTTCACAATTTTCGAGCGCTAGTCCCGTTGTTGCATCCAACCCTTTAATTCTAGTTTAATTGGAGTTTTACATTTCCCCTAAAGTTTTACGTTTCCATTTCCCCTAAACTTCGAAGGAAGGGGGGGACGCAGGTATATTGCGGGTCATTAATGACTTCAGGTCATTTGCGAGTAAACCACAGTCAATCCAAAGTCAGCATTATGGGTGAACAACAGCCGTTGCAGTGGACAAGAGAACTGGTCCTGCAGTTGATTGATTTGTACCGGGAGAATCCCGTATTGTGGAATCCACGCGATATCGCGTACCACTTAAAACCCGCGAAATACGCTGCGTGGAGCAAAATTGCCAAAAGTTTTAATTCGACAGGAGCAGTAGTGATGGCAAAAATGAAGATACTGCTGTCTGTGTATAGGAGAGAGCAGGCGAAAGCAAGAATAGCCAAGGAAACTGGGATGAGGTAAGGACAATTCAATATTATTCGTTACCGTAAGCTTTGATGACTTTCCGGCACTTTTTGATTTTTTTGAAATATCACACGAAACCTATACATTATAATCCCCAACTAATACACTCTTTTAAGACAAATCAATGACTACTTTTATAGTTAAGTTAGAAATAAAATTTGAGGTTGTCGCAAAGTCACCTCCGCTTACGGTACCTACTATTATTGTAATGTACCGTAAAATGGGGGAACATTGGCAGGTTTTTGATACATTTTGTTATATAATGTAAACATTAAAATGTTTACAGTTGCTTTAAGTATCCTATCATAACATTGCATGTTTCGTGATTGTACTACAAGTGTTAAAATGCATAAAATTTTTATCATTTTCTTCTTTAATACATGTTAAATACCAGCCGGTACGGGGTAACATTGGCACATAATATAAATAGCAGTAACAGGTTAAGTTTTACTACTCTGAAGTCAGTAAAGACTGGTTCAGACACGTCCAGTAGTTTAGTCGATTAGCAAATAATTTAATCATTTTTCGTGTGTGGATACCTATTAAAATTTAGGCGAGTAGCTTAGTAAAACAATCGTAAATTACTAAATTACTCGCTACTCGACTCAATTACTGGACCTGTCGGTTCCAACCTTTAGATACAGTGGCTCTTAAAAATATTCGGACACCCTTTAAAATCGCATAACTTTTTTAAAATTAGTCCAAACGACTTGAGTTTTTTTGAGAAGCTAGAGGGATTAGTTTGCTAAATGATATGATTCGTCGTTTTGAAAAAAATGCACTTGGTCGGAGTAGCAAAAAAAAATAGTAAAGGGCGTTTTTTAAACTTTTTTTTGTGAACCCTTAATGAAAATTCAAAAAACCCGTTTGTAGATTTAAGTAAGTTATATACGTGTCTAAAATTTCATCAAAATCGGTTAACGTTGCTCTGAGCTACACACGTTTCAAGATCGCAGAATAAGGTCGAAAATCGCTGATTTTCGGGAATTTCGCGATTTTAAAGGGTGTCCGAATATTTTTAAGAGCCACTGTACATTGACACTTAAATTTGTTTATTTTATTTTTTACATCTTAACAAAAAAATCTAAGTGTCATCCAGACAGACTGGACATTCATAAGAAATTGTTTCGGTTCCTCGATTACAAGTTCCGCAGGCCCACTGACGACACATTATGCGTTGCACCTAGTCAGGACCTTTATATGTTTCCCATTTACAAAAACATATTTTGCAGACATTATCGTCTATTATATTAATAGTTCTATTTATAATGTCATGCAATCCAGATGTAGATGGTATAGAAATGCTGATGTTATTAATGTTATTAATAATATAGTGTATAACGTAACAAAGTTATCTATTTGACAGGCGATTATTGGATATCTAACCGCAAACGTTGAAACAATTGAATACCGAAAATCTCGATCTCGAATGCGACTTTATATGTTCATGCGTATCATAGGTGCCAATGTAGCTCCGGCATGTGCCAATGTTATCCCCTGCTGCCAGTGTTCCCCCATTTTACGGTACAATATTTTAAAATTTCAAAACAACTCTTTTATTATATTTATGTATGTCACAGGTCGCAACGAAATATACGTGAGCATGTGGTTTGCTTATCCCAGTTTGCAATTTTTAACCGACAGGGACAACCGCAGCAGGAGTTGCAACACAGAAGATGTACGTATAACATACAGGATATATGTATAATAACTAGACTGCCGAAGTTTATGCAAATATATATATTTATAGTAGGTATAGGCGTAAACAAGAGGGACTTTGATAGAAATATGTTTCGTCATTAGAGAGTTTTACAAAAATATTTTTCATTTGACACATTTTTTGCAACGCATATGCTTCGGATAACACTAATTTACACTGAAAATGTACATTTGATGAGAGGTGACTTTTCTTATGGATTTTCTCCCGCTGAATTCGAAAATCAAGGTTAAATTTTTTTTTACGGAATAGTTTTTAAGATATTGTGATTTTTTCAATTTTTATACATCTTTTCACTTTAAAAACCATATCTGGAGCTAGATGTGCCCGATTTGGTCGTTCTTGGTACCAAATGAAAGACATTGAAATGATGAACAAATATATATAATGTGATCTTTAATTGGTTAAGCGGTTCAAAAGATATTGATGAAAATAGTCCATATTTTAAAAAAAATTAAAGTTTTGAGCTTATTCTGTGGCCACGGAAAAATAGAAACCGATAAAATACGTCCGGTTTCTCTTCATATACGTAAACCTGATATTTTTACGCAAAAAATAACACCAACCAGAAGTAAATCGACCGAGAAATGACAAAGTTATTAGCGATTGAGTGAATAAATCCAAATCCCACATTTTGACAAGTGACCATGCCGGCAACGGTTTTTTTCGTTCTCACATTGATGCCACTGCTACAGCGAAAACTGACATTTCGTTTTGAATAAAACAACACAATTTTGAGTGTAAAAAACATACGAAAGAACCCAACTTTATTCTTTAGAATATTTTAGAAATATAGTTTTGGCTCTTGCTCTGTCTTCGTTTGGTTTTGTAGATGTGTTGTTTTATTCAAAACGAAATGTCAGGTTTCGTTGTAGCAGTGGCATCAATGTGAGAACGAAAAAAACCGTTGCCGGCATGGCCACTTGTCAAAATGTGGGATTTGAATTTATTCACTCAATCGCTAATAACTTTGTCACTTTTCGGTCGATTTACTTCTGGTTGGTGTTATTTTTTGCGTAAAAGTATCAGGTTTACGTATATGAAGAGAAACCGGACGTATTTTATCGGTTTCACAACTACAAAACCAAACGAAGACAGAGCAAGAGCCAAAACTATATTTCTAAAATATCCTAAAGAATAAAGTTGGGTTTTTTCGTATGTTTTTTTACACTCAAAATTGTGTCGTTTTATTCAAAACGAAATGTCAGTTTTCGCTGTAGCAGTTGCATCAATGTGAGAACGAAAAAACCGTTGCCGGCATGCCCACTTGTCAAAATGTGGGATTTGGATTTATTCACTCAATCGCTAAAAACTTTGCCACTTTTCGGTCGATTTACTTCTGGTTGGTGTTATTTTTTGCGTAAAAGTATCAGGTTTACGTATATGAAGAGAAACCGGACGTATTTTATCGGTTTCACAACTACAAAACCAAACGAAGACAGAGCAAGAGCCAAAACTATATTTCTAAAATATCCTAAAGAATAAAGTTGGGTTTTTTCGTATGTTTTTTTACACTCAAAATTGTGTCGTTTTATTCAAAACGAAATGTCAGTTTTCGCTGTAGCAGTTGCATCAATGTGAGAACGAAAAAACCGTTGCCGGCATGCCCACTTGTCAAAATGTGGGATTTGGATTTATTCACTCAATCGCTAAAAACTTTGCCACTTTTCGGTCGATTTACTTCTGGTTGGTGTTATTTTTTGCGTAAAAGTATCAGGTTTACGTATATGAAGAGAAACCGGACGTATTTTATCGGTTTCACAACTACAAAACCAAACGAAGACAGAGCAAGAGCCAAAACTATATTTCTAAAATATCCTAAAGAATAAAGTTGGGTTCTTTCGTATGTTTTTTTACACTCAAAATTGTGTTGTTTTATTTAAAACGAAATGTCAGTTTTCGCTGTAGCAGTTGCATCAATGTGAGAACGAAAAAAACCGTTGCCGGCATGGCCACTTGTCAAAATGTGGGATTTGGATTTATTCACTCAATCGCTAATAACTTTGTCATTTTTCGGTCGATTTACTTCTGGTTGGTGTTATTTTTTGCGTAAAAGTATCAGGTTTACGTATATGAAGAGAAACCGGACGTATTTTATCGGTTTCTATTTTTCCGTGGCCACAGAATAAGCTCAAAACTTTAATTTTTTTTAAAATATGGACTATTTTCATCAATATCTTTTGAACCGCTTAACCAATTAAAGATCACATTATACATATTTGTTCATCATTTCAATGTCTTTCATTTGGTACCAAGATCGACCACATCGGGCACATCTAGCTCCAGATATGGTTTTTAAAGTGAAAAGATGTATAAAAATTGAAAAAATCACAATATCTTAAAAACTGTTCCGTAAAAAAAATTTTAACCTTGGTTTTCGAATTCAGCGGGAGAAAATCCATAAGAAAAGTCACCTCTCATCAATTGTACATGAAATTTATTTAATTTTGTAAACTAGTGTAAGTTGCGTATTTTTGGCATATAAAGAGCTTGTTTGCAACACTTGCTTGTACAGTACAGTATATAAATATACACCTAAAATACAGGGGTGAATAAAATAATGACTGCCGCCTGAAATATTACCATTCTTTGATGAAGTCAATAACTAACGACTTATTTCATATACCTAGCAGTTGTCGTTGATTTACACTGTATACAGCATGTCCGGTTTGTTTGTATACACGCTATTATTTTTTCTAATTATTGTAAAAGCGGAAAAATGTTTATATCAAAGATGTTGTTGCGTTTGATGGACAATGCATTTGATACTGAGTTGTATGCATTTGATGCATTCTTACTTAATAGAATATTAGGATTTACATTTAAACTATTATTGACACAAAATTTCAATATACACTTCATATACATCGTTGAACGTGTCTTGAAATTGCAGAATAAAGTGCCATTAATAATAATATATGGTTCCAGTTAAAAAATTACATTCATACTGAAGACTCTGTAAATAATAGTTTAAACGTAAATCCTAATCTTACATTAAGTTTTCTTCATGAAATCAAACAACATCTATACATTTTTTTCGCTTTTTAAATAGTTAGAGAAATAATAGCGTATATAAGAAGAAACTGGACATTTTGCGTCTATTCATGGTCATCCTTTAAGGTGTGATTGTATGTACAGGTTAAAGTAACACGAAAATATAGAATAAATTTTGTTGGTCTCGCGCTTCATTTTCTTCATTAAAATAATTTTATTTAAACATTTATAGTTATTGCATCTTTTATCAATTATATGTAAAATTCGCCATTATCATGCAAACTTCAATAAGTTATAAATGACTTTCTTTTAACAGCCTCCAGAAAATGAAGCTGGACACAGTGCAGAATAATGCAGAATAAATGCAGCATAAATCCTGGACCGTCAAGGACAGCAAGGAGTCTTTTCTTATGTAACGAATATCTATGTACAGAAAAATATACTCTATTATTAAAAATTATACTTTAAAATAATTATTTATAATTAATTATAAGGGGCGGTAAGAATAATTTTTCCCAGAGCGGCGGAGGAACTAGATGGGGTCCTGAATTATCGAATCATATATACTTCATCCTTTTTACTTTCGAAATCAAATTTCTGTGCTCGTAAGTTTGAATTTACAATCACTTTGCTTTTCAATCTTTCCCTACATTTAAATAGTTACTCCCAACTTTCTAACGATGGAATACAAGGATGGTGGAATACACCACCTAAAGATTGCATTTGTTTTACTTATTTGTGCACAACAATTAAATGGAAGTAGTCAACTAACCTCGTTAATCAACTATCCCTGGTCTCCCCTACTTTTTAAAATCTTTATTTCTCGCTTCTTGGGTCACTTCAATCAATTAGCCGATTGGACAGTTCCCCAAATATTGTATAATTTCGTTGGAATGTATTAATACTTTGTGGACCGTACCCATTTAGTATATTGGTACCGGAATTAACAGGGATACAGGTTTACAAATATTTCTGTACTTTCCATAATACGTATATTTATCAAATTGTTTTAATTTTATTGCAATTATTGACGTTATTTTTTTTATATAACGTCAAACCTTCGTATGAGTTGTATATGAACACTCTTTTTATGAACTTCCTTAATAATATTCGGCATTTTCAGTGCGAAAAATGGGATGTTGCATTTTTCCCCTATTTCTTGGGATCTAGACCCACTGTACGATATAGGATACAGGTAATTACTTCATCATTGGCAAATATTTATCCAAATACAAGGACAAATATATATTAATTATACAGCAAAAAAGAAATTTGCTTGGAAGTTCTCGGAATGTGGCGAATAGGCCGCGGGGCGGCCAGCGGCTACACTGCTTCTGGAGCAGCGACTGGTAGCCGCAGGCCGTCGAGCGGCTAGTAGATTTTGCCATAATGGCGGAAAACAGACACTCATCCCATTGTGTTGCTTTTCCAGTAGCCTAGGCTGTTCCTGGAACAGACTTGCACACACTATAGCAATCTGCCGCAGCCGCGCGCGGTCGAAGTCGCAGATAGGAAAACAGATGAATGCTTTTCCATTGTACCAGTGTACTGCGGCGCGGCCGAGGCGGCGCCGCTCCGCTCGCCGACGCGGCGAGCCGCGCATTGGAAATCCCACCTTAACTGGACGTTGCCCGGTGCAAGCGTACTAGCCGAAACCCATCCGAGTAAACGGCGCCTGAGCTCGTCAACCGGTCTTTTTCCCACTACCGTTCCGAAGTAGAGACGCCTGGATGCTGCCCAGTCTCTTTCCCACTACCGCTCCAAGATAGAGACGCCTGGAAGTTGCCCGGTCTCTTTCCTACTACCGATTCCGACAAGAGACGCCTGGAAGTTGCCCGGTCTCTTTCCCACTACCGCTCCAAGATAGAGACGCCTGGAAGTTGCCCGGTCTCTTTTCCTCTACCGCCTCCGACAAGAGACGCCTGGAAGTTGCCCGGTCTCTGTCTCTCTATCGCTCCGACAAGAGACGCCTGGACGCGGCCCGGTCTCCTTCCTACCGTTCCGATAAAGAGACGCCTGGACGTTGCCCGGTCTCTTTCTCACTACCGACTCCGACAAGAGACGCCCGGCCGTTGTCCGGTCTACAGCCCGTTCCAATAGCGAGACGCACGGCGTACCGCCAAACCGAAACGAACGGCACGAGAACGCGCAGAGAAGCGAATACCGAAAGCATGTAAATAGTGTACATAGCATTATCTGTAAGACAAGTCAATAAACGCAATATTCGTCATTATCTAAGGATTTCATCAAACCCTGGCGTACCGACTGAGTCTACCACTACAAATCCTTATCCCCGGAGAAACGACCGTCACAACAATATTACATTCATTGAAGGACAACCTAATGCAAATGAGCGAACAATCATTGAAAATTTTTCAATGCCGTCACAAAAAACGAGTACCTACTCAGGTATATGGATAAATCCTCAGAAAGATATAAACGTGCAAGAAAAAAGATACGAACTGCACAATAACGAAGAGAACAATCATTGCAAGAAGTAGAAGGTCTCACGTACGGAGTAGGAGCGTTTTAGTTACTACGCCAAAACAAAAAACTTTATAACTCTGGCAAAAATGAAGTTTTCGAGCTGAAAGTTTTTCTGCAGTCTTTGGATACAATACTAGACAGATAAGGATATGGATTTTACAATCGAACAATTTTCTCGATTTTTTTTTAAATTTTGAAGAAAAAAATTGTCACTGTATTAACTCTTACATAATTCATTTCAGCGTAAAAAATATCAAAACATATTTTTAAATTTTTATCTGTAAAATAACTGGTAGTTCATTTTTACCTGAGTGACCCCCCTTGAGCACAGTTTCTTTCAGAAAAAGATACAGTGGTTTTAATTATACAGCTATCGAAAGGTTTCGAGTCATACTTTAAGGGAAAGAATGCTTAATATGAATATGTTAATATGAATTGGTTAAAAAAAATATAATTTTTTGGCGAGGTGAAATTGAGTAATCTTTTACTTTTACCGATCAACCGTTCTCGGTGAAATATCGTCTTTTTCGTTGAAAATAAGGACATAAACTACTACTGGCATTGAGTATACAATATTAGAAGTAATTTCATTGATGGCTTTGAAAATCTAAAATGACAGATCAAAAATAGCGGTCACAGAGAGCTGAAATGAATATCTCGGATACAAAATCGTCAAGATCGGATACAAAAATGTCAAATAATACGATGAAATGGTTGAAATAATAATTTATTCCTCAAATGTAGTGAAATTGACAAAATATATGCAATTATTTATGTACATCTACGTTTCGATTTTTCGAGAAACATGTGTTTTATTTTTGGTAACTCAAAAATTGTGTACATATTATAAATTGTGGAAGAAGAAAAGATATTCACTACTAAATCGACCTTCAGTTTTAATGGATTTACGTAACTCACGGGTCTAGAGACGCGGTAGCGTCTCGACGCCAAGTACATGAATCGACACCCTATACAGGGTGTCCCACGGTAGACTGGACAGCGCCGTAGCTCCTAAAGTATTGGAGATAAAAATTTTAAAAAAATAGGGAATTGCATGGTTCGAAGGGGCTACTAAATTAGCCCGAACGAATTTTTTTTTCGATTATTATTTTAAAAAATACGATGGTCAAGTTCGGTTTTTCAAATGGAACTATTTTTTTTGAAGTCCTGAGTTGATAGTGCGTTCCAAGACAAATTCAATAAGCATCAATATATACACTTTATTTTCACTGGTTTTTGAGATATTGCGCTTGCAAATTTACTGATTTTCACTGCAAGAAACTCCTCTGGAATAGCAAGGACCGGGGTCGGTCTTACTGGCGCCACGGGTGGCACTGCCTGTTGAAATAGATACCTACCTGCGAAAGGTCTACGCCAGGCCCAAAGGCTGGACAATTCTTTTCCGCCAGAAATGCTACTTAGGTAGATACATCTGCAGTATCGAGAAGCGCATCGTTACTTTTATTTCGCACTTGCTTCTACGCTCGGATGGCCGGTTCTTTTGGGAGGGATGCAAGTTGGATTGGTTAGGTTCGGAGGAGTGAAAGTTGCTAGACCAAATATCAACTATAGGGAGCATATTGTATCAGAACCAATCAGATTTGCATCCCTCACAAACGGCTGCTAGAGAGCAAGAGGCCCTCTTCACAGCAATACCTTCTCCCCAATGCCCACCTTCTTTCGCACGGAATACGTCAACGCATGGTTTTGCTTTGATATCGAAGCTCATGTTTATACTCGAGAGGACCACGCGTCGACAGCGGGCTACCCCTTTTCTTACCGTGTCTCTCCACGAGGAGTATTGCCGATGGATTGTAGAAGCGCAGATGTCTGGATGCCAGTTGTTGAATTCAGGAGACGATAGAAACACTTTGTTACAAAACACACATGTACTATAATTAAAGTAAATCGTATTCCTCTCGGGCAGGAGTCGCCCGACGTTCGTCAAGAAGATGCGGCCTGGTACCCCGTGGCGAGGACAACCCTTCGCAGGGTCTCGCTCAATTTTTATGACTTTTACCGGAAAAAGGTACGAATCCTGGGCCGAACGTAACGAATTGAGGTCGAGCCCCCGCAGTCGAGGGTGAAATATCCATTACAGCGTATTAAGAAATTCTTTTCTTCATCGTATCGAGAGGGAAGTGACGCGAATGGATTCCTTATGTTTTTCTGACGAAAATCATACCAAATATCATGCAAATCGGACTACTTTGATACAAGCTATTTGTATTCCCTATGTAAAAGTTGTCCGATTTACACGATATTTGGCATGATTTTCATCGGGAAACCACAAGGAATCCAACGGCGACACGTCCATATCCATACGATAAAGAATAAAGAATTATTTTATTTCTGAAACAGATACAGGGTAATTATGGAGGTACGCCCGTCAAGAAGATGGGGCCTGGTACCCCGTGGCGAGGACAACCCTTCGCTGGGTCTCGCCCGATTTTTATGGCTTTTTCCGGAAAAAGGTACGAATCCTGGGCCGAACGTAACGAATTGAGGTCGAGCCCCCGCAGTCGAGGGTGAAATATCCATTACAGCGTATTAAGAAATTCTTTTCTTCATCGTATCGAGAGGGAAGTGACGCGAATGGATTCCTTATGTTTTTCTGACGAAAATCATACCAAATATCATGCAAATCGGACTACTTTGATACAAGCTATTTGTATTCCCTATGTAAAAGTTGTCCGATTTACACGATATTTGGCATGATTTTCATCGGGAAACCACAAGGAATCCAACGGCGACACGTCCATATCCATACGATAAAGAATAAAGAATTATTTTATTTCTGAAACAGATACAGGGTAATTATGGAGGTACGCCCGTCAAGAAGATGGGGCCTGGTACCCCGTGGCGAGGACAACCCTTCGCTGGGTCTCGCCCGATTTTTATGGCTTTTTCCGGAAAAAGGTACGAATCCTGGGCCGAACGTAACGAATTGAGGTCCAGCCCTCGCAGTCGAGGGTGAAATATCCATTACAACTTATTAAGAAATTCTTTTCTTCGTCGTATCGAAAGGGAAGTGACGTCAATGGATTCCTTATGTTTTTCTGATGAAAATCATACCAAATATCATGCAAATCGGACTACTTTGACACAAGCTATTTGTATTCCCTATGTAAAAGTTGTCCGATTTACATGAAATTTGTTATAATTTTAATCGACGAAACGCCAGGAATCTATTGGCATCACTTTCTCCTTCGATACGACGAAGAAAAGAAGCAAACATTTGAAATCCTAAACATTTCTCACGTCTTAATGATATTCCAAACCCTTCGAGGGTCGAAAGCCATAAAATTCGATGGGCACTGCGGGGTGTTGTCCTCGCCACGAGGCGACGGGCGTACCTCCAGAATTACCCTGTATTTGTTTAGGAAATAAAATAATTCTTTATTCTTTATCGTATGGATATGAATGTGTCGCCGATGGATTCCTAGGGGTTTTCTGATGAAAATCATTACAAATATCGTGTAAATCGGACAACTTTTACATAGGGAATACAAATAGCTTGTATCAAAGTAGTCCGATTTGCATGATATTTGGTATGATTTTCGTCAGAAAAACATAAGGAATCCATTCGCGTCACTTCCCTCTCGATACGATGAAGAAAAGAATTTCTTAATACGCTGTAATGGATATTTCACCCTCGACTGCGGGGGCTCGACCTCAATTCGTTACGTTCGGCCCAGGATTCGTACCTTTTTCCGGAAAAAGCCATAAAAATCGGGCGAGACCCAGCGAAGGGTTGTCCTCGCCACGGGGTACCAGGCCCCATCTTCTTGACGGGCGTACCTCCATAATTACCCTGTATCTGTTTCAGAAATAAAATAATTCTTTATTCTTTATCGTATGGATATGGACGTGTCGCCGTTGGATTCCTTGTGGTTTCCCGATGAAAATCATGCCAAATATCGTGTAAATCGGACAACTTTTACATAGGGAATACAAATAGCTTGTATCAAAGTAGTCCGATTTGCATGATATTTGGTATGATTTTCGTCAGAAAAACATAAGGAATCCATTCGCGTCACTTCCCTCTCGATACGATGAAGAAAAGAATTTCTTAATACGCTGTAATGGATATTTCACCCTCGACTGCGGGGGCTCGACCTCAATTCGTTACGTTCGGCCCAGGATTCGTACCTTTTTCCGGTAAAAGTCATAAAAATTGAGCGAGACCCTGCGAAGGGTTGTCCTCGCCACGGGGTACCAGGCCGCATCTTCTTGACGAACGTCGGGCGACTCCTGCCCGAGAGGAATACGATTTACTTTAATTATAGTACATGTGTGTTTTGTAACAAAGTGTTTCTATCGTCTCCTGAATTCAACAACTGGCATCCAGACATCTGCGCTTCTACAATCCATCGGCAATACTCCTCGTGGAGAGACACGGTAAGAAAAGGGGTAGCCCGCTGTCGACGCGTGGTCCTCTCGAGTATAAACATGAGCTTCGATATCAAAGCAAAACCATGCGTTGACGTATTCCGTGCGAAAGAAGGTGGGCATTGTGGAGAAGGTATTGCTGTGAAGAGGGCCTCTTGCTCTCTAGCAGCCGTTTGTGAGGGATGCAAATCTGATTGGTTCTGATACAATATGCTCCCTATAGTTGATATTTGGTCTAGCAACTTTCACTCCTCCGAACCTAACCAATCCAACTTGCATCCCTCCCAAAAGAACCGGCCATCCGAGCGTAGAAGCAAGTGCGAAATAAAAGTAACGATGCGCTTCTCGATACTGCAGATGTACCTACCTAAGTAGCATTTCTGGCGGAAAAGAATTGTCCAGCCTTTGGGCCTGGCGTAGACCTTTCGCAGGTAGGTATCTATTTCAACAGGCAGTGCCACCCGTGGCGCCAGTAAGACCGACCCCGGTCCTTGCTATTCCAGAGGAGTTTCTTGCAGTGAAAATCAGTAAATTTGCAAGCGCAATATCTCAAAAACCAGTGAAAATAAAGTGTATACATTGATGCTTATTGAATTTGTCTTGGAACGCACTATCAACTCAGGACTTCAAAAAAAATAGTTCCATTTGAAAAACCGAACTTGACCATCGTATTTTTTAAAATAATAATCGAAAAAAAAATTCGTTCGGGCTAATTTAGTAGCCCCTTCGAACCATGCAATTCCCTATTTTTTTAAAATTTTTATCTCCAATACTTTAGGAGCTACGGCGCTGTCCAGTCTACCGTGGGACACCCTGTATATGTCGACTGTCGCTACCGCTATCATTTACTCGTCGCCCGGCTAATCCAACCTAACCTGAAACTGGTTTCACTAATATCTCATCACGCCTGCAATATTTTCTAAATTTAAACGTATTTTTCTAATGTTAACCGCATACCAGCTTTCGAATTAGACCAATTTCAATAAAAAAAGTCCACGCATGACAGAAATATGATAATATCATCTCATGGATCAGTCGGATTATTTAAGATTTTTCTCCTTCTCCAAGAAATTTTTCGTCAACATGATACGTATATGCGCGTCATACGCACACCTTCAGCCAAAACTAACTGATGTTTCGCTCTTCATTCGCCGACTCTCGGGATCATTCGGCAGGGATCGTCGTCCGCCATTGCACATACATACTTATATATACTATTTTGAATTTTATAACCTACCAAGTGCCAAGTGTCAAATAAAGAAAGTTATCCGAATTTGAAATGTCACGAGTTTTCACACTAAATAGGAGACTCAATTATTATTGTCTCAATTAACAAGGTAAGTCGCCAAAATTTTTTTAATTTATTTCTTATGTAGAATCGCAGACTTTGAAGTTGTCCGGAGAAGGTTCGACAGAGAAGCATCTTCTGTCGCATAAGTTTCTGGAAATTTGTACCATGCATGTGTATACCAGCAATTTAGAGTTTTTATGTAAAGCTTATTATTATAGAAATGAAGGGGACGCACAGGCTTGAAGGTTGTCTGTAGAAGATTCGATAGAATAGATAGACAGAGCATCTTGTTTCGCACAAGTTTCTGGAAATTTATCAACTAAGGTAAATCGACAAAATTTGTCAAAAGACATAGCAAAGGAGGTGAGAGCATATTATAGAAAGTCTTGTGGCAGAAATTTAAAAAATGTTAATTTAGCGAAAATGAACGAAGAGATTTAATATTTTTATTGGTGTTGGATGCGTGACAACTACTGTGGATTTTATAATTAAAGTATTACGAATGTCTTTCACAAAAATATTGAAAAGCATCAAGGAAGATGTGTTTTCAGCGTACTTTCTTCACTAATGTGACTTGTTCTACATTGCAAGCAGTCCACCATAATCTATTTTCTTTATAATTCTTAATGCTATGTCTTTTGACAAATTTAGTCGATTTACCTTATTTGACAAATTTCCAGAAACTTGTGCGCAACAAGATGCTCTGTCTATCTATTCTATCGAATCTTCTACGGACAACCTCCAAGCCTGTGCATTCCCTTCATTTCTATCCATCCAAGCCTGTGCGTCCCCTTCATTTCTATAATAATAAGCTTTACATAAAAACTCTAAACTGCTGGTATACAAATAAATATCTGGCAATTTAAAAGCAATTCAATTTGTTACAATATATATTATTTTGTACATGCATGGTACAAATTTCCAGAAACTTACGCGAAAGAAGATGATTCTCTGTCGAACCTTCTCCGGACAACTTCCAAGTCTGCGACTCTACATAAGAAATCTATTAAAAAAAATTTGGCGACTTACCTTGTTAATTGAGACAATAATTTAGTCTCCTATTTAGTGTGAAAACTCGTGACATTTCAAATTCGGATAACTTACTTTATTTGAACGGATAAGTGTTAAATTTGAAGTAATGGATAGAGCGTTCAATTCCCGATTTGCCTCGGCTGTGGTATTACTATTTACAAAAGTCAAGGACTAAGCTTGCAGAATGCTGTCATAGAAGCAGGTAATTCAATATTTACTTGCGGACAAAGGGTATAGCCGGTTAAGATGGTCAAATGTGCCCCTGAACCGAATTCAAATCGCGATGAGTCATTCGAAAGCTTATAAAAAGAGAATGATTTCTGCCAAGTTTCAACTTTGTATCTCGACCCGGGGGGTAGTGAAGGGTCAAAATAGAAAATCAGGTTTTTGCCGAATTTCTCCTATACCAGCGGATGAAAAATTTTGAAAAAATTCAGAGGCATGTCTGTTATCCGTGCACATATTACGGAATCGTGTCAGATTTTTAAATTCAAAAACCAAGCTGTGAAAAATAAAAACCCCAAAAAATGCTAAAAAATGCCAGTTTTGTTTCGAAGCAGTCTTGATACTATAATTATATTTTTACTGTAAGTTCGCATCATTGTTACTATTGTCTTGAATTTTTTTCAGATTTTTCAATTTGGTGCGCCGCAGATAAAAAAATTAAAAACCGTTTTTCGTGTCGCCGTTTTTTCCGTGTCAGAGTAACTAATAGGTCGAACTTTCGTACATACTTTATGGAATAAGTCTTTCATGCAATCTTCAATGTCTTCACGTGCAGCAAAACAGCGTAGGAATCAAACAAACTAAATATGCTGTAACATTACAGTCTAAAATGTCTATCGTATTTTCAACGGCGTCAATGGCGCAGCGGTAAAGTGTTCGACTGTTGAATCGCTGCGAACTTTTTGAACGTAGGTTCGAGCCTCGGAACTTCTAAGTCCCACAGGGTCATATTTTTTTCACATTAATTATGTATTTTTTCGATTTCTAGCTATATGACAATGATCGATATTTATATACAAATGTTTTAAAAACATAAACGAACCTACGTTCAAAAAGTTCGACCTATTAGTTACTCTGACATGGAAAAAACGGCGAAAAAATCGGTTTTTAATTTTTTTAACTGCGGCGCACCAAATTGAAAAATCTGAAAAAAATTCAAGACAATAGTAACAATGATGCGGACTTACAGTAAAAATATAATTATAGTATCAAGACTGCTTCGAAACAAAACTGGCATTTTTCAGCATTTTTTGGGTTTTTTTATTTTTCACAGCTTGGTTTTGAATTTAAAAATCTGACACGATTCCCTAATATGTGCACCGATAACAGACATGCCTCTGAATTTTTTCAAAATTTTTCATCCGCTGGTATAGGAGAAATTCGGCAAAAACCTGATTTTCTATTTTTACCCTTTACTACCCCCCGGGTCGAGATACAAAGTTGAAACTTGGCAGAAATCATTCTTTTTTTATAAGCTTTCGAATAACTCATCGCGATTTGAATTCGGTTCAGGGTCACATTTGACCATCTTAACCGGCTATACCCTTTACGTTGCTCTTTCTCGGGTGACCACATTACAAGGACTGCATCTTATCAATTATGATCCATCTTCTGTAAAGGTACAAGAATCGGCTATAATAGAGTATAATAGATTGCGAAAAAAATATAGACCTGATCTATTTCATGGAAATTATTCATGGAAAATATTTTAAATGTTTTTTTTCGATTTGTCATAATCACATCATTCCAGTGTTCTGGTATAAATATGTTTGAAAATAACTTCTTTTGTTTTTCTATCAAACCAAAATCCTGGTCATACGGTAAATAAGAATGACCACTAACTAAGAATTTATGGTCAATTTCATTTACCGTGTAATCAGAATTGTGAGTAATATATTGACACAAAGTGGAGAGTTTTATATTTCGGTTTTGACTTCCACATTGATCTGAATACATTATAAGTTTAGAGGTTGAAACAAAACTTTGTATGAAGTATAATAGGCATGAGCCAATCTCTTGTGGTCCGCGTAAGCAATCGACTCATTTCATACAAACATATACAGTATTTCCTCGCTGTGGGCTCGCTGGTCGGGACCGGCGTTGAGCCTGTATCGTGAACAGAGCCCTAATTCCGAGTGTTCGATTCTCGCTTCTTTCTGGCCGAAGGGGGCAGCGAGATAGAACGCTTTGCGTGCGCGGCGGACGTGCGCGACGGGCGCGAGGGCTCAGATGGAATCGTGACTGCTCGACGCATGCGCGCGACGGTCAGATAGCCAGGCACGGCACGCGTCTTTTTTGCGCCCTAGGCGAACTTGTCCAATTTATCCCTTTATTATATTACATTTATTTGAGATTATTGGTGACCTTACTCCGAATTTTTATTCGTAGCTTAAAACAGTTGCAGTACAATTAGTAATATTTTATTTTAATGTTTATTTTCAACAATACCAGCAGTGAAAATACCATTTTTCATCTCTTGTCGACTTTCCGCCCTAGGCAGTCGCCAATAGGGACCAGCCAAACTTACAGGCAGCGATTTGTATGTACATAGCCAAAGAAAATACATATATAACGCGTCTTAGACTAACTAAATAGTGAAAAATGGTATTTTCACTGCTGGTATTGTTGAAAATAAACTTTAAAATAAAATATTACTAATTGTACTGCAGCTGTTTTAAGCTACAAATAAAAATTCAGAGTAAGGTCATCAATAAACTCAAATAAATGTATTATAATAAAGGGCGTTATTTCACAAGTTCGCATAGGGCGCAAAAAAGATTTGAGCCGTGCCTGCGTCAAGATTTTGCGAAACGGTTCCCGTGCTCACATTATGGGCTCGTGACCATTGCGCACGCAAAGGACGGAGTGTCACGGCGTCCGAAAGACGGAGCGAGACAAAACATCAACGCGCCGTTTGTCTCGTACCGCCCTTGCTCGCTTCCAATGCCTCTCGCTCGCTCTCGTTCCATCTCGCTCTCGCCTTCGCCGGACAAGAGTGAGACAGAAGTGGTGGGGATAGCGAAATACCCACATCGTGTACACCAAATCGAGTCCATAAGGAGACAATACTGTACACATCTTCAGTTCCTAAATTGTGAATTCCCAAGCAATAGGTCCACAGTTGTCGTTTATAATAACAAATACCTGTTGATAAAACAGGTGTAGACAATGTTTTCATCAAATCAAACGTTATAGTAGTGATACTAATATCAGAATCTGCTTTTGCAAGTGTAGCATCATCTTTTAACCCTTGACGTGCACTCTCAGCTTTTCTAAAATGAATATCTCTTTCACCAATCAACTGTACTTTTTCATTTTCATTTTCTGAAGCATCGGTTTTAACTTTAAATGAGTCGCATTTTCTGCAAGAATCTGATATAGGTGGATGAAAAGATAGATTAATCTCTTCATTGAACACTTTTTGAAATATACACTTTTAAACAGGATTTGTTGCTTCATTACAATAAAGGGAATACATCTTACTAATATTTAAATCTGGGGACAAATACTTCCTATGCCTATATTTATGAAGAGCATAGTGACTCTCATAAGAAGGAAATTTTTCAATAAATGCTTTTACTTCATTGATTTTGTCTGAAGACGTTTTGTTAACAGATGGAAGTTTTCCTCTCTTATCACACGGTGGAGTATCGTATAGTTTCTTATGTTTCAAAAGTCTGTCAATTCTTCCAGCTGATACTGACAATGTATTCTAGAAAACCCTTTTGCATACTTTTACTTCAGACCCATTTGAATCAAATAAATGATACAGTCTAGTTTGTTCTTTTTCTCTTTCCGAACATAAGGTGTACGTTCGATACTTGTTAACAACTGTAATCAATGTAAATAGAAATGATGTCTGTAACTTATAACTTTCTAGCTTATAGAATTCATCAAATATTTGAGTTTGCCGTTCCTCAGGTATTTTTATGTGACACTTATTAAAACAGTGGCAGACTTGGTTAGAGGACGTGTGAGTGAACGGTCGAAGTGAGAGAGTGAGGATAGCGATATAAGAGTTAATTTAGAAGCAGATTAGGGAAAAAGGAGAGGATTAGATACGGGAGGGACTTAGAAGCTGCAGAGTGCAAGGTAATAAAGGTTGAAGGGAAACCGAAGAGATAGAGATATTAGAGATAAGAAACCGGTGGCAGGAAAGTTGAGGTTAGGAGAGAAGGAACGGGCGGGAACGGTAGGTCGGTAAGGTAGGGTGATAGGTGTTTGAGGTTAGGTAGGAACGGAACAGAAGGAAGGATGGCGGATGAGGAGAAGGAGGCAGAGAGTAAGGAAGGAAAATACACTGAAAAGCCGACAGAGGAGAGAAGGAAACGAGGAAGGGCGACTTTGGAAACTTTAAGGGAAAGGGAAGGACAGTATAGCAGAAAACTAACAGATGTATGGGGATCAGAAAACACAGGGGAAAGGGGCGGAGAAACTGGAAATGGGTACCAGAAAGCGAAAAAGGCAGATCTGAAAAAAACCCCGTCAAAGGAGGGAATAGCGGTTGAAAAGACAGAGGGGAAAGAGGAGGGGGGACAGAGCGAGACAGCAATAGGAAACATGATGAAAGAAATTTCGGCAAGTATGAGGCAAGAAAGAGGGGAGCTTATGGCAGACTTTAGGAAGGAAGTAAGCAATGTAATGGAGGAGTTTACAATCAGAGTGGAAAGTATAGAAAAAAAGTTTAAACAACGAGAGGAGGAGCTACTAGAAAGGATGGAAAATATGATGAGAGGCATGGAACAGAGGGAGGAAGAATTGAGAAAGAGGAAGGAAAGGGAGGATAAGGAGTTGACGGAGAGAATCAAAAGTGAAGTAGAAAGAAAGCTAAAGGAGGTAGAGAAGATGGGTGAGGGAACGGAAACTAGGAAGGAAGGGAACGACGTTTGGAAAGAAGTGAGGAGAATGAAAAAGAAGATGGAGGAACAGGAGAAAAAGATGAAGAAAAATAACATCATCATTAAAGGTTTAAAAGTAAGTAAAGAGAACCTTAGAGAAAAGGTAGACGAATTTCTAAAAGTAGAATTAGAAGTGACAGGAGGGATAAGCAAGACAGAACTAAGAGGTAACCAGCATACAAATGTAGTTCTGGTAGAATTGGAAAGCTGGGAAAAGAAACAGGAAGTCATGAGAAAAAAAAATAGACTAGGTACGAAAAGAATATATATTGAGCACGATTTAACGTTTGAGGAAAGAGAGGTACAAGGAGCTACAAGAGACAAGGCTAGGAAGCTAAAGGAGCAGGGAAAAGAAGTAAGAATAGGATATAGGAAACTAAGCATTCAAGGTAGATGGTTTTTCTGGAATGACGAAAGGGGGGAGCTTTTGGAACAAGAGGGGATTTTTCGGAATTAGCTTCACAGGAAGAACCGATAAGACCGATGAGGGGGAGGAGAAGAAATATGCATGATCGTAGAAAGAAAACAGAAATCCAAACAGTCGGGGAAAAGGAATCAGAAGAAAACAACGGAAAGTTGCTATTTTGGAACGTGGCAGGAATTTGGAAAAAGGACAGAGACTTCTGGAAGTTTGTTGAGGAATTTGATTACGTAGGTTTAATAGAAACATGGGTAGACCAGAAAAAGTGGGAGGGATTGCAGAGAAGACTGCCCAAAGGTTTTGCTTGGAGCTGCCAGGCAGCAGTAAGAGAGCATAAGAAAGGGAGACCAAGAGGGGGAATCATCACGGGCGTGAAAGAAGGTTGGAACGTGTTAGAAGAGGATAGTCAAATGGAGGGTCTGGTAGGAAAGAAAATTAAAGCAAAGGAAGAAAATTTGAACATATGGTCAGTATATAGCAATAAGGAAGTAGAAAGAGTGATGGGAGGTCTGATACAAAAATTAGACCAAGCGGAAGGGGAGGTGATTATAATAGGAGGTGATTTCAACGCCAGAACAGGAGGGGAAGGAAGCTACTTCGATGGAGAAATGCTGGAAGACATGGAAAGGAGAAATTCAAAGGATAAGATAAAGAATGGTCAAGGGGAAAAAATGCTAAGTGCAATAGAGGAGAGGGGTTGGTATATATTAAATGGTAATAAAAAAGGCGATGAAAAGGGGGAATATACACAGGTGAGCAAAAAAGGGGTGTCGGTGATAGATTATGTGGTAACCAACTCCATTGGATGGGATAGGACCAAATAAATGAGGATAGGAGACAGATCGGAATCGGATCATATGCCTTTAATTGTGGATATAACGACTGAAGGGGGGAAAAAGATAGGGAAAGTTCAATCTATAAGAGAAGTTATCAGCTGGTGCAAGGAGGCAATAGAAAGATTTAAAGAAAAGACTAGAGATAAAGAATATGAAGAAGCAGAAGAGAATGAAAGGGAATGGGATATATTAAAGGCAGCGATAAAGGTCGGTTTATACAGCCACCGAGCCGAGCCTTCCGAGCCGTCCGTGCCGTACGGAATCTCTATGCTTAAGCTTATGGGCCGTTCCGAGCTCGGCGACCCCTCGTCGCCCGCTGGGCCCGTGCTCGGTGGCCACTCGTTGAGACGACTAGAGTGCGTGCCCTGTCGAAGTGCACCGCTGCTAGATTTTATGCTCCCAACACTTAGGGTGAATCCGAGAGACGCGGTCGACCTAATATGAAATGGCTATTAAAACTAATATAGTAAAATTATTTATGAGTGAATACAATTACAGATTCATTGATATTTAATTTGTTTACGCTAAACAAGGAAAGAACACATGAAAGAAAAAGTGAACTACCTACTGGCGGTTAGTAAGGCAAATGAATACAAAAGTGAAGAAATAAACTAAATAAACAAATATAATAGCAGTATAGTAAGGCCGTTTCCAACCCAGGTCCTCTGAGGGGAGCGCGGGGGCGGGGGGAAGTGAGGGCGCGCGGGGGAGCGCGGCGGAGGGAAACATGGGCGCGGGGCCTGCGGGGAGAGGAAAACCGGTTGCGCGCGCACGAGCCGCGGAGTGGGGGAAGCCGCGATGATGGAGGGGATCACTCCAGGCCGAGCCGCCGCGGAGACCGGACCCACCGCCGAAAACTTTTTAAACCTAACCGGAGGGAGTGAATGACCTTGGCCCACCCCCAAATATTTTTCCAAACCATTATGTAGCTGAAATTGTTTTAATAATTTATTTTTATTGGGAATTATTTCGGACGATCTCGGGAAAAATCGGCGTTTTTTTACACACCGCGTCTTCGGAGGGTGGGAAAGAGATAGAACATTACTTTAAAGCTAAAATCTGGGAGAGGGAAAGAGACAGCGCTACATAGTGATACAAACACATTTTATTCTAAAGCTAACAGTATTTCGAAGCGTTTCGATTTACTTTAAAGCTAAATCTGGGAGAGGAAAAGAGACAGCGCTACATAGTGATACAAACACATTTTATTAAAGCTAACAGTATTTCAAAGCGTTCCGATTTAACGTCGCGGCGTATCGCGAGATTTCGCGAAATCTGACTCTTCTGGAGCAGCCGCGCTAGATGACGTCATTTGGCAGCGTGAAGAACAAAATACAATACATGTAGAAACGTCGAATCTTAAAATTATGCGGCATCAGCAGAAAAAATCTTTTCCATATCAACAGACATTTTTTTCCCAACGCAGAGAAATAATAATTTTAATCCCCTCCCTCACCGATCTACCGAACCAATATGTAGCAAACACACACTCTAAAGCTAACAATTTTTAAAAATGTTTTTCAATCTTAACATCGCAGCGTATCGCGCGATCACGTGTACTTTGAATCCCCCGTGATGGGACCGCCGTGCAAGATTACATCTTTTGGTGGCGTAACGAACGCACGAATCATAAAAAGAATTATGTGGTGTAAGCAGAAATTGGTGAGGTGAGAAGGAGGAAGACGGATAAATAAATAGAGAAATAATATGTTTAAGAAATTTAATTACAATTAAAAGAATATAAAAATATAAACAGAAATGAAATATAATTTAACATTTTTTTCCTACGAGCATCCGCTAAAATATCATTGATGACAGATGCTACCAGTTCGCAATCTACAAGATAATCCTCGTCGTAGTATTCGCTATCACATATTATTTTAGCAGCACGACGCGTATGTAATGTTTCGCAGGCAGCGTCGCCCTGTTACAACACAGTAACAAAAGTTTTAAAGTTTGTCCTCACATCGTCTGCAGTTTGATACAGCCGCGGATACACATAGCTTACACATGACTTAAGATTAAATAAAAATGATACTGTATTCAGTTTGAAATACAGCGACTTATTACGTAGTATCGTCTTTAGAATTGGAGGCGAGAATCATAGAAAGAATTATGCAGAGTCGATAGAAATTGATGACAAGTGAAGGAGGGAGACAGACAAGCAAATAGATTGCAATATTTGTAAAATGATTACATATTGTTCAATTAATTAAAAAATAGAAATATAAAAATAGAATATAAATAGTGAATCAGCAGAATCATCTCTCTCTATCTCTCTCTCTCTGTCTCTGTCTCTCAATCTCTCGTTCTTTCTCCTTCCCTTTTTCTCTTCTTCACATCAATCGCAAGACAACATGAACATTCACGAACAGCTGATGGACTTCCTATTTACTTTTCGCGACATCATACATACATACTCTTCCACACAACACCTCGTCTACATTCATACGCACTCACGCTCTCGTGACCGAACCGAGTGCTCAGTTACACAGAACAGTAATATCTCAACAACATTCGCCAAAAGTGTTACGTATCTATTGTATCGCCTCAATTCTTTATCTCTAAATAAACCGCACGATTCTCAACATCTTTGAGTTCTCTCCATACAAATAGAATATAAAAATACAATATAAAAAAGACAAAAATATAATAATAATAATAAAAATAATAATTTAATTTATTGCCCACATTCGCGTTACAATTTAACGATCATATACTCTTTCCATTTCATTCCCGTGATTGTGTCAGTGTAAGTCCTACCCTTCTAATGTATCCTGCTGTGTCTTAACCAATTTTTCTATTTTACAAGTGTTTCCTAATCTATTTTATGTTGCATAATCATCTTTTATCACTTTCCTCTTCCTCCCATCTTTTCCTTCTCCCTATTATCTCCTGTAGAATAGCCAAGTTTATCCTTTCTCATCTAATTACCTCTTTCCAATTGCTGCCATTCTCTCCACTTACTTCACATGCTTCAATCACGTGTTTCACTGTTTCTTCCTCTTTCCTACAAAGCCTACATATCCTTTCATCTTTCGATATCCACTATTTACATGTCCTCGTTTCACTATCCTATATGAATCTTCCCTCATAAGTATTTCGACTTATCTCCTGATTTGCTTGCCACCTCTCTTAATTCTCTTAGGAACTTTGACTCTTTTATTTTCATCTCTCTTTCTTGTTCTTGGATGTATATAATTATCTGCTCTATTTTCGATCACACTTCTTCACCAATAAAATATAAAAATACAATTGAAAAATAAAATAAAATAAAATAATAATAAAATAAAATAAAATACAATTAAATAAGAAATATAATAAAAAAGAATAAAATAAAATAATAAATATAATATAAAAAGAAAAAATACATAAAAATAGAATATAAAAGAATATAATATAAAAAAGAAAAAACATAAAAATAGATTATAAAAGAATATAAAAAAATTCCTCTTTCTTACAGAGCCTACATATCCTTTCACCTTTCGATAGCCAATATTTACATGCCCTCGTTTCACTACCCTGTATGAATCTTCCTATCCATTCTAATTCTCCTCTCCTTTTTTTTCTTCTTCCCTCATAAGTATTTCGACTTATCTCCTGGTTTGCTTGCCACCTCTCTTAATTCTCTTAGGAACTTTGACTCTTTTATTTTCATCTCTCTTTCTTGTTCTTGGATGTATATACTTATCTGCTCTATTTTCGATCACACTTCTTCACCAATAAAATATAAAAATACAATTGAAAAATAAAATAAAATAAAATAAAATAAAAGAAAATACAATTAAATACGAAAATAAAATACAGTACAATACAATATAAAAAACAATAAAATACAATTAAATAAGAAATATAATAAAAAAGAATAAAATAAAATAATAAATATAATATAAAAAGAAAAAAAATATAAAAATAGAATATAAAAGAATATAATATAAAAAAGAAAAAATATAAAAATACAATAAAAATATAAGATAAAATACAATACAATATAAAAAAATAAATATAAATGAATATAAATGAAATTAAAAATATAAAAATATAAAAATACAAGTAAAATAGATAATAAAATACAATACAATATAAAACTCAATAAAAATATAAAAGAAAATAAAAAATATATATATATATATATATGAATATAAAAATATGAATTAAAAAATAAAAATATAAAAATACATTATAAAAAGAAAAAATATAAAAATAATAATAATAATAATTTAATTTGTTACCCACTTTTGTGTTACAATTTAACGATCATATACTCTTTCCATTTCATTCCCGTGATTGTGTCAGTGTAAGTCCTACCCTTCTAATGTATCCTGCTGTGTCTTAACAAATTTTTTTTATTTTACAAGTGTTTCCTAATCTATTTTATGTTGCATAATCATCTTTTATCACTTTCCTGTTCTTCCCATCTTTTCATTCTCCCTATTATCTCCTATAGAATAACCAAGTTTGTCCCTTCTCCTCTAATTACCTCTTTCCAATTGCTGCCACTCTCTCCACTTACTTCACATGCTTCAATCACGTGTTTCACTGTTTCTTCCTCTTTCTTACAAACCATACATATCCTTTCTTCTTTCTTCTTTCGATAGCCAGCCACGGAGACCTCTCCAGACCTGACCCACGCCCGAAAATTTTTTATACCTAGCCGAGTGAGGAAATGACCTTGGCCCAACCCCAAAAATTTTTTCCAAACCAATATGTGATCGAATTTTCCCCCCAACACAGAGAAATAATAATTTATTTTTATCGGATGATGTTTCAGACAATGTCGGGAAAGATCGGCATTTTACAAACCACGTATTCGGAGGAAGGAAAGAGAGAGCATTACATTAAAATCTAAATTCGTGGAGGGAAAGAGAGAACAATACTTAGCGTCGCAGCGTCTCGCGCGATCGTGCGTAATTTGACTCCTCTGGAGCAGCCGCGTGCGATGACGTCATTCAACGGCGCGAAGAAGGCTCGAACGAAATAGAATTATGCAGTGTCTGCAAATGTTAGAATTATGTGGCGAAAGGAGAAGGAGGACGGGTAAATAAAATGTAGAAATAATATAAGTTTAAGAAATATATATTGTTATAGAAAAAAATATAAATATACAACTAAATAGAAATATAATAAAAAAGGAATATAATAATAAAATATAATAATAAAATGTAATAAAATAACACGGAATAAATAGTAAAAATAGAAAAAAATAGTAAAAATAGAAAAAAATAGAAAAAATAGTAAAAATAGAAAAAATATATACAAATGAAATTAACTAAACAAATTAAAATCTATATAAATTAATCTCTCCGCGCTGCGTTGGCGGTGGCGCGAGCAAGATCCGGGAGCATGTCCCGCAAACGCTCTAGAAACAATCCATCGGCAATACTCCTCGTGGAGAGACACGGTAAGAAAGGGGGTAGCCCGCTGTCGACGCGTGGTCCTCTCGAGTATAAACATGAGCTTCGATATCAAAACAAAACCATGCGTTGACGTATTCCGTGCGAAAGAAGGTGGGCATTGGGGAGAAGGTATTGCTGTGAAGAGGGCCTCTTGCTCTCTAGCAGCCGTTTGTGAGGGATGCAAATCCGATTGGTTCTGATACAATCTGCTCCCTATAGTTGAAATTTAGTCTAGCAACTTTCACTCCTCCGAACCTAACCAATCCAACTTGCATCCCTCCCAGACGAACCGGCTATCCGAGCCTAGAAGCAAGTGCGAAATAAAAGTAACGATGCGCTTCTCGATACCGCAGATGTACCTACCTAAGTAGCATTTCTGGCGGAAAAGAATTGTCCAGCCTTTGGGCCTGGCGTAGACCTTTCGCATATACATACATATAAATACTGTTAGCTTTAATAAAATGTGTTTGTATCACTATGTAGCGCTGTCTCTTTTCCTCTCCCAGATTTAGCTTTAAAGTAAATCGAAACGCTTCGAAATACTGTTAGCTTTAGAATAAAATGTGTTTGTATCACTATGTAGCGCTGTCTCTTTCCCTCTCCCAGATTTTAGCTTTAAAGTAATGTTCTATCTCTTTCCCACCCTCCGAAGACGCGGTGTGTAAAAAAACGCCGATTTTTCCCGAGATCGTCCGAAATAATTCCCAATAAAAATAAATTATTAAAACAATTTCAGCTACATAATGGTTTGGAAAAATATTTGGGGGTGGGCCAAGGTCATTCACTCCCTCCGGTTAGGTTTAAAAAGTTTTCGGCGGTGGGTCCGGTCTCCGCGGCGGCTCGGCCTGGAGTGATCCCCTCCATCATCGCGGCTTCTCCCACTCCGCGGCTCGTGCGCGCGCAACCGGTTTTCCTCTCCCCGCAGGCCCCGCGCCCATGTTTCCCTCCGCCGCGCTCCCCCGCGCGCCCTCACTTCCCCCCGCCCCCGCGCTCCCCTCAGAGGACCTGGGTTGGAAACGGCCTTACTATACTACTTATAATAATAAAAAATAAAAATAAACAAGACGAAGCACACATATTTTGGTTATTGGCTGAAGTAGGCATATACATTATCGCACGGCACGACGAAGAAAGCGAAAAAACACATTGAGATCGAGTGGGATAGAGCGATATGAGCGACGCTATTGTTTTGGCGTTCGTCGGTCAGATCGCTCTATCCCACTCGATCTCAATGTGTTTTTTTCGCTTTCTTCGTCGTGCGGTGCAATAATGTATGTGCCTACTTCAGCCAATAAACAAAATACGTGTGCCCCGTCTTTAGAAGAGTGTTCAAATAGGTGACTCGACCAATCGTCATAGCGACGGACTGCATCGCCCGAGACCGCCTCCTAGGGATCTTCTTTCGGCCCGGCAATAGTACTTCTCCAGAAGCCAAACAGTTGAATGAATAGCGTCATTTCGCTTCCTTCTGTGTTTTTTTATTTATAGGCTATAAAAGATAAATTGAGGTTACATTTAACTTCTTTTCTCAACCAGTGGTGTACAGAATCGTATTTAAAATATACTTCTAAGTTTATTTCCGTTTAATGTTTGGGATAACAAGATAGTAGAGATATTGAGGGCCAATGCAGCCAAAGTATTTGGCCATATTAACTCTTCCACTGAAAGCTAACGAGAAGACCATCTCTCGCTGCAGAAAGGTGAGATGGTCGAGTTATGATTTTTTTTATTGTTTTTGTTTATTTTTATTTTTTATTATTATATTTGTTTATTTAGTTTATTTCTTCACTTTTGTATTCATTTGCCTTACTAACCGCCAGTAGGTAGTTCGCTTTTTCTTTCATGTGTTCTTTCCTTGTTTAGCGTAAACAAATTAAATATCAATGAATCTGTAATTGTATTCACTCATAAATAATTTTACTATATTAGTTTTAATAGCCATTTCATATTAGGTCGACCGCGTCTCTCGGATTTACCCTAAGTGTTGGGAGCATAAAATCTAGCAGCGGTGCACTTCGACAGGGCACGCACTCTAGTCGTCTCAACGAGTGGCCACCGAGCACGGGCCCAGCGGGCGACGAGGGGTCGCCGAGCTCGGAACGGCCCGGACGCCCCGGATGACTCAGAGGCTCCGAGCTGTCCATAAGCTTAAGCATAGAGATTCCGCACGGCACGGACGGCTCGGAAGGCTCGGCTCGGTGGCTGTATAAACCGACCTTAAGTAGTATGTTCGAAAGGAGAAAAGTTAAGATCAAAAGGAGGAAGATAGGCTACAATGTTTGGTGGGATAAGGAGTGTACCAAAGAAAAAAGAAAGTTGAACAGGTGTTATAAAGAATGGAAGAAGGGGAAAATCGAGAAGGAGCTGCTTGTACAGAAAAAAGAAGAATTTAGGGATTTAAGTAGAAGAAAAGAAGAACAGAAAAAGAAGGAAGAGGAGAAACAAATCAGGGAAGCGAGATCGGAAGGACAAATATGGACATATATAAATAAGGAAAGGAAAAGAAGGACGAACACCGACAACAATATCAATATAGGAGCGTGGAGAGAACATTTTAAAAATTTGCTGGGAGGTTCGGACGTGAAGAAAGTAGGAGCAAGAAGGGAACAATCACCAAGTGAGGAAAAAGAAAAAGAAAAAGAAAAGGACTTAACAGAGGAGGAGTTAGAAAAGCAGTTTAAAAGATTAAAGAAAAAGAAGGCACCAGGAGCAGACGGGATCCCAAATGAAGCCTGGATATACTGCGAGGGCAACACGAAAGAGAAACTGAAGGAAATAATAAGGAAAGTATGGGAAGGGAATAGATTTCCGGAGGACTGGAAGAAAGCGGTGATAACCACTTTATTTAAAAAAGGGGACGAAAACAATCCAAAAAACTACCGGGGTATAAGTCTCCTGAGCACTGCGTACAAAATCTACGCATCTCTGCTCAATGACAGGTTGAAAAGAGACATCGAAGGAAAAGGAATTCTCCCGGATACGCAAGCTGGGTTCAGAGAGAAAAGAGGAGTGATAGACAATGCATATATACTACAGCATATAATAGAAAGAGAAACCAGAAGGAAAAGAGGAAAGGTGTACGCAATGTTTATCGATTTGAGAGCGGCATTTGACAAGGTGAAAAGGGCCAAACTATGGAAAGCAATGGAAGAGAGAGGAGTGAGAAGAGGTTTAATGGAAAGAGTCAAAGGAATATATGAAGAAACAAGAAATGTAGTAAGATCGAGAGGAGGGGAATCAGAGGAGTTCTGGACGGAAGAGGGTCTGAGACAGGGATGTCCGCTCAGCCCGACTCTGTTCACAATTTTTATTGCGGATATAGAAGAAGAATTCCGGAAGGGTCAAATAGGGGGGTTGAGGGTAGGAAGCGAAAAATTCTGGTCTTTAGCTTATGCTGACGACATGGTAATTTTAGCAAGAAAAGAGGAAGAGTTTAGAGCGATGATAAGAAGGTTAGAAAAGTATCTTGACAATAAGGAATTAGAATTAAACGCAGAAAAGACAAAGATAATGATATGTAAGAAAGGGGGAGGAAGAGAGAAGAGAAAGTGGTGGATGTGGAAGGATACAAGAATAGAGGAAGTCAAAGAGTATACTTATTTAGGGATAAAGTTGAACAGAAACGGAAATATAGAGGGACATGTAAAGGACAGGATAAAAAAGGCAAATATCGCGTTGAATCAGGTCTGGGGGATAGGGGAGAGAAAGTTCAACACAGATTTTAAATTCAGAATGTTCCTGTTCGATACCTTGGTCTTGGGAGTGCTCTTGTATGGCGTAGAACTGTGGGGATACAAGGAAAGGGCAGAAGTGGAAAGAGTGCAATTGAGATACATCAAATGGACATTAGGCCTGGATAGACGAACACCGGACTATCTGGTACTAGAGGAAACAAAGAGGTTGAAATTAAGGGTCAATACGGGGGCGAGAGCGTGGATGTTTGAAGAGGAAGTAAGGAGAGATGGAGGGAGGAGCATAGTGAAAGAATGCATTAGTGAGAAAGAGGTTAATAGAGAAGTAACCAGAAGCGGAAAGGAGAGACAAGAATACCTGAGAAGGAATGGACTGAGTCAGGAGGGAGTGGAAGAGAGAAGAAGAAGGGGAATAGAGGTTACAGAAAACTTAAAGAACAGGGACATAGAAGTGCAACAACAAGGACAAAACTCAAAAATAGTGAAATCGAAATATAATAGCCGATATAAATATATTAGAACAATATGGCTGCCGGAATATTTATGTAAAGAGGGGGAAGGACAAAAACTGATCGCACAAGCGAGATGCGGTAATTTAGAGAAGTGGAACAGGTATTGGGAAGACAAAGAGGGGAGATGCTGTGACCTATGTGGGGATGAATTTGGAAACCTAGAGCACTTAACTAGGGAATGTAGGGAAATAGAAAGAAAATGCAACTTAGTAGACTTGGTAAGCGAAAAAAGAGACACAGAGACGATAGACTGGTTACAAAAGTTACAAAAGAGAAGAAATGAAAAAAGAGGGGGGAATGAAAAAGGCAACAAAAGAGGAGATAGCCAAGGAAGAGGCAATGGGCCAACCTAACTAAGAATGAGATAACCTAGTCAGAACTAGAGTCATAAAGAGTATAGCCAGTATAGAAATTATTTATAATGAAGAGAGTGAGAGAGAAGGATGAATGGATAAGATAGCTTGTAAGTGAAGTAGGAGATTGTAAACCAAGTTCAATTCTTGGCTGTGAAGCTGAATAAACATTTCTATTCTATTCTATTAAAACAGTGGCACGTTTTTATAGTTTTTAATTCTTTTTTAGGTACAAGCTTTCCATTACGATTAATATATTCCTGTCCAGCTAGACGTTTCTGTTTTCTTATATTACGTATCCAATTCTGCTGGTTCTTAATACGTTTCTTTCCTTTGGTTATGCAGTTTATTTTTGATAAAGGGGGCTGTGGGCTGTCTACAGACAATCCATTGTTCTTATCTATATTCACATTTATATTTTCTGTTTCTGATATTATTCTCCATTGTTTGGAGGACTGAACTCGTTGCATCAGACTCATTTATATAAAACACTTCTGCAAAATTTGTAAAGTGCTGCTTAATGACATTAGTAACTGAAATATTACCTACTATTTCCTCTATTTATGGTTTCTGATAATTACTAAACATGTTGAAGAAACAGGTAACAGTTCAACACTTTCTTGACAGCGTACGTGAGACTACACGTGAGAATACACGAGAATAAACATAACCTCGTCGACTTCGCAATCAACTTCACATTCATTCTTTCATAGAGCAACAACGGACCAACCAAGTTTTGTCCATTGTTGCATACAGATGTCACCACAAAAATTCAATGCAAGAAGTGATTTTATTATGCCATATGTTTTTAAATTGAAAAAAAATAATTTTTCCTATTTTATATGATTAGTAGAGTCTATTAGAATACATTACTGATACAAACTCAATTTCGCAAAAAATGTGGGATGGTCCGCTGTTGCTCTGACTGCCTCATATTTTCTTCTATTTTTTTATGATTGTATATTTTCTTCTATTTTTCTGTGGTTGTATATTTTCTTCTATTTTTTTGTGATTTATTATGATTATCTTCTATTTTTTTACATTTACAATGATATTACTCGGTTGTTTCCGGCTTACTAGCGATCCTGTGGGGGAAATTAGTAGAAGCATTAAACTTTTCCCCACAAAGCTTTAACTCCCCACACTTTATCGTTCAGAAATGCCACGAGATTTTCTGACGGACTGGGTTACGCTAACCCAGTGTGGCCTTTGAGGGTTAATATCACTGTTCTTATTATACATTTTTTTGTGTTTCGGTAAATTTCGAAACCGACTATATTTAGTTTCTATATTTTGCGGTGAATGAATAAATATCATGTAATTGTGGGATAAAATATATTTAATAAAAACCGGAAAGTATGTACAAGATTGATTGGAATTAAAACTAATACAAGATAATCGAATGCGACGCAAAACAATCTAAATTAACGCAACACAGAACAATCGATCTACTCTCCCTGGCGGTTTTCCTAACTCTGCTTGACGCCGGGTGACGGTATGCTCCCACCACGCACGCTTTCAGCAAAACATGCTATTCGCGTTGACAGTCCCCAGGCCATATGGTTAAAACATTCGCGGACGTGAATGTTATAGCATTCATTTTCATGATGATACAGAATGACATGAATGCTATAGCATTCAAATCGATTAAAACATGATAATCTGACGACCCTTATAAAATGTGTTTAATCAAATTTCGGATATCACAACCAATTAACAAATAAAATGACTGTCAATTTTTGCACCTCGCTGAAACTTTTACTGTCCGCGAACGTGTTAATCAAAATTAAAAAAAATACAATAATATTTAGAAATTAGAAGCCTGCCCCTATTACAACTGAAAAAAACATGTTTTCAGGTACAAAATTGGGGAAATGTTGCTAAAAAAAATAGAAACAGGTCGAAAATTGAAAAAAGCTGATCGTCACGTAATAGCGACAGGTTTTCCGTACAATAAATGTCCTTGATCATGCCAATTGGACGTATAGTTTTCTCTGTAGACTGTCAACGCGGTTGAAAAATGTGATTCTGAGGAAAACGCGTTCAATGTTCCGCGTGGCTCATTGTCAGTCGCGCGTTTGACACCGCTTCACGAAAAACACCATATCTCGGTCAATTTTGCGAATTTCTTCATAAAATTTGGAGAGAACATTCTTGAAACGTACGCCTTTCAAAAAATGTAAAAAGAAATTCAGATTTCTGACAGTGGTCTCCCCCCTGTATAGGTACTCCAACCCCTTCGAGGGTCGAAATCCATAAATTCGGAGAGACACCACGGGAGGTTTACCCCGTCACGGTTGACTCTTAGATCAGGCGCACTGAGAAAATCACCCTGTATATCCAGGCGCGCACATATCATTAAAATCATTCCGATACTACATAAGTCTCTGATTATGTATTAGTACAATGATTACAAACGAGTTTTAGGCTGAGACAACAATAATACTCAGAATAGAATAATAAAATCTTGAACTATGAAGTTTAAAATAAAACAAACATCTAAGGAATAGATCGCTATGCAGCGTGGGTGGGTAGCATGCATCCCACGGCGCGATAACGGTACTGTATGTACTATTGTTCGGCCGAAAGAAGATCCCTAGCAGGCGGTCTCGGGCGATGCAATCCGCCGCTGTAACGATTGGTCGAGTCACCTATTTGGGCACACTTCTAAAGACGAAGCACATAGATTTTGGTTATTGGCTGAAGTAGGCACATACATTATCGCACCGCACTACGAAGAAAGTGAAAAAACACATTGAGATCGAGTGGGATAGCGCGATATGACCGACGAACGCCAAAACAATAGCGTCGATCATATCGCTCTATCCCACTTGATCTCAATGTGTTTTTTCGCTTTCTTCGTCGTGCGGTGCGATAATGTATGTGCCTACTTCAGCCAATAACCAAAATCTATGTGCTTCGTCTTTAGAAGTGTGCCCAAATAGGTGACTCGGCCAATCGTTAAGGTACGTCCAGACGTTGCGCGGCGTGCGCGCGAGGCACGCCTCGCCTGTTGGAAAGTCTTCGGAGACTACCTCGACATGAACGATTCCAAAGCAACTTCGAGCTACCTCGAGAAAAGTTCGCAGGGTGATTCTCCAGCTACGCCGGTCACCCCGTGACGACGACTACAGCCTGCAGTGCCCCATCGAATTTTATGGCTTTCGACCCTCGAAGGGTTTGGAAAACTTTCCAACAGGCGAGGCGTGCCTCGTGCGCACGCCGCGCAACGTCTGGACGTACCTTCACAGCGGCGGATTGCATCGCCCGAGACCGCCTGCTAGGGATCTTCTTTCGGCCGGCTAATAGTACATACATACACATTACACAGTAGTCACAAAGCAATTAGTGATATCATGTATTTTATAAAAATGTTTCATGAATCCTGTTACCTAACCGGTGAACACGAGTTAGGAGGTCATTCTACAGGGTGTCCCACGGTAGACTGGACAGTGCCGTAGCTCCTAAAGTATTGGAGATAAAATTTTTTAAAAAATAGGGAATTGCATGGTTCGAAGGGGCTACAAAATTAGCCCGAACGAATTTTTTTTTCGATTATTATTTTAAAAAATACGATGGTCAAGTTCGGTTTTTCAAGTGGAACTATTTTTTTTGAACTCCTGAGTTGATAGTGCGTTCCAAGACAAATTCAATAAGCATCAATGTATACACTTTATTTTCACTGGTTTTTGAGATATTGCGCTTGCAAATTTACTGATTTTCACTGCAAGAAACTCCTCTGGAATAGCAAGGACCGGGGACGGTCTTACTGGCGCCACGGGTGGCACAGCCTGTTGAAATAGATACCTACCTGCGAAAGGTCTACGCCACGCCCAAAGGCTGGACAATTCTTTTCCGCCAGAAATGCTACTTAGGTAGGTACATCTGCGGTATCGAGAAGCGCATCGTTACTTTTATTTCGCACTTGCTTCTAGGCTCGGATAGCCGGTTCGTCTGGGAGGGATGCAAGTTGCATTGGTTAGGTTCGGAGGAGTGAAAGTTGCTAGACTAAATTTCAACTATACGGAGCAGATTGTATCAGAACCAATCGGATTTGCATCCCTCACAAACGGCTGCACTCTTGAAGAGGCCCTCTTCACAGCAATACCTTCTCCCCAATGCCCACCTTCTTTCGCACGGAATACGTCAACGCATGGTTTTGTTTTGATATCGAAGCTCATGTTTATACTCGAGAGGACCACGCATCGACAGCGGGCTACCCCTTTTCTTACCGTGTCTCTCCACGAGGAGTTTTGCCGATGGATTGTAGAAGCGCAGATGTCTGGATGCCAGTTGTTGAATTCAGGAGACGATAGAAACACTTTATTACTAAACACACATGTCCTATAATTAAAGGAAATCGTATTCCTCTCGGGCAGGAGTCGCCCGACGCGACGTTCGTCAAGAAGATGCGGCCTGGTACCCCGTGGCGAGGACAACCCTTCGCAGGGTCTCGCCCGATTTTTATGGCTTTTTCCGGAAAAAGGTACGAATCCTGGGCCGAACGTAACGAATTGAGGTCGAGCACCGCAGTCGAGGGTGAAATATCCATTACGGCGTATTAAGAAATTCTTTTCTTCATCGTATCGAGAGGGAAGTGACGCGAATGGATTCCTTATGTTTTTCTGATGAAAATCATACCAAATATCATGCAAATCGGACTACTTTGACACAAGCTATTTGTATTCCCTATGTAAAAGTTGTCCGATTTACATGAAATTTGTTATGATTTTAATCGACGAAACGCCAGGAATCCATTGGCATCACTTACTCCTTCGATACGACGAAGAAAAGAAGCAAACATTTGAAATCCTAAACATTTCTCACTTCTTAATGATATTCCAAACCCTTCGAGGGTCGAAAGCCATAAAATTCGATGGGCACTGCGGGGTGTTGTCCTCGCCACGAGGCGACGGGCGTACCTCCAGAATTACCCTGTATTTGTTTAGGAAATAAAATAATTCTTTATTCTTTATCGCATGGATATGAATATGTCGCCGATGGATTCCTTGGGGTTTCCCGATGAAAATCATTACAAATATCGTGTAAATCGGACAACTTTTACATAGGGAATACAAATAGTTTGTGTCAAAGTAGTCCGATTTGCATGATATTTGGTATGATTTTCATCAGAAAAACATAAGGAATCCATTGGCGTCACTTCCCTTTCGATACGATGAAGAAAAGAATTTCTTAATATGTTGTAATGGATATTTCACCCTCGACTGCGGGGGCTCGACCTCAATTCGTTACGTTCGGCCCAGGATTCGTACCTTTTTCCGGAAAAAGCCATAAAAATCGGGCGAGACCCTGCGAAGGGTTGTCCTCGCCACGGGGTACCAGGCCGCATCTTCTTGACGAACGTCGCGTCGGGCGACTCCTGCCCGAGAGGAATACGATTTCCTTTAATTATAGGACATGTGTGTTTAGTAATAAAGTGTTTCTATCGTCTCCTGAATTCAACAACTGGCATCCAGACATCTGCGCTTCTACAATCCATCGGCAAAACTCCTCGTGGAGAGACACGGTAAGAAAAGGGGTAGCCCGCTGTCGATGCGTGGTCCTCTCGAGTATAAACATGAGCTTCGATATCAAAACAAAACCATGCGTTGACGTATTCCGTGCGAAAGAAGGTGGGCATTGGGGAGAAGGTATTGCTGTGAAGAGGGCCTCTTCAAGAGTGCAGCCGTTTGTGAGGGATGCAAATCCGATTGGTTCTGATACAATCTGCTCCGTATAGTTGAAATTTAGTCTAGCAACTTTCACTCCTCCGAACCTAACCAATGCAACTTGCATCCCTCCCAGACGAACCGGCTATCCGAGCCTAGAAGCAAGTGCGAAATAAAAGTAACGATGCGCTTCTCGATACCGCAGATGTACCTACCTAAGTAGCATTTCTGGCGGAAAAGAATTGTCCAGCCTTTGGGCGTGGCGTAGACCTTTCGCAGGTAGGTATCTATTTCAACAGGCAGTGCCATCCGTGGCGCCAGTAAGACCGTCCCCGGTCCTTGCTATTCCAGAGGAGTTTCTTGCAGTGAAAATCAGTAAATTTGCAAGCGCAATATCTCAAAAACCAGTGAAAATAAAGTGTATACATTGATGCTTATTGAATTTGTCTTGGAACGCACTATCAACTCAGGACTTCGAAAAAAATAGTTCCATTTGAAAAACCGAACTTGACCATCGTATTTTTTAAAATAATAATCGAAAAAAAAATTCGTTCGGGCTAATTTTGTAGCCCCTTCGAACCATGCAATTCCCTATTTTTTAAAAAAATTTATCTCCAATACTTTAGGAGCTACGGCACTGTCCAGTCTACCGTGGGACACCCTGTACTTTGATGGGCCGTAAAATTAAGCTATTTGTAAAGTTTTTTTCTCAGTAAATACAACATATAATGAAATAATTTTTTTGGTATTTATTAATCAACTCTTATGTCGTACAAAAAAAATAAAAAGAGTTTATTCAATTTGTTTTAATTGTTCTTTTTTACAGTGTCAATATGGCACCTAAAGAGAGGTATGTTCACGGCGTAGGTGATTTTCCAGGTCAAGCTTATCCGAAACAAAACATTCCAAAAGATTCTTAATCTGTATGAGTATCTGTATAGCCCCTAGCTCAGTTAACCATTTTTGTCAAGAAGTAACCGAGATTTTTTCTCATGGAACACCCGAGAATACACTAGAGCTGTTCGAGTACGGGAACATACTGCCCGATAAACGTACCTCTCTGCTGTCAGAAAAAATTGAACAAATTTGCTTCCTCTCGGCTAATTTGAGAAAAAAAGAAATCAAAAAGATATAATTTTTAGCATATAAATAATTATATTTATAATAATATTGATCAATAAACCTTACCCAAAAATACTAATCATAATTTGTATTCATTTCCTTCTACATAATTCCCGCAAGAACTTATATTTTTACCAAATTTGACTGCTTCGTCCCCTTAATATAATACAGTTTAATATCACAAACAAATTGAATCAATTGCTGTTACAACTTATTTTGAGTCACGATAATCTTCAGTTTTTTGTAATAAATTTAAAATACAAATACATTTCTACAATACAATAAGCGTTACTGGTAAGAATATAAAAAACAATATTCATATTTCACGAAAGCTGGTTTGATATGTTATATTTTAAATTCCATACCCGAATAATGAGTAGATACTTGTTCAGCCATAGCAATTTTTCTAATGTTATTTCAAACCGAAATACGACCATTTTTGCTCCCGGTGAAGCCTAAGTTTCGTAGGTGAGAGATGTGACGCGAAATGTGATAACAAAGAACCTTTCAATTACTCCCTACAGCATGGCGCATGAAAATGATTAATATACTAACTTTTAAAACGTCCTATCTACTCTAAGCAAGCAGACTGCCCGACACGATCGAGTTGCCCGGAATATGTTCGGACTGCTCGAAAGAATCGGGCTCCCGAAAAAATCGAGCTACCCGAAAGAATCGAGCTACTCGAAAAAATCGGGTTACCCGAAAAAATCGAGCTACCCGAAAGAATCGAGCTACTCGAAACATTCGGGTTACTCGAAACATTCGAGTTACTTGAAAGAATCGAGCTACCCGAAACATTCGGGTTACTCGGATCCGTTCGGGTCCCGGCTCGACTCGAAAAATCGAGTCCCGCCCGGTTCGCATTTCAAGCTACTCGAATACTTCGAGTACTCGAACAGCTCTAGAATACACCCTTTTGGTTGTTTTGTCAAACTTTTTTCACACAAGTGCCATTTTTCTACTTTTCAACAAAAATTGTTAATTGAGCTAGGGGCTATAGCGACCCTCATACAGATTAAGAATCTTTTGGAAATTTTTGTTTCGGATAAGCCTGAGTTGAGAAATCTTTTTTAGGTGGCATATTGATACTGCAAAAAAAAACAAAACATATTTTAAAAATTCTTTTTAAATTTTTCGGGTATAATATTAGAGTAGCTTAATAAATACCAAAAAGATTTATTTCATTATATGTTGCATATACTGAGAAAAACATCTTTAAAATAGATTAATTTTGTCAGCGATTCAAAGTATTATAGAATGGCCCCTTAACTCGCCAATAATATTAAAACATTACGCCTGTTGCGACCTTTCGCACTTATACCTTTCGATACTTCTTTGTATCCTTATACAAATTGTGAACTTATCTTACTATTTTATAAATATTTATTTATGTAATTAATTACAACTAATTGAAAATTGTAATGTCTTATAATCTAGTGCAAGAAAAAGTAGATGCTCTTAATGAAAAACTTGAAAAAGAATGTTATGGTTCTGGAGAACGGAGTTTACCTCTTGGAGATGTGGCAGACTTCGCAGATGCAAAAAGTCTATCGAAACACAAATGTAAGGAAGTTAAGATAATTTAAAAAGTATTTTGTCGAGTCATTATTAGTTTATACTTTATGTAATAACAGATAGTATTGAAATCATTCAATTAAACTTTTTATAATGAAGATAGAGCGAAAATAACCAGACACATATCCCAGCGATCATACCAATGAACATATTTTGTAAAGATATTTAACGCCAGTCATGCATCAATTGAAGACGTTTTACGACTACCCTAACAATGAAGAACCAATCGCATAGAGTCTTCTGAGGTGGTAGAGTCACTGGTAATGTCGTTCATATGTTCTTTTCGTTTCGGGGGTCTGTTTTTAATCTTTTACTTTTTTACAATTACTATAATGATTTTTTGAACAGTGTTATACACTACTGATCAACAAAAGCGGCACCTCACTAAACGTTTATCAGAATTCTTAAAATTGTATATATTTTTCCTTAAACATAGAAAAATGTACTAGTCTATTTAAAGATATTTTTTACTAACATTTGTTCACTTACTATACCTTGCTACAATTAATCTTGTGACAGGTATTTTCTCAAGTAATGTTGGAAATAAAGAATTTCTGCAAGAATTATATGTTATAATATCTATAAACAAATTCTACATAGTCAGTCTTGTCACCTTACACACTTCTCTCTTACAATGAGTTACTGTTAGTCTCATACTCTATTCATTTCGCCGACTCAGAGTAGGATGTGCGATACCTCACATGTGGTAGTCATATAGTATCTGCAATGTATACAATTTCAACGTTCAGTATTTCCATAAATTTAATAATATACGCTGGCACAACGCTTGGACACGTGTATGCTCAGTTTCGCTCTAGACTCATTACGAAATGTTTGATTGAAATCCTTGGTAGTTTGATTAAATTATATTTATCGAAACTTGTTGTTTGTGTGATTTCTCTTATCCACTTAAGACTTTACTAATAATTGTGAAACACCATGTATAGTACTGTCCGGTTAACGGTTTAAAGCTCCCGGATCATCCCCAAACATGTTTCATTTCTGCCGGCTATTGATATTTTCAAGTTTTCTGTTTATAATTGCATCTTCATATAAGTGGTACCAATGGAATCCTGCGATTTTCTTGATTAGACTTAGTCTAAACACAATATTGTTCGGACTATTTTTAATGAAACAGGCAAACAAGATATTTGATGTGCAAAATGGAGAAATTCTTCTACAGCTGTACAGTAAATTCTCGCTATGGGCTCATCTCAATTATGCGTTAAGCGTTTATTGCTATCCCCAACACTTCATAGAATCATTCGCTCAAGAGTGAGATAACCCAAGAGCGTGCGGGAGGCGACGATACCGTCTGCTACGAAACTCTATGATACTCTGTTTCGCTTCGTCTTTCACGTGCCTACGCTCTGTCTCTCTTTCGCGTCATCGGCAACTCCGAATCGTCCACAATATTTGTTAAGCTCTCGCCGCGAGCCCCGAGTGCGAGTCCATAGCGACAGTTTACTGCATCGTTAAAAATAATTCTAAAAACATTGGATTTTAGTTCAATATTGTCAGAAGAATCTCAGGAATCTATTAGAAATACTTCTATAAATATATAAGGGACATTCCACGCGAAATCGGACACTTTTTGGAGTAACATTTCGGATGTTGCTGAAATTTGAGTATATTGTAGTCTTTAGTGATATTTAACCGTTCCTCAAAGGATTTTTCAAGATTATGAAAAATGTCGATTTTACAGCTGTTTCAAGGTAAGTGCTAACTTTTTTTCAGTAAATTGTAGCTATGGAAGTAGTAAACGGATGGAGATGAGCTTTACGGTGCTTATAGAGAAGACATTGAAGTTTAAAGAAAAAATTATTTTAGTTTCAAAAAATAAAAATTTGAACCATTTTTGTGCAATTATTTTAAACAAATGTAGTTTTTCAACATCGGGCACGATTTTAAAAATCTCAAAAAAGGAGAATATAGTTCCATCCTTCCCCTTGATGGACTAATTTTAAAAAATATGGACATTTTAAAATTGGCCCTGTAAAAATTGCCGAAAGTTGACGCTGCGTCAAATCACACCGGCTCGACTGGCTGAGCCTGAGCCGTGCGGTACTCGTAGCGGCCAAGCGGCTACATTTGCTATTCTTATACAGTGTTCCTGAATATGGTAAGTATTTGTAAAAATCTGAAGAAGGAAAACTTTTACTGTTTTTTATACACAACATAGTACGATAACTCAATTTTTGGTGTTCGCAATATTTTCCTTGAAACGAAGGTGACACTCAGTTTTTTAAATGGAATGCTATATAGTCAACACAAATTCAACCATATGTTACAGTATGACCTTCAAGCCTACACATGTTACGGAATGAAATAAATATATCGAACTATTTATCTAGTAGATTGAATTTCATCTTTCATTCCTAATAATGTGTAGTCTTGAAGGTGATAGTATACAATATGGTTGTATTTGTCTTGAAAGTCGCTTTCATATTGAATAATCAAATATATTGTGACGTCCCACTATTTTACGCGCGGTATTACCACAACTCTCCCTCATAAACCTCAACACAACTCCATCAAAACCACTCAAACTCAACTCTTACCCCTTTTCCCCGATCCTTGACCACATTGGAGATGTACCTTAGCGGTCCCCATCTCAAGACGGTCAACCACTAAATCCCCTTCCCCATTCGCCCTACGAGGCACGAACTCCTCCCTCATATTTAAATCTAAACAAATCCCTCGTCCCAAAAACCCCTCTTAACCCTCCGTATCCTGAGCCTGTGTCATTTTTGACCCACCGTTTCAGAACGCTCACGCACACAGTGACAGAGCTGTTAATATTATTCGAAGCCAAGGGCCTCGCGCTTGGGGGTGTCATATACCAGGGTTTTCCGGGGACTGTGTTGGGGCCTAAAGCAGGGAACCGAACCCTAACCCGTACCCGGTTCGGTACGCCGTACCGCCGACTAACCCGTCTAACCGGGTAACAGAATTTCTCTGTATCCCGACTAACCGGGTTAACCGGGTTAATGCGGTTACAGTAATATTGGAATAATACAGGGTTTGGAGTGCCTATTAAGAAGTGAGAAATCCTCGACTTCCGCATTTCTCATCAGATCTTTCGCCGATGAAACTGACACCAAGAACGACGTAATTCGGAAAATAATGAAGAAAATTCCATGCAAAATTCATTTCCATAATTTGAGGCTAATTTCGTTAACAATATTCCGATTTACATGAAATTTGGTATGATTATCATCGGAAAAACATAAGGAATCCATCGACATTACTTCCATATCGATACGATAAAGAATAAAGAATTTCTTTTACGCTGAAATGGATATTTCACATTTTCATCCCTTGACTGCGGGGCGCCGACCTCAATTCGCTACGGTCGGCCGAGGATTCATACCTGTTTAAAATAATTTTTTTTATTCTTTATCGTATCGATGTGGAAATGATGCCGATGGATTCCTTATGTTTTTCCGATGAAAATCATACCAAATTTGATGTAAATCGGACTATTTTTAACGAAGCCAGTTTGAAATCATATAAATCGATTTTCCATGGAATTTCTTTCATTATGGTCCGAATTACGTCGTTCTTGGTGTTAGTTTCATCGGCGAAACATAAGGAATCGATCGGTGCCGTTTTCCCAAAGATCTGATGAGAAATGCGAAAATCCTGGACATTTCTCAAGTTTTAATGGTATTCAAACCCCTTCGAGGGTCGAAAGCCATACAATTCGGTGAGGCACTACGGGGGCTTGTATCCCCCAACAGGGTACCAGGCCGCATCCATTGTCGGGCGTAGCTCCTTACCTTAAATGACTGTCTAGTCTAGGCAAGACTGTCTTATTTCGCTAGTAACCGGCTCGTAGCGGGTTAATCGGGTTACTTCGGTTTCTTCTAGAATTTAAGAACCGTTCCCTCGCGGTTTCTACGGGTTACAGAAACCTTCCTTGGTTAACCGGGTAAGGGTTAGGGTTACTAGGCGGTTCGGATCCCTGGCCTAAAGTGTCTGAAGCTCGGAGCGACTGCGTTGCCTTGGAGCATTCGCGAATGTATAGCCGACAACGACGCTTCGCTGTTTTCTCGTGGTTTTTCCTGTGTCTACTATTTTTGTTAGCTTTGTTGTTTTTATTATTAGCATTGTTATTATCGTTATCGTTGTTATAATTGTTATGCTACTAAATTTGAAAATGAAGGGGGAGGGGTACAAGCGAATATTGCAATCGCGATAGAAGCGACGGGAAAAATGATAAAAAAACAAACTAAGTAGCAGGTCACAAGCGTGGTGGATGTTGTTTCTGTGTAGGAAACAATAACAAATATCACACTATATGCGATTCGTGTAAAAACCATGTCTGTAAAAACCACTTTACAGAAAACCGCACACTTTTATGTAATATATGTAGTAATATAAATGTTGAATAAACATAATTTTTTTTATAATTCACAAATCGCAACCCTATTATTGTTTCGTATATGTAGAACAAGTATCCTAACGTAATCCGAAACCTTCTTCCACCACGTTCGGGAGTATTTCGGCGAGAATCTCGAGCTTGAGCGGCCACCCCTACATTGAGCACTGTATCGGTGAGGGTCTCGAGCGACCGTGAATATGTATTAGTGAACTATCGGTGTGGGTCTGCAAAGACCCAGGCTCAGGACTCGATGTCCCGTACTCGGAGGGTTAAATCGAGACCACGTCTCACCCCCTCTCTATGACCAAAGAGGTCAAAGCCACTACCACCCCTTTCCCATCAAACCACACAAACTCCATCAAATGGGTTGAGTATTCCCTTTGCAAAAGCCCAGAAATCATATTGCTACGCATATTTCGTACAAGCACCTATAAAAACCCCGGAAGCCCGAAATTCTATTGTCTACAAGTCTAATTATAGACTCACCTTTGGTACATATAAAAACCCCGGAAGCCTCAATGCATACCGCGCACACCCTTCATACCGACAAACTGAAAAGAGTATAAATACGAGGGCCCGCGAGACAGAGGTTCTCTTTCTACGGAAATACCTCAACGAAAGTTTACTTAAATCTTGACTCTAAAATAGAAACAGTGTTCAACGAAATATTCTACGGCAACTACTGTAAGATATTATAATTACCATTATTACTACGGCATATCACCATCATCCATATTTTGTACCATTATTCTTGTTGTTTTCATATTATTTTGAATTATTAACGCTTATTGCTTTATATATATTTTGTACTATTAACGCCTATTGCGTTCATACATTTTGTCCTATCAACGCTTATTGCTTTATATATTTTTGTCCACGTCCATACATATATTGCTATTGCTTACCATTTATATAAATGTCATGTGCTAATGCTCAATGTCCAACGCATAATTATAAAACCAAAGAACACCACAGTGCTTAGAATTGAATAAACAATTCTTATTTTATATCACGCTTCCAGTTATTGTGTCAATCCTTCGGCTACGAAGATCCCTAAATCAAAACAGGCTGCTGAAACAGCTGATCTCGGTTCGCGAACGCAAGTGTTCTTACAGTGTTTACAAACGTTCTTTCACATAGCCCGCGTATAGCCGTATGTCTAGACGGATTTCACGGAATTATTACGGGTAACTCTTTACCTTAATGCAACGGTAAATCCAATTCCCGAGACAAATCAAAACAAGTGCTCTAACGGGTGACTCCCCGGTGTGTATTCACTTACTAAACCTTCTCTTGTCGATCAGTGTGCTGGATTAATGATTCGTGCCTGACATCCTCCCAAAAACCCTCAATGTGCTGGATTTAAGATTCGTGCCCGGCCTCCTTCAACCCTCAGTGTGCTGGATTAAAGATTCGTGCCTGACTTCCTCCCAAAAACTATCAGTGTGATATATTAAAGATTCGCGCCTGATCCCCCTTCAATCCTCAGTGTGCTGGATTTAAGATTCGCGCCTGACCTCCCAAAAACCCTCAGTGTGATGGATTAAAGATTCACGCCTGAACGATTCCCCCGAAACACAGTGTTATTGTCCCCCAAGACCTCCACCCGGGACGTGACAATATAGCGTTCCATTTAAAAAACTGAGTGTCACCTTCGTTTCAAAGAAAATATTGCGAACACCAAAAATTGAGTTACCGTACTATGTTGTATATAAAAAACAGTAAAAGTTTTCCTTCTTCAGATTTTTACAAATACTTACCATATTCAGGAACACTGTATAAGAATAGCAAATGTAGCCGCTTGGCCGCTACGAGTACCGCACGGCTCAGGCTCAGCCAGTCGAGCCGGTATGATTTGACGCAGCGCACAGTGGTTCGAGTATACTACATACTAGTTGGACAAAATTATTTTTTCGCGGGTTTGGGTTTATATGGGGTTCAAATTGCTTGAAAACAAACCTGATTCGTATTACAGTTTATTATTTCAATAAAAATATCAATAAAATAAAAATATGACTAATTCAATTAAGGGAAAAGAACAAAACGACAGTATTGTACTTTAAATATAATTAACAGTTATAACATTATGTCTATTCCTGTAATTTCTGAGTTTTTATGTTTAAAACCTGGTTTTTGAAATCAGTCCTCTCTGCATCGCTATTAAAATAGTGTTTTACTATATGTTCCACGTCGATCCACGCGACAAGGGTTGAATGTACGGAAAGTAGAGACTTTCTAGTTTATTTTAATCAAACAATCGATCTGCAAAAATTTGCAAAACCATATTTTTCTAATTGTTTTCGAGCGCGACGCTCGGCATAGTTTTGCAAATTTTTGCAGATCGATCGATTAAAATAAACTAGAAAGTCTCTACTTTCCGTACATTCAACCCTTGTCGCCTGGATCGACGTGGAACATATAGTAAAACACTATTTTAATCCACTGAGTGGTGCTACCGAGCGTCGCGCTCGAAAACAATTAGAAAAATATGGTTTTGCAAATTTTTGCAGATCGATTGTTTGATTAAAATAAACTAGAAAGTCTCTACTTTCCGTAGATTCAACCCTTGTCGCGTGGATCGACGTGGAACATATAGTAAAACACTATTTTAATAGTGATGCAGGGAAAACTTATTTCAAAAAGCAGGTTTTAAACTTAGAAACTCAGAAATTACGGGAATAGACATAATGTTATAACTGTTAATTATATTTAAAGTACAATACTGTTGGTTTGTTATTTTTCCTTTATTGAATTAGTCATATTTTTATTTTATTGATATTTTTATTGAAATAATAAACTGTAATACGAATCAGGTTTGTTTTCTAACAATTTGAACCCCATATAAACCCAAACCCGCGAAAAAATAATTTTGTCCAGCTAGCATGTAGTATACTCGAACCACTGTGCAGCGTCAACTTTCGGCAATTTTTACATTTTTTATATTTCAACTTTTTATATTTTTTAAAATTAGTCCATCAAGGGGAAGGATGGAACTATATTCTCCTTTTTTGAGATTTTTAAAATCGTGCCCGATGTTAAAAAACTACATTTGTTTAAAATAATTGCACAAAAATGGTTCAAATTTTTATTTTTTGAAACTAAAATAATTTTTTCTTTAAACTTCAATGTCTTCTCTATAAGCACCGTAAAGCTCATCTCCATCCGTTTACTACTTCCATAACTATAATTTACTGAAAAAAAATTAGCACTTACCTTCAAACAGCTGTAAAATCGACATTTTTCACAATCTTGAAAAATCCTTTGAGGAACGGTTAAATATCACTAAAGACTACAGCATATTCAAATTTCAGCAACATCCGAAATGTTACTCCAAAAAGTGTGCGATTTCGCGTGGAATGAACCATAATGAAACATAGAAAATCTGTAAATGCCAGTATGCATGATTCACTCCAAACATCGAGGTTATCATTACCGGCTTTCGATCACCGGCCGTACATTGCTCTATTTCACATACTCTGGATTTGTTTTTCTCGTCGAACGGTTTGCTAATAAAATCCAGATCAGGATCGGACGCTAGCCCTTATCCCAGCAGTAATGTACTTGGTTTTCCCATTTTGATTTGCACTCTAAGATACGAATTTTTTGTTCTGCAGCTATGGCAGGGAATTCAGTACAAAAACCGAAAACAGCTTCTAATAAGTTGAAAGCCCAGACAAGTAAGATAGTTTCCAGTTTTAAGACACCGACTATGACTTGTAGTATGCAAAGGGAATATTCTGGGCATCGAGATGGTGTGTGGGAAGTTTCTATTGGAAGATCTGGTCAAATTATTGCTACCGCTTCTGCTGATCATACTGCTAGGGTCTGGGCTGTGGATAGCGGACGCTGCCTGTTGCAGTATATAGGTTTGTTTTGTTTCTATTAATCAACGAGATGTTCACACTTCAAGTGGCGCAAGATTTAAAGAAATAATCCTTCAAGTCTGTCCGGCCATTCCGAACGATTGCTTCTGCCGAGAAATTCCGTGCTTTGATTACATGCCGACAGTAATGAAAATCTAGATTTTTTATATTTTTTATTAGATCTTCATGACAGTACTACCAATGCATATGCGCAGTTTTACCAATAAAAATCAGTCCGAATATGTACTTCTATGGGCTATTTTTCAGTATACATAATTTGAATCGCTTCTATATTCTGTAAACCAATATGTATAGATACATTTCGTGTGAGTAAGAGGGATTGCGCATTGTTGGGCCGAAAAATACGTAATTGTTTGTGATTTTTTTTGTACAAAAAGGGTTCGACATATTAATTTGAGGCTTGGCAAGCTGTTTTATTGTATCTTCAGCTGTTGTTCTGAAGCTTTGTGTGACATTGGAGAAAACATGGCAGATACAGAGTGCTGACTGAGAGGGTTGAAAAAACATCGGGTAGTCCCGGCAATGATGGCAAGTACTGTAAGTGTTATCTGAAACACAAAAAGGAAAAGAGATTCTTAATCTAATATATTAATGTGGGTAAAACATTTGAATCCAAACATAGGTTGGTCGATTCGGTGCAGAGGCAATGATCGCGAAACCGAATTTTCATAGCAAAAGCGTATTTTCGAAAAATATAATCGCGTTGGGCCAACGTCCGGTTCACCGGATCTTTTTTCGAGGCTCTCAGTCAGCACTCTATATCTGCCATGTTTTTTTTCACTGTCATACAAAATTCTGTACAATAGATCAAAATATAATAATAGCCTACCAAACCTCAAATTAATTTATCGAACCGTTTTTGTACACAAAATTCACGAGGATTCCCTATTTTTCGGCCCAACAAGGCGCACTCAATACCCCCTTTAAGGGAGGAGCCTGGTGTAACTAGCTGAAAATCTAGGCACTTTTCGTGAATTTTTTTTAAAGAAAGTGTTCTGAAACTTTCAAGATATTGTATTGTCAGATTAAGGTAAATAAAAAAAATTATTAAAAAAGAGCGGCAAATAACGGAGTTATAAGGGCTTATGCCCAGACCGTTGGCGACGCAATTGTTCCGCAGCAAGCAACGTAGCATCTACTGTCTTTATATGAAACCAAAAATCGCACAATTTTTGTTTATTTTACGAGTGCACGCACAAATCGTATAAATTCGTAACTTAAAAAAGATGCAAAATTGAACAAATGGCGGCCTCTTGACAAAAAGTTTACTTTCTTAAACGAAATTTTGCCTTAAATGTGTAAAAAAATTATTTATTTAAACAATATCATTATATCAATAGCTACGCTCTGTGAAGAAAATGTTCACAACTATCCGTGCACAAGGTCAAATCAATCGGTTGAATATTTTTGGAGTTACATTGCCCGCCAATTGGCAAACTGTCGTTTCGAGAAAAACGTATTTAAAGTTTTCTGATAACCTGGATAAACGAATTTCATTTTGCGGCTTTGGAAACATATTATCGTGATGTTCAACTATTGACTTATGCAAAAAAATCTCGTTTCTTCGCTCCGCTACACCAGGCTCCCCCCTTAAGGGCACTAAGTTGTTCCTGTAAAAAATGAAGCATTTCTGTTGCAATTAATTACAAAGAAGCAAATTGAAACTGAGACTTGTTAATAAGACTTGTTAATGAGACTTGTTATAAACTTTAAAAAATATGTTTGTTTAGTCAAAAATATGCATTATATATGACGCTACAGATGGATCATTAAAGAGGCTTTTTAGAAAACGTTTCTTATGTTTCGCAGTGATAACTCAAAAACGACAGTTCCAATCGATTCAAAACAAATTCGAGCATCTTCACAAAATGTGTAGTTTCGGCTCAGACCTAAATTGAAGTTAATGAAAAATGAAAAATTCTTATTCTTTATGAAAATACACTAAGACCTCATATTTTGGGGATTGGGGATGGTAAATCCTCATCAATGGGGTTTTAATTTCTTTTCATAAAGAACTAGCATGTCCCGTCTCGGCTTAGCCCGAGATATTAGCGTGACGGATTTGTGATTATTAGGATTCATATCTTTTAAGGGGGTAGACACGGGTAATGCAGCGCGCTGTATACCGACACAATCTGGCCCGAAACATGGGTTTAGTAGAACACGCTTTTCGTCCTTATATGAGCGAATTTTGGGCTGGGCGAGGTCTTATTCGAAAGACGAAGGTTCAGTGTAGCGCGCTCTGGTCATGGTTCGACGAGATTGTGTTGATATCTAATAATATGAGTGTTCAAAGTAGAGCAAAAATCGACAAAATACATTCGCATGAATCCAAGTATTTTTAGGTCACTAAAAGAGTTTTGTGACTCAAACGATGACCAGAGCGCGCTGCACTGAACCTTCCTCTTTCGAATGAGACCTCACCCAGCTCAAAATCTGCTCATATAAGGACGAAAAGCGTATTCTCGTGAAACGCATTCCCAAATACGAGTTCCGCCATATTGGCGATAATACAGAGCAAGTCACGTGACAAATTTAGTTGAGCTAGTGGATCCGAGATGGCGCCTACTCGGGAGGACTGCCAACGCGGAATCATAGCAAAAGTGAAACGTTAGCTGGATATACGAGTTACAAGAAAAGCGTGATGCAGTCGATGCATGCATTTTCGGACGATTCTAGGTTAGGTTATATGCATTTTAGGCATACATTGACTAGGAACTGCTGGGAATGAATTCATTTACTCAAGCTTTTACCGTAACACATACATCAGTTGAAATCGCTGTCGTACTTATTTAGTAATTGAGACAGTTAGGGCAACAACGGAATAACCTGCAAATAAATTTTTCCTAATGTACATTGATGGCTTAGCGCACACATATTGTATGTCCAGTTTTAACGTTTTTGAGAAAAACAGGTTCATACATTCAATGGAACTTTATAATTAAATAAATACTTTTTGCATTATTGTATTATCATATATATGTAATATAGGTATCAGTGAAAATATGTAATTAGTAGTATAAGTTAGAATCTGCAAAATTATAATAACCCAGATAGCCACGTCTGTATTTGCAGATTTTGCTCAACGCCTGAGTACAAATGTTTGTGGCAGAAAGACTACAGATTTGATACAGGATTTGTTATATTCGATGATGAAAGCAGACTGACAGCAGAAAGCCGACAGATTGTGCTGCCTTAACCTGAGAGCAGATTGGCGGCAGGGTCTGCTGATACAATTTAATGACAGAAATCGAGCAGACCCTGCGCAGTGCGATCTGACGGCAGATAGGCAGCAGAAATCGAGCAGATTCTGTTGACATAGCCTGCGAGCAGTTTGACGGCAGACACTGCGGCGAATCTGCTAATCCAATTTAATGGCAGAAATCGAGCAGACCCTGCGCAGTGCGATCTGACGGCAGATAGGCAGCAGAAATCGAGCAGATTCTGTTGACATAGCCTGCGAGCAGTTTGGCGGCAGACACTGCGGAGAATCTGCTAATCCAATTTAATGGCAGAAATCGAGCAGGCTCTGCGCACCGCGATCTGACGGCAGATAGGCGGCAGAAATAGAGCAGATTCTGATGTCAGGATCTGACAGCAGAATGGCGGCAGAAAGTAAGCAGAGTCTGCTAATCCAATTTAATGGCAGGAATCGAGCAGATCTTGCGCACCGCGATCTAACGGCAGATAGGCAACAGAAATCGAGTAGATTCTGCTGACATAGTTCACGACGTGACCCGCCAGGCCGCGATCCGGCGACCGCTTCTCGCTTGCGAAATAGCATCGTGGCGGGAATAGGTGGCCGAGGGCTTGATCATTCAGGGCTCTCGAGTACCACTCGTATTTGCCGGCATTCCACTGCGGAGTATATATTTGTTATACCCGACTGTAAGGGCGGTATTATCAGTCGTTGCTGAAGACGAAGATCGTCTTAAGCATCCGGCATCCTTGACTAATCTACTAGACTAGTAGAGGATGTCGCATGCTAAAAACTAAAAAACGATTGATGATAATACCGCCCTAAGACGACTGAATAAATAGTAGTTATCATTAATTCTTTTATATGTGGAAGAACTGTCTTTAAAAGTTTAAATAATTATTTTGAGCCTCCCTGGCATTCAATTGACTAACAACTGAGTAAAACATTAAAAATGTTATAATACCCGTTTAAATACATGGTTTACCAACTTTTTTTTCTTCCATAAAATATGGTAGGAATCAGATCTTTCAAGTCGGTCTTATAAACGTGTTCTATATATTATTTACGCTACAGACTTTTGCACTGTTTTTAAATCTATACTATTATATAAAATTGCCTACTATGTCCGACATCAGGATCTGCTTGATTTCTGCCACCAATCTGCGGGCGGTTTTTGTCAGCAAGATCTGATCGAAATCTGACATCAATCTGCGGTCAGATCCTGATGTCAGGCTCCGACCGCAGAACCATAGTTAAATGCGGACATAGTAGGCACCGAATCTGAGGTCAGAATCTGCTCTGTATCTGACACGAATCTGCCGTCAGATCGCGCTGCGCAGGATCTGCTCGATTTCTGCTCTCAATCTGCGGTCAGCCACGGCAGCAAGATCTGATCGAAATCTGACATCAATCTGCGGTCAGATCCTGATGTCAAGCTCTGACCACAAAACCATAGTCAAATGCGGACATAGTAGGACCCGAATCTGACGTCAGAATATACTCGAATCTGACATCAATCTGCCGTCAGGCTGCAGTCAGTTTGTTTACTGGGAATATTTTGATAATAATACTTGGAAGATGGACATGCTACATGCAACCAAGTACAGAGGAGGACATACTAGGGTGAAGCCACCAGTAGTCGACCATGTGTCAGTAGTCGAGCACCTTCAGAAAAACACGAAAAAAAAAGGTTTTTAGAAGTGACGATCTTTTTATTACTACTAAATCAATTTCGAAAAAAAATGTGGGTTAGTCCGTTGTTGCTCTCACTGCTTCAATTATATGGTAAAATACTAGAGATGGGTATTACTTAAATAACACGAGCCAATTTTTATTTCAAGCGCTATGATTGAATTAATCTAATCATTGGAAATTCAATTGTCGGCCATGAATAATTTTCTTTTAAAATATAGGATTCTCGACGATGATGAAAGGATGATAGGCCTTGGAATAAAACAATTATGGACTAAATATATACGTACATTTATTTTTTATATTCATTACTTAATTTATATAAAAAATATTTTTTCCTCCTCTTCCCCCTCTTCCTCCTCTTCCGCCGCCATACTTCAACTTCCTCAATTATTTTTTGAGGTCACTGTTCTGTAATATGAAAAATAAACATAAATCTTAAAACTTTTATTAGAATGTAAAAAATGTTTGCACGAGATTGTCTACGGATCTACATACCTGCTTCTGGAGTCTCAATATTATCTCCATCCACCGGGGGCGTGGAGTGGGCTCTATGCGCGGGCTCCGTCGCGAGGACGGAGTCCGCTCTCTCCGGGGACTCCGTCTTCGCGACGGAGTCCGGCTACTCGTTCGACTCCGTCGCGAAGTAGGGATCCCGATTTAAAATCGATCTTTCAAAGATCGATAATTTTTGTCACGATTTTCGATTTTTTAAATAGATTTTCAGGACAGGGATCGATTCGAAGATCGTATCGCAACCAAAGAGATCGTGAATCCCTAGCAGCGTGTAGCGTAAACTCTAGAAGTGCGAAATTAGAATCAGACCATAGGAAAGGGAAGCAAAAGTAATGTTAGCACAACTCCAAGGAGCTTGAAAACAGTTAAAGATTCTTTTAAGGGGGTCGTCTTATGTGACGGCCGGTTTTCTTCGCTTTTGGGGAATTTTCTTTAACGAACAATGAAAACACAATATCTTGGAATTTGTACTACACATATTTATTAACATTTGAACAGTTATTCAGAATATTTTGAAGCTAAAATATGGAGTGGAATTGACTTTACAGCTCTTGAAAGATACAGGTGCGAAAAAAAGTTGGTCGACGGCTGACATACTTCCGGCTGTCCTGTTCATCTGAAATCAAAAAAACAAATGGCACATTAATTTGTAGACTTGTGGCTATAGCCGGTACCAGAGTGAAATACAAATATTGGAAATTTAATGTTTGGCACAGTTTTGAAAATAAAGTTACGATTTTCGTCATTTTTTTGGCGACTTTTTTAACTTAAAAAAAACTATGACAGCTATGACAATGATTCTGGTACGGGTTGGAACTATGACTGTACTGAACATACCATACAAATTTGAACGAAATTGGTTCAGTAGTTTTTGAGATATCGTGTCAGCCAATTTGAAAAATGCAGTTTTGAGAAAAACGCGATTGAAAGTTCAAGTATGCATTGTAAAAAGAAAATGTTAACTCACTATTAGTCTGCTATACCTGGTTCATATAATTGACCTTCCTCTGCCTCGTGGAAGTCCCGCAAAGTCGCTTCCTCCTCCCTGGTATCAATCCTGGTTTGTTTTGCGAAATTACTCAAGCGTCGCTCGGACCGGTGAATGCGGGCATTGTCGCGATGTTGAGCATAAGCTTGAGCATTGGAGCCAATTTGCAAGCCCAATGTGTCCATCGTTTTCAAAATTGATTGGAACCCTTCGTTGAAAATGATGACAGCCAAAAAGCAGGCAATCTCAACATCTTTGGGCCAGAATGAAGGTGTTTCGGTGCAAAGGTCCAGATGAGCGAATTGAGCGACTCATTGTTATTTTGAGTTTCCGCTCCCAAGCATCTGGTCAATAGATCTTCTCTTGGTAAATCTTCGTATATTGCTTTAATTACATTCTGCACTTGTTCTGACAATGGCAGCTGGTCATGATGAAAATCTGTTCCCTGAGCTTCTGCGTTGCGCCATTTACACCAACTGTTTTCACCTGCTGGACAATATTCGTGCCGTGGATTATTATCTGTAGAGCACTTGTGGTAGAATGTTGCCCATATGTCTTTTCTCATCTCCTCAGTGGAATCTGCATGCCTACGAATTGCCAACCCATAATATTTTGTTAATTCGCCTATAACTTTATCAGTTAATTTGCCAGATCCCTTGCCGCTAATCCCTTTATTGGCTTTTTTGGCAGTTCGGAGACGCGACCCCATCCTTTTTTCTACGTGCCCAACACATTCTTTTTTACTGACTGGACATTCTGTTCCGTATGGCTCAGCTTTCAAAATCCCATTAAAGGTTTTGCAATCACCGTCACCTATGTACGTAACGTATTTCACACCATATTTAGGTAGGGATCGTGAAAACATTCTGACGATGGCATCAATTTCCATTTTTCCTGAGCTGCCGGTGTGATTAATCGTGCATTCGTCCTGATGAGAGGCATACCATTCCTCATAACTGATTGGATCACTCTCTTTTTTTACTTTCCAGTAGTTGCATGCAGCACAAAAACTACTCATGACACACGTATCTAGAACTTTGTTCGAATATTTTCCAATCAATGTAGAGACACCAAACAAAGATGAAAATCCATGCTTTTTCCATGTGCCGTCTCCAGAAACTGTAAATTCATCTTCTGTGTTTCCGCCTTCTTTATTTAAGTCTGTTTCCTAGGCAACAGCTTGGGACAACACAATTTTATAAACGGCAGATCATGCTATGTGAATATTTTCTAAACACGCGTAGTATGCACTTTTACTAATTCCTTCACACATATCCATCAAGCCGCAGAAAAGATTCAGTCCTTCATGACCTATCCCTAACAATCGCATTACAAAAATGAAGCGAGAGTTGATGTCAGCTGTATTTTTAATCGTGGGACACAAATTAATCACTAGCGGCGAATCACATTTGCACGTCATAAAAATTTTAAAACTAGCACCTCGAAAATTTGACGATTTGAAATCGACTTCACCTTTACATTTTTTGCATATTACAGTTGAAGATATAGTGGAAAATACAGTTACAAATTCCAAGATGCAATAAGCGAAATTTAACGAAATTGACACGTCGAATTCTTCAGTGTCTAAAAGCTTTTTCGCCGATGTTGAAGCAAAATCCGTACTTTGCTCGGCCGTATACTGATTACCACGAAACTTTCGTTTCTTGGTGCGTTCAGCATGTACAGTAGAATATTTACTTCCTTTTTGTCGCTCATATTCGTAATATATGTCACTAGATCAATACTGCGCGTGAACTACGCTCCTTGAAGACTAAGCCAAGACTAAGCTAACCATTACTATTGCTGCTATACCTAGCGTCTCATTCAACAAAAGAATTCAGCGTCCCCTCTAGTACAGGGTGATTGGCTCAAAACGCCTGATCCGCCTGGCAACCGTGACGAGGTCAACCCAACTACCCGTGGTGTCTCTCCGAAGACTTTCGACCCTCGGACGGGTTGGAGTACCTATTAGGAAGTGAAAAATCTACGAATTCCTCATTTCTCATCAGATCTGTGCGAAAGTGAGGCCAATGAATTCCTGGCGTTCCGTCGATTAAAATCATACAAAATATCATGCAAATCGGACTACTTTGACACAAGCTATTTGTATTCCTTATATAAAAGTAGTCCGATTTACACGACATTTGGCATGATTTTCATCGGAAAACCACAAGGAATCCGTCGGCGACACTTCCCTTTCGATACGACGAAGAAAATAATTTCTTAATACGCTGTAATGGATATGTCACCCCTTGACTGCGAGGCGGCGACCTCAATTCGCTACGTTCGACCCAGGATTCTATTGGAAATGGGTTATGAAATAAGCTTTAAAACACAGTATTCAATACTAAATGCTAGTTTATTAAACTGAGCTCGGAAGGACGTTGTGTCGTGCTTGAAAGCTAAACTCGAAGTGAAAGTGACGACGCAAAGGCAATAGGCAAAAGTCCGTTGTCCACTTGAGACAAAGGGATAGCCCTGCGTTCTGTCTCTTACCCTAGCAGTCAGGTATAAGAACTACCTACGGACGCATAGGCCTGTTGACATCTGCTTACTGTTAAAGACAGCGGTTCTCACACGTAACCAAATTCATTTTTGAATCCTGGCTGGTAACAATTATTACCAATAATCCAACAGATTCATACCTTTTTCCGAAAAAAGCCATAAAATTCGATGGGCACTGCGGGGTGTTGTCCCTGCCCACGGGGTGACGTGGGCAAATTACCCTGTTTCAGAAATAAAATAATTCTTTATTGTTTATCGTATGGATATGGAAGTGTCGCCGATGGATTCCTTGTGGTTTTCCGATGAAAATCATGTCAAATGTCATGTAAATCGGACTACTTTTACATAAGGAATACAAATAGCTTGTGTCAAAGTAGTCCGATTTGCATGATATTTGGTATGATTTTAATCGACGGAACGCCAGGAATTCATTGGCGTCACTTTCGCACAGATCTGATGAGAAATGAGGAATTCGAAGATTTTTCACTTCCTAATTGGTACTCCAACCCGTCCGAGGGTCGAAAGCCTTCGGAGAGGCACCACGGGGGGTTGGGTTGACCTCGTCACGGTTGCCAGGCGGATCAGGCGTTTCGAACCAATCACCCTGTACATGACCATTCGTCGAAAAGGTCTCAGGTATAAGCCGAAATATAACAAAGGCACCGGAGCTCTGACCTGACTCGACTCGACCGGCTCTCGGCGCATCTGGCGTGGTGCTCCGTTCTACGGCTAACTTTCCAATGACGTCGAATATCGAAAAATCCTTTTACTCACACTTTCCAGACATGTTATAGAAGCAATTTAGCAAAAAAAATTGATTTTTTGGACCTATTACACCAGACGACCCCCTTAATAGATATATTACAAGATTATAAATTAATCAATACATCCTTGGAAACAGATGTTTGAACATTTGAATTCTCCGATTGGCTCCTAGTATCTAAGGACATTTTGTTAGGATTATAAGAAACTAAATTAAAAGAAAATAAAAACCTATATCTATAGTTATGTTCGCACTGTGACATAAAAAAACCTTTGACCGCATCCATTTTGCAATGTAGAATGTCCAAAACTACCCTCTATTTTTTTTATTATAATGAATCGATCTCGATGGGATCGATTTTTTAGGTTCCGATTTTTTTACGAATCGATTCTTTGCATAACGATCTGAATTGAATAGAAAAATCGATTCTATGGGAAAGATCGGCATCCCTATCGCGAAGACGGAGTCCTGCGACTCGTTCGCCTCCGATCTGGGGACGGAGCCTTGCTCCTTCCCGTCTGTCCCGAGGACGGACCCGCCACGTTATTATCGCCTTCTATTCCAGACATCTAAAAAGGAGTCAAAGAAACAGTGAAACTATTGAACCTAATGGATTTGAAAATGCTGTAGAAGAGCCAGAGATAGCTAATATGTAATCTAATTACAAATTAGAAATTATGATTAAAATGTAATTGTGTGTTACACTGTAATCACTAATGAATTACCTACACATTATTTTCTGTAATTGTTAATTTAGATAGTTGACCACAATTTTGTCAACTATCTAAATTAACAGTTGCCGAAAATAATGTATAATCAATTACACAATTACATTTTAATTGTAACTTATAATTTATAATTATATTACATTTTGCCCAACTCAGAGAGGAGTACACGTTTATCAAGTTGGTACATTTGGGTACAATATGGGCTTCCTTTAGCCAAGATTTAGCGCAGGAGGAGAATCTTCTGATTTCTAAATGCTGAAATTTCCAAGTTCGAAAGCGTCGAAATTCAGACATATCCAAAATTTGTAATTATGAGGTTATCAAGTTTCACAATATCTGTAATTGAAGGCTCAGATGCAATAAGGGGACTTATTATTTAGATTAGCGCTCGAAAATGCGAAAAAGTATTGTCTAAACGCTAAGAAAAATTGGACAATTAAATTTTATTCAACTGGATGTTAAAAAATATTGTGTTGTAGAGCTCGTCACGGCACACATTTTTCTTTTTACAGTTTCTTTATCGAATGATTAGTATTCGAGATAAAAATTATAAACCAAACAAATTTCTTCGACCAAAGTCAATACCTTTTTTAAAAAAAAAATTCGATAACTTGAGTAATTATTATCCGATTGTTATGAGGCTTGAAACATAAAACTCGGAAAACTCTAGTGAAGCCGTAAAATGTATGCACAAAACCCTTATGTTAAAAAATGTAACAATATTTAATTAAAAAGTAATACTGGACATAACCCATGTTTTTCAACGCTCGTCGTTAAAAAGTATCCAGGTAATTTTGACGTACATATAACTTGCAGCGACAAAGTTTTCCCTTTATATATAAAGAAGATTTTCACCAATTTTCACACTGAATAATAAATAATTGTAGAAGACATGGCGATATATATAAATCTTGCGCGGCACCAACAGTCAACGCGAGTGCTAGAACAGCTGAGTAGAGCATTATACGCTGCTGCTGACTGTTGGTGGCGCGCGGAATTTATTAATCTGTGTGAAAATTGGTGAAAATGTTGCTTGTATATTAAGGAAAAACTTTGTCGCTGCAAGTTATATGTACCTCAAAATTGCTTCGATACTTTTTAACAGCGAACGTTGAAAAACATGGATTATTTCCAGAAATTACATTTTTTAACACAAGGGTTTTGTGTATACATTTTACGGCTTCACTAGAGTTTTCTGAAGTTATGTTTTAAGTCTCATAACGATCCCTTACTTACTCAAGTTATCGCAACTTATGTTTAAAGAAATAACGATTTTGGATGATGAAAAATTTTTTGTTTATAATTTTTAGCTCGAATAGCAATGATTCGATAAACAAACTGTAAATAGAAAAAATATGTGCCGTGACGAGCTTTACAACATTATATTTCTTAAAATTCAGTTTAATAAAATTTAATTTTCCAATTTTTCTTAGCGTTTGGACAATACTTTTTCGCATTTTCGAACGCTAGTCTCCTTATTGCATCCGAGCCGTGAATTTAAAAATTTCCGATTTTTCCACTTCTGATGTTTAGAAACTGTTTAATTTTCATTAGTTGGTTTCAGTTTCAACTAAAAGAAGCCTACATTCCACCCGAATGTATATACCTATGTATGTATGTATGTATCTTTAATGTTCCCCTTGGGGTTACATGAACCTCTGTTCCTGCTTTACACTTTTCCTTACTCTACTTAAACTTATTCCTTACACCTAAAACTATCTCACTACTCTATATACAATATTTACACCTTTTCGCCTCATCGCCTTCGCACGCCTTTCGCTCGCAACTCGTCGCCCTCGCTCGCATCTCGCTCGCAACTCGCTCGCAACTCGCCGCCTCTCGCCGCTCTCGCACGCGTCTCGCCGCACTCGCCCGCGTCTCAACGTCCTCGCTCACCTCTCGCTGCCCTCTCTCTCTCCCCCCATTTCTCCCCTCTCTTCCCCGCTTATTCTATCTTACACTCCCCTCTCCCCATTCATCCTTCCTTCCTTCCGTTTCCACAATCTCTCTCTCTCTCTCTCTCTCTCTCCCTCTTCCTCACTCTCTCTCGCTTTCTCACTCCCTCGCTCATTCACTCCCTCCTCACTCCCTCATTCCCTCACTCGCTCATTCCCCCCCTCTTCCTCTTTCTCACTTTCCTTTGCCCTCTCCCCTCTCTACCCTCCTCCTTCCCCCATTCTCCCCCCTGAACCCCGTTCCTCTATCCTCCTCCCTCTCCCCCCTGAATCCTGTTCCTCTCCTCCTCCAGCGCTCTTAGCCACCCCTCCCCCTCTCCCTCTTCTCCCAATACTTCCCTTACTTTCTCCTGCCAACTACTTTTGTCCCCCCTGTCCCTGCATCTTTCCCAAACATGTTCCCATGTTTCCTCCTCCCCCCCGCAAACTCTACATAACCTTTTCTCCGTCCCCTCCCAGTACCTTCCTTCCCTTATCTCATTTCCCAACCTAAACCTTGCAATCCTTCTCCACCTGCTTTCCCCCCACCCCTTTCTCAGGTACTCCGGAAACCCCACCACCCTCGTCCACTTATACCACCTATTGTATCTGGACTCCATTATCTTTTCCCACGTTTGTCCTTCGTCTTTTTCTCTACCTCTTCTCTCTATCTCTCCATACCCCTCCCTCCCCCTTTCCCTTAACCTCCTCACCTCCTCTATTTCTAGTCCTACCTCTTTGAAAAATCCTCTCCTTTCCTCCTCCCACGCGGACACTCTTCCCTCTTTTCCTTCTCTTTTCTTTATTTCCTCCCAACACTTTCTCGCCAACCCACTCCCTCTTCCCTCCTCCAGCCTCATCTCGAAGTTCCACGCCCTTCTTCCTGCTTTTATCCACAACTTCTCCCTATCCACCTCCTTCCTTACCAAGTACCCCGGCGTTACTCTCTCCACCCCTAACACCCACCTTATGAACCTCTCCTGCGTCGCCTCCATCGCTTTCCTTTCCCTCCAACCCCATACCTCCACCCCATAACTCCCCACCGTCCACACTAGTGAGTCGAATAGGGATAGCCTTCTGCTCACGTCGTTCCCAAACTTTCTTTTCCCAATCCCCCATACCTGCCTCATTGCCACTGCCGCCTTTCTTGCCCTTGTTGCCACCTGCTCTTCCTGCCCTCCATTCCTTCCTATCTCGTATCCCAAGTATGTGAACTTTGTCACCTCCTCTATCCTCCTTCCCTTCCAGCTCCAGTTTAGTTTCTTCCTTCTCCCCCCTCCTTTCGCGAATCTCATAATTTTCGTCTTTTCCACGTTCAATTCTAGCTTCTTCCTGTCCAGATACCACTCTAGCCTTCCTATCATTCCCCTCAACTCCCCTTCGTCCTCTGCCACCAACACCACATCATCCGCGTACGCGAGAGATCTTACCTTTACCCCTCCTATCCTTACTCCCCCCCATCCCCCCTTTCTCAACTCTTCCTCTAGGTCCGCCGTCAACACGTTGAACAGGTGAGGGCTCAGGGGGCACCCCTGCCTTACCCCTCTCGCTGTCCAGAAGTTCTCCCCCTCCTCTCCTCCTACTCTTACCCTACTCCTCGTCTCCGTATATATCTCCTCTATCCTTCTTCTCAAGTCCTCACTTACCCCCCTCTCCTCCATTGCTCTCCATAGCACCTCCCTATCTACGGAGTCGAACGCTGCCTTTAGGTCGATGAACAACGCTACCATTTTTCCCCCTGGTTTCTCCGTCCTTCTATTTATGAGGTAGTTTAGCACGTATACGTTGTCCATCGTTCCCATACCTCTCCTAAACCCTGTCTGGTTCTCCGGCACCACTCTACCCTCCTCCATCTCTACCACCAGCCTTTCCGCCAACACCGATGCATACACCTTGTATAGTGTTGGCATCACCGTCACCCCCCTGTACTCCTCTACCCCACTCCGTCCCCCTTTTTCACGATCGGGACCACCACCCCCTCTTTCCATTCTTCCGGCCACCCTTCCCCTCTCCATACCTTCTTTATCATTCCCCATGCCCCCTGCACTTCCATCCCTCCATACCTCCACACTTCGTTTGGTATTTTGTCCCCCCCCCATTGCTTTATTATCTCTCAACTTTCCCAATACCTTTGTTACCTCTTCCCACGCTATCTCATCCCTTTCTTCCCCTCTTCTCCTCCCTACTTGTCCCCTCACTACTCGCCTTTCTACTCCTCCCAGTACCCTCATGAAATGCTCCTTCCACTCCTTCATTTCTATCTTCTCGTTTATTCTGTTCCTCCTCTTCCTCCCCCTGTTCACTATCTCCCATACCTCTTTCTCACTTCTTACTTCCTCCGCCTCTTTTATGAACCTGTCCGCCTCTTCCTTTCTCTTTTCCTCACATTTTTGCTTATACCGTCTTTTCAGCTCCCTGTACTCGTCTACTTTCGCTACCATGCACTCCTCGTCCCACCACCCCACTTTTCTCTTCTCCTTTTCTCTCCCTCCCTCCTCTAGCCCCCTTCTCAACCTCCGCAATCCCTCCTGCAGCTCCTCTTCTAGTCCTAGTCCCCTTTCCTCCCCTATCCCCGCCACCTCCTCTCTGAATCTCTCCCTTCCCCTCTCGTTCCACCCGCCCCTCTCTGTCCCGCCTCTGTTTCCCTCTCCCCTTTTTCTTTCTCTTCTCTCCTCCCTTATCCTCACTATTAGCGGGTGGTGGTCCGATTCTACCCCTTCCCCTACTTCTAAGCTCTCTATCCTATCCACTATGCCTACCTCCCCTACTACATAATCTATAACCGTCTCCCCCCTTGCCCCTGTATATGTGAATTCCCCCCTCTCGTCCCCTTTCATCATCCCATTCAAAATCCCCCAACCTCTCTCCTCCAGCCACCCCACCAATTTTCTCCCCTCCGTGTTCTCCGTTCCATCCTTCGAGTTCCTCACCCCCTCTTCCTCCTCTCCTAATGACCCCCCTCCTTTTGTACCCGTCCTGGCATTAAAATCTCTTATTAGCGTCTTCCCCTCTTTTTCCCCCTTTTCCGCCCACTCCTCCATTCTTTCTAGTTTCCTTTCCAGGTCCCCGCTGACGTATACTCCTACAAAATTCCACCCCTTTGCTCCTATTCTTGCCCTCACCTCTATTAATCCTTCCTCTCCTATTGTTATCTCCCCTTTGCCTCCCTCTACTAGTTCCTTCCTTACCCCCGCCAACATTCCCCCTTTCGCCCTTCCCATCCTGTTGTCCCTCCTTGCCGCCTGCATTTCCCATATGAATCCCTTCGGTAGTTTCCCTCTTATCGCCCCCCACCCCTTCTCCTCCACCCACGTCTCCATCATTATTATAATGTCCCACCTTCCTATCCTTCCCCAGAATTCCGCATCTTTTCCTGCCAGCCCCGCTACATTCCACCATACTACCTCCCACCCCTTCCTTCCTTCCCCCCCTTTCCTTGCCGTCTTTCCCTCTTTCCTACTCACTCCTAACCGCCCTTCTCCTGTGGCCCTCCTTTTCCTTCCCCCTGTTTCCCCTGTTCCTCCTCCCTTGCTGCTTCATTTCCCCACTCCCTCCCCTTTATGTCCCTTAGCACCTCGTTTCTTTCGTCCCACTTCCACCAGCATCCCTCTATCATTACCCTACTATATCTCACCCATACCCTTTTACCCCTCCTTCTTTCCCCCTCCGCTATTGCCTCTAGCTTTCTCTTCATCTTCCTTTCCCGCCACGTTAAATCTGCCTCTATCCTCTCCTTTCTACCAGCTAGCTTCTTCTTTTCCTCCATCACTTTTCTTTTCGTTTCCTCTTCTTTTAATTTTACGACCACTATCTCTCCCCCTCCCCCTACCTTTTTGGCCGATTCTATTCCTTCCTGTATTCCCATGATCCTAAATAGCTCCTCCACTCCCTCCTTGACTGTCTTTCCCTTCTCCTCCATACCCCTTATCACAATGTTCTTTCTTCTCTCTTCCCTTTCTTTCTCCTCCATCTTCCATTCCAGCTCCCTAAACCTTCTTTCCATCTCCTCCCCTCCGTCCTTCACACCTCCTATCCGCCTCTGCTCCACACTTATCTCCAGCTTTTCCATCCTCTCCTCCAGCCGCCGCCCTCCCGACCCTCCTAATCTCTCTACCTCTTCCACCCTCCTCCCAAGTTCTCGTACTTCCTTTTTTAATTCTTCCTTTTCCTTTTTCCATTTTTCCCCCATCTTCCACATTTCTTCTTTTAGCCCTTCTATCTCTCCCTTGAGCCACTCCTCCTGCCCTTTCGCCCTTTCCCTTGCCTCCTCTGTACCTTCTGCTATCTCTTCCCTCATATATTTTAACATCTCAATTATGCCCCCTTCCTGTCCTCCTTTCCCTGTTGGCGATCTCGCTACCTTCTTACTTGTATATTCTTACTTGAATGTATATACCTTTTCTAGACATTTCGCGGGTAAATTGTAACAAAACTTTCTTATTTTACGTAAGAATGAATACACGAATCTCTGAGCGTGAAGTTGCGTATCGACATTGCGAGGATGCCGGGCGAGGCACGAGAGCCGCGAGAGTCTGGAGGCTACCTCGATCATGATCACTTTGCGAGGCAGGCTCGTGCGACAGTCTCGCGCTACCTCCAGTATGATATTTGCATCGCCCGAGCCATGCGATTTTTGATCTTGGGGCCGCGAGGCACCTTTGAGCACGTCGAAAAATCGACGGCTGATGCCTCGTACAGTAATCATGGTCGAGGTAGTCTCCAGAGTCTCCACTCCGCGAATGGTGTGCCATGCGAGGCAGCCCCGCAATGGCGATCCGCAGCTCGAGAAACACGCGGACGATCCAGCCTTCGCTATCCTCGAGGGTGGACAGGGCCCAAACTACCTTTCTCACTCCCTCAAGATTTTGTATTTCACTCGCACCAAGGACCGAGCGGGGCGTCATCGGCCCGCGTAAAGTTCGAATGCGCAAAGGTTTGAAAACGCGGCGAGTGCCCGCGCATACTTGCGGAGTGTTCCTTCATCACGGCCAGGCAAATGGGAAAGGATAATGGTCAAACGAAATATAAATTCTTCGCTAATAATGTCGGTGATACGTCAAAAGTATATGCACGGGATAATCAAAAATTCTTTCCTGTGCACCAAACAGTATTCCAGGAAGTACATGCAATCTACGTAAATGTATCAGCATACCACCAATCCTAATGAGAAAGAGAGGAACAGGACGCGTATGTCCGTCCCTTTCCCACTATCTTCTGTTTATCCTCTCAGCATCTGTAACCAATGCAGCGACAACGCTAACTGATCAGTTTCTTGTCGTTTGCACTGCGGTGAAGGCGCAGAAAGCAATCGGGCTTTTATCTGATGCGCGGATATTGATATATGGAATATTCATAATTTGTGAATTGTTCCATTTCCGCGTGGTTCGTTACTGTAGTGCTGATAACTGTATGTGTGTGATCATTCACATTCATCATTGTCATGGAATCAAAGAAGGAAGCCGCAGATGCAAGAAATAAACGCTATTTGGAGGATGGCACAAAAAGGAAGCAGCCTAAGTTATTTGCAAAACGTTTGTCGAAAAATAGAAAGTATCGAGAAAGGTAAGTTACGTGTTATGGTACAGATTTGTATGAAGTCACAGTTTGAGATGTAGTAGTAGCACGGTATTTTATTGTATATAATACAGTATTATTCATATTCTTCAAATATGTATATCAACAGCTATCTTTGACGCTTTACGTACACATATTCTATGCTATGCGTACCGGACCGCATGTCGTTATTTTACCCCTCTTGCCCCACTCATTCTATTCCAATTCGTATGTTCATCATTATTTAGTTAATTAATAATCCGATTTATACCGTGTTTGGACTCATTTTCTTGTGAAAAACGTCAGCAGCGCGTTCCTGCAACTTTCATGCCGATGAGACGCAATGTAGAAATTTTAAATTTCGTTATATATTTTATACAAATTATATGCGTTTTATTACCATAAAACGTTCAAACTATACGCGTTTCGTTAGGTATGCTTCCTTTATGATGCAGTTGCGACTATTTCAATGGTTGTACGTAGTTTCGAATGGATAAAACATATACTTTAGATTTTATTTAGGTGATGTAGAAGATAATGTTTAAAATTAGCAACAGTCATCGATGATTTGCGATTCGATGTTCAGCATATGTAGTTACTTGTTGAATACGAAATACACAGTGCTTTTTCTTCTGTGGAATTTTGTCCGCAATATATACGTCCATGTGTACCTTCAGCGAAATTTTTTCATTGAAAAGCGCAGTCTTCGAAACATTCTCCAGGCCTCACTGGCAACTTTTGTCCCAACCCGGGCAATGTTTACGACATCTCAAGTACCCTGCAGTTGTGGATACAGCTACGCGAAAGAAAATTCTATTCCGTAGAAAGATATTTTCACACAGATTTTCTCGTACACGTTACACGATGTAATATCGGTTTCGACCAAAAATGGTCGACATTGTATCATGTTTGCGCTCATCATAATCAGGAAAATGTTATGAATATTTGAAAGAAATATTTATGCAGAAAAAATTAAAAGTAAAAAAGTTGAGCCGTTATGGTTATTGAAAAATTGTTGTGTAACCTGCAGGGTTGCCAACAACATTATGCAGGACCGCTTATTTAGCGGGAAGGAACACCTACGGGAGTGGTGCACAGTGGTCCGAATCGCCGAAAACGCGATTAAAAATCCTTACGTTCACATTTCACGCTTTATCATTATGAAGATGGTCATTCCAGGGAAAATTCCAGGAAATGTAACATGCGATTAAAAACGACCATCGCATAATTTCTTATATTTCAGTGATTTATAACTTTTTATATATTTCAGTAACATAGAATGAATGCACAATTTCATCTTATATAGATAAATGAAAGCATTTTCAATATCTGAAATGTGAATTTTTACACATTATTGACTTTCCAGTTTCCGCGTGCTCAATAGCTTTTACTATCATAAAAACGCTATCTGTGTTAATTTTTCAAAAGTTGATGCCATAATTAACTGCAAATAACACAATCAAATCAGACAGTACGGTAATAACAATTTTGACCTCGGAATCAGATTCTGCGACCCCAAAAATCACTGGAATGACCATCTTCATAATGATAAAGCGTGAAATGTAAACGTAAGGATTTTTAATCGCGTTTTCTGCGTTCGAACCGCTGTGTTGTGGTAATGTGTGCGTCAGCGATCGCCATCACGCGTCCGTTACCATCGCTCCTGTAGGTTTTCGCCCTCCGCTAAATAACGCTGTGTCTCTGTATTAGCAGACTGAGACGCTGGCTTTATTTCTCGGCTGCTACGACCCCCCGTTCGATCCTTCTCTTTTACGACCCATTGACAGCGACAAAGTAACCGCGAGAAGCGGAGAATGCTGTTCGCTGAATACCTATACCTATATCGTACAAATTCAATTTCGAATCGAGGGACGTCTTTTATTACGTACCAACTACTCCAATAAGTGAAAATTGTTTAATATACATATTCCTGTTTAGTATCTGTTCCATCGGACATAATGGTACCAACGTTTTTGTTTTTATGAATGAGTTACTGGAAACGATGTCAAGGTCAAGTTAGTTTTTTGTAATAGAACGGTATATTCTTTTATTGAGGTGTCACAGGATGGTATTTCGATTTCTCGCTATGTATCTATTTGAGGATTTAGTCCGGGTAATATGTAATCGGTATCCCCACCGATGTGTAGGGTTGACTTTATCTGAAATAAACAAACATAACCGAGATCTTGATCACATTGAATGATCAATGAAGAATAACGTATCTGTCCCCGTAGAACGTTCGGTCCCGTTTCCTGGCATATCGATCGTGAAATTTTTCATACATTCCTGAGTACGAAAAACATCTATCCGGACGTAAGAAAAGTAATTGCATTTTTTTTACTGAAGGTAAAATCCAACTGACTCCAATGGCCATGCAGGCAAAAAATTTGCCAATGTGGGCTACAGGCAGGCAGCACTTGCCGAAAAACCGAAAACAACGCTTCGCGCTCCCATCGACTCGCCTTATGCGAGGGTAACGGTAGTCGAGGTCAGTCCCACGCTTTCAAAAAGCTGTCAAGGCGGAGGGATGCGCGGGAAAGCGTGCTCGTTGACGAGAACCAGACGGGTCTCCAACACCGGCGCGCTGAAGCAGGGTTTACTTCGCGAAAGGCAAACGACACGTGTTTCTCGGACCCTTCGTTTCGTTGTTGGTTTACAACGTTCCATAAAACCGGCCTATCCCTTGTGCGCCGTATTTTCTGAGTGTGCAGAAGGACAAAATGTTTGTTTGGAAATATTTGTATTCCCGATGTAATTTATTCTAAATGTGGTCCTGTGTACACGTCTCTCTCTCTCTCTCTCTCTCTCTCACTCACTCTCACTCTCACTCTCACTCTCTCTCTCTCTCTCTCGCTCTCTCGCTCTCTCGCTCTACAGTATTATAGACTACCCTCAAGGAGGAACATTCCACGCGACTTACAAAATTTTCAAGATCGTGGAAATTGACTTTTTTTCATTAAATTATAATTGCTGAAGAAAGAGACAGGTAAGGATGAGCTTTTCAGTGCTTACGCTGGGGAAGTAAGAGTACTTAATAAAAATTGTCACTTAAAAGAAAATTTAAACCGTTTATACTCCAATTGTTTTAAACAAATGCAATTTTATACTAGCAGGGTACTATTTAAAAATTTGAAAAAAATTAGGATACAGCCCTACTTGTGTTCTTTATGGTCACGTTTTCAGAAACGCGAACACTTTAAAATTAGTCGCATGAAAATTAATTGATTGTGACGCTGCGCTGCTCAGCACCCGCTCGACAGACTGAGCCGTGCGTGCTACAATATCTGTCATCTATTTCTTTCATTCCTAACCTTGCGTGGCCTTGAAAGTCATAGTACACCATATGGTTGAATTTGTCTTGAGATTTATACACTTTCATATATCGGGTAATGAAATATGTAGCATTCCATTTAAAAAACTGAAGGTCACCTTCGGTTCACGGAAAATATCGCGAACACCAAAAGATGACATACCGTATTATGTTGGATATAAAAAATATTAATAGTTTTCCTCTTTCAGTTTTTATCAAATACTTACCATTCGTGAGAACCCTATATAACAATATCAGATATACCCACTTGGCTGCTGCTAGTACCGCGCGGCTTAGCTAGTCCAGCCGGTATTGGGCGATGCAACGTCACATTCAATTAATTTTCATGCGACCAATTTTAAAGTATCCACGTTTCTGGAAACGTTTCTGCAAAGAGCACAAGTAGGGCTGAATCCTCAATTTTTTTCAAATTTTGAAATAGCGCCCTGCTGGTATAAAATTGCATTTGTTTAAAACAATCGCAGAATAAATGGTCTAAAAAATTTTTTTAAGTGACATCATGTTTTTAGGTACACTTACTTCCCTGGTGTAAGCACCCAAAAGCTCATTCTTACCTTTCTCTTAGTTCAACAGTTATAATTTAATGAAAAGAAGTAAATTTCCACGATATTGAAAATTTTGAAAAATCCTTTGAAATACGTTTATGTATCACTAAAGACCCCAATATATGCAAGTTTCACAAACGTCCCAAATGGTACTCCGAAAAGTGTCCGATTTCGCGTTGAATGACCCAGAATTCAAATGCGAAAAGTATTCTTTTCACACGCGGTCAAGTGCACGCGTGCCTGCATACACACACAGCCGCGTATCGCAGCGCAAACATGTCTCCTTGCGGCTGCCTTCGCTTGCGAGTAGCGGAGACGGTTGTGCAGATGTGTGCGTGTGAAAAGAAAACGGGCCAAAAGTGCATGTCCTTCGGTTTGCGTAGCGAAGGAATCGCGTTGTCTAATGCCGCGTTTACACCAAGGCGAACACGAACAAAAACATTGTTCGCGAACGGTTTCGTCTGATCTTGCCGCGTTCACACCGCCGCAAACATGAACAAAACTCAGTGTACGAATCGTATGTGAACGTTTTGTTCTATTTACGGCGGTGTGGACACGGCAAGAACAGACGAAAACGTTCGCGAACAATGTTTTTCTATTACGCTACGTCCCTCTTCGTATCGCGAAGATAAATTAGAATGATATTCACAGTAATGCAATAATAATAATATTTTCATAAATAAAGCATCGTAACATTTGTGATGTTTCCCTAATGATAAATGACACCAAACACGATATAATTTGGATAATACATATTTAGTGGTAATCGCGTCGGCCGCAGAGGAGGACAGCGAAGGAAAAAGATAGGGACAATCGGCTGTCCTTTCTTCCACTCGCTCTCTTTTCGTACGTTCCGAGGCTTTCGCTCACATCGAGACTTTACTGTACTATATCTTCTTTTACTATGCCTGCTTTTCTTTTCTATTGTATGTTTTTCTTATTTCTATGTATGTATCACGTGTTACCGATTATTGTCTCTTTACGTGTAGGCAACGATTAAAAAGAGCAGCGTGCCTTGCGGTAGGTCAGGGCATCGTGGCGGAAGCAGGTACGCGTGCAGGTACCTCGTACGACGAAACACTTCCCAGCACATCTGCTGCGCATGATTTTCCTACGAACATAATGCAAGAAGAAGACGCAGGAAATTTTCAAGACTTCCCAATTATCGAAGGAATTGTAGAACAAGTGGATTTCGATACAGACGCGGAAGATATTTTAGAAGAAATACATTTCAATGCGGACGAAGAGGAAATTGAAGAACATGTGCATTTCGAGTCGAACGAAGAAGAAATTGATTTCGACGCAGACAGGGATGAGATACATTCCGTAAGAGACATCAACGAAGAAACGGATGAAGATATTGGAATTGATGCCGATTACTGTGTGGTGGAGAATGCAGAACCAGAACAGCCGGAAAATCCAATTTCAGAAGGAAGAGACTTCGTTGATTTTCCGTATGTTTTCGAACAAATAAAACATCTTCGAAAACATTCGACTATTGGCTGTGGCATCGAACATTTTGAAATAATTAGATGTCAACGGAATGGACTAGAAAATGTGTATTATGTAGAGTGCAAAATGTGCAAATACACAAAGTGCATATCCTGTCTTCGGAAGAGTAATTCCACTATGGATATCAACAGCGCCGCTGTTTCTGCAACAATGATGACGGGCGGCGGATATAATCAACTGGAGGACATACTGACTGTCGTGAACGTGTCCTGTATGACGAAAAGGATCTACGAGAAATGTCAGATTGAGCTAATCGATGCCCTCGAAGTGGCCGCACAACGCGAAATGGAAGATGCTGGAAATGAAGAAAAAGCATTAGCTATCGAAAGAGGCGACGTACATGCAGAATCCAATCTACCGTTGATCCCAGTTGTCGCGGATGGCAGCTGGATGAAAAGATCCTACCGCGGAGGAGATTACAATTCTCTTTCTGGCGTGTGAGCCATCGTGGGATACCACACGAAGAAAGTGCTGTACATCAGCGTGAAGAATAAATTCTGCATGACTTGCCAAATAGCAGGTACGAGGAAGGAAGAACCGCGCGAGCATCGTTGCTTCAAGAACTGGGGTCGTTATCAGAGTTCAACTGGCATGGAGAGTGTTGCTATTGTCGAAGGATTCAATTGCAGCATAGATATGCACGGCCTAATATACCATATATTAGTTGCCGATGGCGATAGCAGTGTGTACAAGAAGATATTGGACAGTAATCCATATGGAAAGTATATGGTGCAGGTACAAAAAATCGAATGCACCAATCACCTGTTACGCAATTTCAGCAAAAGAATAAACGAAATCGAAACAAAAGGCCGCAATAAAGATCTAAGAGCTGTCGTACAGAATAATGCTCTTCGCCTGCGTACTGGTATAAAAAAGGCTGCGGAATACCGGTTGCGAGAAGAAGTACCACTCGAGGAACGAATTCAAAATTTGAAGCAAGACTTGAAAAATGTACCGAGTCACGTTTTCGGTCAACACAAGGAATGTCAGAAGTTAGCATACTTCTGTAAGAAATACTCTGATCCCAACAGTGTAGACTACGTTCCACAACTAACAAGGGGAGTCCACAGTTATCCATTTAAAAGAATTAGTGAACGTTACTACCGCTACCTTTTTTTCTCACTATTCATACAGTGTGGAAAAAATAAAGTGTGGAAAAAATAAAGTGTGGAAAAAATAAAGTATGAAAAAATATATAGACACAGGCGGAATCGAACTCACGACCGCAACAACGCCACGCTGACGTCTTACCGAACGCTCCACGGCATATTCTTAAGTTGTGGTTATGGCTTTTATGGTTTCCATCGGCGCTATGAAATGTTTAATAATTTACATGTAATTATCTCTGTTATTAAGGCCCAATGGCACAAACGCTCGGACACGTATTTACTTATTTTCGACATAGATCCATCGTGCCAAGGCTCATCAAAATCGATGTACACCTCACTGTGGACTTCCCTTGTAAGAGAAGCTGGTATTTATGAAAGTATCGAAGAAGCGATGTAGCAACTTTTCGTTAAAGTTGACAGTTTGCTGCGCGGTCTAAATAACAATGCTGTTGAAGGTTTTAATAACATAATTGCTAAATTCATCGGAGGCAAAAGGATAAACTTTGGACGAGGAGGCTCGTATCAGGGTAGAGTCTCCGCTGCAGTCGTCCAATATAACACAAAAGAGGCGTTCAGAAGATTGGGTACGGCAATGAATAAAGAGCCGCCAACCATGGTAAGAAAGCTGGAAGGACGTCGGAAGCGCGCAGCAGAAAAAGCAAGGGAGTATAAAAAAGAAGCGAAAGCATCCTCCTTTCGAAATAACAAACAATCGTGCGACCAGGATTACGGCCCCAACGCGGCAAAACCAGATATGGAAGAGACAGTATACTCTTCCGAGTGTAAAAGGCACGTGGATATACTCCTTCACTGGCAAACGAGGCGAAACGAGATCCAAGTGGAAACTCGCGATCAGGCGAATAGCGAAAAATGGATTGGTTATAGGAAGAAATTATTAACTGCATCCAATTTCGACAAGGTATGCCGATTACGAAAGACTACACCACGGGCAAATACTGTGAAGAGTATAATGTACCCGCAACTCCACAATTTACATTCTCTCCAATACGGAAGGGAAAATGAGGCAAACGCCTTGAATCAAATGCAAGAAGAATTAGGAATGCATATTCTACCGTGTGGCCTCTTCATCGATCACACTGTGCCTCACTTAGGTGCAACTCCTGACAGCCTCGTGGACCATGATAAAATCGTCGAAGTAAAGTGTCCTGAATCGGCCATGGATTTATCACCTGCTGAAGCAATAAAGCAACTTGATAATATTAGGCGTATTTACAAGGGAAATGAAATGAATAAGAATCATTATTACTATTATCAAGTGCAAGGACAATTGCACATAACGAAAAGGCAACGGGCCTATTTTTGTTTATGGACGCCAAAAGGAATGAAAGTTACCACAGTTTCGAGAGATGATCGATTCTGGGCGACAGAGATGGAGGAAAAACTGAAGAAGTTCTATGAGGACTGTTAACGCATGTTGCCAGAAATTATAGATAGTCGATACAATCGACAACAGCCGATTAGAGAAACTCCGTACATAAAAACAGGAGGAGCAGGTACGAATACACAAGAAACTACAAAAATCTATGGATGAAAACATCGCAATAGCACCGGCGAGTGCATCCAGCGCATATGAAGAGCTGTCGAATCAACCAATTACAATTCAAAGTCACTGTTGCACCAGCGAGTGCATCCAGCGCATATGAAGAGCTGTCGAATAAGTAATTGCAATTTAAAGTGACTATTGCACCGGCGAGTGCATCCAGCGCATATGAAGAGCTGTCGAATCAACCAATTACAATTCAAAGTCACTGTTGCCCCGGCGAGTGCATCCAGCGCATATGAAGAGCTGTCGAATAAGTAATTGCAATTTAAAGTGACTATTGCACCAGCGAGTGCATCCAGCGCATATGAAGAGCTGTCGAATCAACCAATTACAATTCAAAGTCACTGTTGCGCCGGCGAGTGCATCCAGCGCATATGAAGAGCTGTCGAATAAGTAATGTGGAGGCGCCTGGCGTGCGCAGAGTTACTGAGCTGCGATGAAGGGAGTTCGAGAGCAAAGAGTCTGAAGATTAGTCTAAGCTAATCTACTGGACTGGGCTGCGGAGGCTACCTTCGTAGCCCAGCCCTCTGTTTCTTTAAAGTGTTTCAGAGAGCACGAAACCCCACGACGAGGGACAAGGTGTCGGGGGACTGCCACCGCGGCCTGGATACGCGTTCCCGAATTCCCCGTCTGTGCTACGACAGAGTAGCAGTCCGCAGTGGAGCGCGGACATACGTGGAAACGCTTCTCTAGCCCTGTTGGCGTGGATCTTGGCTCTTCCCCGGTTTGTGCAAACCAAGAGGTCCGCGTCGACAGGGTGGACAGCAGCCGGGAAATGGCATCACCAACCACCAGTTGGACAAGCGGTGCGACTGCTTGGATCGGCTGAAGGAGATGTCGCGAAGACGAGAGCGTTAACAGGACGCACAGGACGGTCCCGTGGGTCAGCATCAGAAGCCACGAAGAGGAATGGGGCCATCTCAAAGCCAAGGCCTGAGAGAGGGAGAAGAGGACAAGAAGCCCAGAAGATAGAAAATGCAGACGAGCTGGGGTGCTGGGCAGATTGATCGGGGAACGGGCCGATAACATGCTCATGGGCTGTGATCCCCTGTTATCGGTTCCGTCTCGCCTTTCCATCTTCCCGGTTCTTTCAGCTCCAACGGATTCTCTCAAATGAAAGTAAATCTTAATGCTTCTCCGTCTCTTTTGCATGGAATCCGGAGCCGCGAAGGGATTGAAGTTTCAAGCTTGTACGCCCACCGGAAGGACATCGAGGACGAGTCCCTGGGGGAGAGGGTCGATCGCGACCAAGGATTCGACGAGGAGGAGGGAACGTCGCCGAAGCAGTGGAGACGTCGTTGGACGTCCTTCTGGAGGAGGCTGCCTGCAAACGAGGCAGCGCTGGAGTCTGCACGGGGTTCCGGAGGTTGCACGGGGTTCCGAAGGCTGCACGAAGGAGGATGTAGCGTCGGAGCGTTGGAGTCGACGTGGGACGTTCCAGAGTGGAGTTCCAGGGACGTCGCGGGACAAGGACCAGGGGCGTTTCGTCGAGGGAGAATTAGAAGCCCCGCGGTACCCGTGCCTGACTGCTGGACCCGGAGCTCTCCGTGGATTTCGTCGTGGGACACACGGAAGAGGAACGCGCCCGGAGCTCCCCGTAGATTTCGTCGTCGGACCAAGAGCCGCAGGGTTCCAGAGACGTCGTGGGACAGGAAGCTGCAGAGTTCCAGAGACGTCGCGGGACCAGAAGTTGGAGCGTTTCTTCGTGGCAGATCGAGAAGTCCCGTTATACCCACGCCTTGCTCAGGGTTTTTCCGTGGTTTTTCCCTGAGCGAGAAGGCAAATGCCGAGGCGGATGTCTGAAGAAGCCACGGGGCTGCACGACCACTTCTTCAGGCAGGGGTACGAAGATTCCGAAGAGGATTCAATGCGGCCGAGACGTCCGCTCTTCCAGAGGGGAGAGCAGTGTTGCGAGCACCGGGTATAGGCCCGTGCATAACCTGCTGGTGCTCGTAGCTGAAGATGGAAGAAGGTCGGCCCTCTTCGAGAGGACAATCTGGACGACGACCAGAAGACTGTCTTGTACCGAACTGTTTTGTAACCGATATTGCTCTATGTAACAATATAGTTCAGTCGTGTGTACTCCCGTGTAATCATTATTCTATCCTTTGAAAAAATTTCATAACATCGGTGTTTCCCAATATTTTTTAATACTTTTTTTTTATATTATTTGTTAATAGCCAACGGTTATATGGACAGGAACATTAAAAGAATTGAAGCATCTTTTACAAATAAAATAGTAATAAACCCCGTAAACATTGTGTTTCATAATACATCCAGTTCAGAATTCGTTCATGAAATCCGCTACTGAAAATGCGCACGCTGGATGCGCGTGATTATTATGTGGTCGGCTCCTCGAAGTGACAGAAAATATAACCTATGTATATGCTATATGAAAATAAATGTTTAGCGTCTATTTCGTATTTACATTCGTGAATTTTTTATCATCCTTCCGAAACATTATTATTATGCCGCAACAGTGTCTTTAGGAAATCGGGTATTGAGTATAGGTTATGTTTTCTCTGTCACTTTGAGGAGCGGATTTTCTGTCTCTTGGAGGACCAGATTTTCTGTCCACAAAGTGACAGAAAACATAACCTATGCGCTATACCCGATTTCCTAATGATACTGTTGCGACGTAATAATAATGTTTTGGAAGGATGATAAAAAGTTCACAAATGTAGCGTAAAAGAACGAAATAGCCACTAAACATTTGTTGTTATGTAGCATATACATAGGATATATTTTCTGTCACTTCGAGGAGGGGACCACATAATAATCACGCGCATCCAGCCTGCGCATTTTTACTAGCCCAATTCAACATGCAACACAATTTTATGTATAATGTTTGTTCATAACTGCTTCATATATGTTATAAGTGTATTTCATGTTCTGTCTCAATGTTTTGCTAATGAAAAAATGACTAACCTAACAAACTTCATTTTCTGGGGACATCTCCTCATCTATTTTTCCTTTTCACTTATAATTCCTTACTGCTAACGTAGAATATTGTAACTGTACGAGAGTGTACTTGCACGATCACGGAAGCTTCTCGCGATCGCGAATTAGTTTTAGAATTAATTTAGTATAAGATAGTCGTTAAGAATAATCGTTAAGTTTATACTAAGGTCACAGACACTTTATATTTACAGGACACTGAACAATAAAGTACTAGCTTAGACACTTAAATTAACACAGTACAGCACGGAACTTAATTAACTAAGCCACGAAAGCACGCGGAAAATTGAGCGCGAACTGAGTCGTTCGAATGTAGAGTTACTGGAACGTTCCAGGAAGCACGCAAGTACGTAAGCAAAGACTGTTACTTATCGAGAGGACGATTCGTAGAAGAGAGAGCGATCGCGGTGATGGATCGGACCGTTTCGCCGAATTCTGTGACGTCAGCACCCCACCTAACAGCTGATCGTCCTGAGCAGGACGAGAACCGTAACGGTAGAACAAAGCTGTTTACGCGCTGAAGCGAGAGAGTTGCCTAATTAGCTGAGGTGCGCGTCAACAGATGGCCCGACCGATCTCATCACCGCGATCGTGCATACCGCGATCTGGTCGCGTTAGTCTGTTTTAAACCGCGCGCGACATCGGCAGCGAGTCAGCGCCGGCTTGGCCTGAGGCCGTTTGGGCCAATCCCAAACAGTAACATAAGCACATTTCAAGTAATTGAAATGTACAATGAATTTTCTACGTTTGCAGTACTAGCCGACTTTCCGTTTAAATTTTTATAAGTACAACGCAACAGCTGAAAATTTCTTTCCTTATTCAGAATAGAATACGGAAATAGCAAACAGCTTCCTCGCGCGTGCAGCAGGCAGCGGCGTATCTATGGGTAATACCATTTCAGTGCAGAAAAAACCTGCTGTACTACCGACCTGCCGAATCGGCCAGACCACGTGACGTGTCTACCCCCTTAAGGAAATCAAGTATTTTGAAAAAAGCTTAATTTCTCCATAATATTTCTGATTAGATAACATGCTTGGTATAATGATTTTCTGACATTATGATGAATTGTTGTTGCGCATCCTATTTTAACTACTCATCGTATTTCATCAATTTTTGGGCATATCCTTAAAGTGTTTTGGGAATCGCGATTGTACAAGGACTTATAATATCCCCATCTCACTGTTCCGCTATTTGTCTATACATAATCAAGTGAGAATAAACGTACTTTAGAGCATTTGTTTTTCAATCTATTAGATATCAGAAAAAGTTTGCAAAATAAAACTTGAAAAACGGGGACTATAGAACTGCGAACTTTTTCCAGTATTTGATAAATTATGTAAATTATATTAACCCTGAGAATTTTATTTTGTTCCAATCTATTGCCGATACATTTTATTAAGTGTGGTGTATCTGAGAAGGCATATATAACTCGACTTTCATCATATGGGATTTGAAAGCAAAATTTACAATTATTGACATCACCGGATATAACAAATTGTTTCCACAAGTTTCTGTTAGTTGAGGCACCATCACAATACCATGAACTTTTCCTCCAGCCTTTTCAATTTGCAATATGGCTTATAATAGCAATACAGCCAAAATGTTCGTTTTTGTAGTGCATTTGGAACCAAACATAGCAATCGGTTGATAAAAATTATAACTCCACGAAGAAAACATAAAAACTAATCCATGATCAGCCTGATTGTTTATGTTTGAACATTCTTCAGATTGAGCTCCGAAATCTTGTAAGCCATTAAAAGTCGTAGTCTTCATGTCAACCTCAATACTCGATCTTACTAGTATTTCGTCAAATGATATAATACCACTTCGAGCCATTGATGGATAACATTCTAATTGCTTTTTGAAAAGCTCAAAAAACCGTGTGTCAAAGCCACAACCTGTGTTCGACTCATGCAAATACTTGGATATAGTGAACTTAGCGGGTCAGGGTAAAATGCCATTATTTCTAAGCATATTATATGTTGCAGAACTTCATATCGCGAACATAAAAATCGGCTTTCTTTTTATATAATAGTATAGATATAGATAGATAGATAAGAGCGAAGTTCACATTAACTTCAATTTACGTCCGGTCCAGGGTGGTGACACTCCATACTTGTGATTTTATCATGGATAACGCCATCTGAGCGGATTGGTGTAAAACTAAATTCATAAAATTACTGTAGGCGGGAACTTTCAAACGTGGGTTTAGTACTATTCAGTTATAGCGAATTCGGTGCCTCGCACTGACTCTGCACTGGTGTCAGAAAATGACTCGGGTTAGTTGATTCTTGTAGAGCTATTTTCGTTTCTATCAGAAACAACCAATCCAAGTCATTTTCTGACACCAATGCAGAGTCAGTGCGAGACACCGAATACGCTATTAAATTCATCGAACTTCAGGAACGACTTAGATACAATTTCTGTACTACACATAATCATATTTTATGCATTCTTTATACAATTTAAAAGTGTGTGGTCGTACAGAAATTGCATCTGAATCGTTTTTATTTGAACAGAAAAAATTCAACGTTACACATTTTTTTAGTTAATGCACTCTTTTATTTTGGATATTAAATGCTTGTATTAATACATTGTTCATTTCTGGCCGATATTTGATATTAACTTTTTGTTTGATTACATTGTTAATGTTTCTACAAAACTGTACAACGCAGATTAATACAATTTCTTCTGTGATTAAATTAGAAATTATATCACAGTGTAAACAAATAAAACTAAAATGGACATATCTTTTTATGTATAGGTTCACCGTTTTTATAACATCGTGCGTGATATTTTCTGTGCGTAAAATGCACATAGTAATGTTATAACATTTACTTATGCATTCTAAAAAGTGCGCTCTATATTTTTTTAGCAGACTGTCTGCAGAGTTGGAATCTTTTTCGAAAATATGTAATTTACAAAACTCCCATTTTATGCGTGTATTAATAGTTTCATTCAACTTTTCTAACAAATATTCAATAATTCTGTTGTTAACGTTTGTGTCGATTACGTTTTCTAACTTTATATGAACTCGAGGTTCCTCGGTTATTATTGCATCCCGCGCGTCACTGTTAATGGTATTTAAATTTTGGAACTGTATTAAAGGCATTTCAAACGTTTGCTCACAATTAGTCATTTTACCATGACTAGCAGCCATGTGTTTTTAAAATAATGATTTATATGACTCGCTAAATTGTTGGCATGTTGGACTAATCAATCGCCCTCTGTGCTGCCTGATTTGCGGAAAAAAATTCTCCACGGCATCCTGGCGTAATTTGCGCGTATAAAATTGCTCATAGTTCATATCAAATATTCGTTGTGTTACATCAATAAATCCTTGTACTGTTAATATAAAATTTTGTAACAACGGAGGTACTTTGCGTTCACTTGTACCTTCTTTCTGAAAATACATTTTTTTAAGTGATTTTACGGCTTGGTTCCAGAAATGAACGTGGCTGTTGGTTGTAGTCACAGCTGAACGTAGTGGTTTACAACTGTTCTTGTCACCTTTCTGAGCATTCAAACTATCAAATAATTTATCAAAAAACATTATTATTTTAACTGTGCCATAGGCACGTTTACTCATTTTAAAAAAAACCTGTGGCGTCTGCTTCATCTGCAAAACACAAAACACAATCGTCTTGTACTTCAGATTACATTATTTTAATTGCACAATTATATTATCCTGATACTTACTATTTCGAGCCATACTACTTATGGCCGCACCCATGGAATGGCTATACACTTGTGTGGCATAACACACCTTCATTTTCTTGATCTTATTTCTTCGCACGTGATATTTTGTGATGTGGGGGATACTTCTGACATCTCCGCTTGTATGATCAATTTCGTAAAAACGAATTCATTAATTCCTGCTTTCATGGGAATTTCTTGCAAAACTCTTGCTATTGTTCGTTGCGAAGGGAGGTTGAACCATTTGGATAAAACGCGATATGCAGAGCCTGATGATTTGTATAATGCCAGGCACATTAACTTCTCTTTTGTCGTATATGTTCTCCCCTGTGGTGGACCTGATTTATTTAATAACTGCTTCATATAAAATTTTATGGAATCTTCTCCTGAATCGTTGTTTGAGGCAACAAATATTTGTTTGGCCAATTTCAATCTTTCTCTTAGTGCCATAGCTTGTTTTTTGTATATTCGATTTGTGGTTTGTAAACGTCTAACTTTTGTATACAAGCGTTTTGCTTTCGGGGTCAAATCTGCAGATTTTGTAATTCCTAAATCATTTAATAATGATTTTGGGACACCTATAAATAAAAATGATGAATAAATGTGTGCATAATAAATTTTGTCATTTTTTGATTTCATTAAATACAGTTTAATTATATATAATTCAAAATAATTAGTGTAATGATACAATTCATAATCATATTTTATCCTATATGATGAAAAGATCTTTGTATATTAACACAATTAAGTCATAATTTACGTGTGATTAAATTATCATAAATTATGGAAAATTTGAAAAATAACAAGTTAAATTTCCTTACACTCCTCCAATGTTGGTGTAACACAACGCTCGTCAATAGAAGGTTGTTCGATCTGTAACTGCATGCTTGTTAAATTCTGTGGTTCTTCTATGTTACAAGATGTAGACGATGATGCAACTGAATGTATATCTATAAAATAAAGTTCCATATTTTTTATATTTTTGAAAATAGTTCCTTATGTAGTTGTAATATTCAAAATTATTACCTGTCTTAGACGGTAGGTTCTGTGAAGGTACTGCAGTACGTTTTAAGAACATATTCGACGATTTGTCATTAATAGTGAAATGCTGATGGCATACAAGAAAATTATCAAATACTCTGGTAGGATCCATTTGAAACAATTTTGGATTTGCTAACACTTCAATCCACATGTTGAAACGTTCTCTATCTTTCATAGGATTAGGAAATCTGTGTCTGGATGATTTTCTATCTTCACATCCGGAAACATTTAGTGTCAACCCAGCCATCCGTAGGATGAGCCGGGTATGCTTCCTCACCCAAAACGGGTATACGCCACGGTTCCACAATCCAGCCTCACCACGCCACCAGAAGGGGCAATGGAAAAATCCATGAGCGCCGCAGAGCGTTTGCTGCGGGTGAGCTCTTTCGTTACTCCGGAGACTGAAGGCGGATGTCTCCGTCTTCAGCCTCCTTCGCATCCACGGGGACCCCGGGGAGGCTCACTGGTGCTCCCCAGCACTCACACTTGTTTGCCTGAAAAGGTAATATTGATTAATTAGTTGAGATGGGGTTTTTGTGAGTCGTTCGAGGCGGAACTCGAGCGACTCGGGCCTACTACTAAAAGGCTCAGGCGAGACTGTTTCCCTGCGAAGATTGCAGGGCTGTCTCGACGCTCCCGGACCTCTCCGATACCGGTTCGGGTAAGCCTTTTCGCTTCTTCTCTAGTCCCTTTAGCCAAAGGGTTTCTTCACAATAATCGGAGAATATAGAGAAGGCCTCCTCGGTCGACACGAAATATCGCGCCGCCTCCGACCATCTCCATTCTCCAGCCGGAACGAGATCTCGCAGTGCCGCTCTCTGCGGATCAAACAATGGACAATCAAGGAGGAAGTGGCCCACCGTGTCCGCCTCTCCCTCACAGACGCAGGTCTCGCTTTCTACAACCCTAAAGGTGTTCAAGTATGCCCGGAATTTTCCGTGGCCTGTTATAGTGCTCGACACTATTTTTTGCCGAATATATGATTATGTATACATTAATTGAAACATAACTGACCACGAAAAGGCATATACAATCTTCTTAAAAATCATGTAAGAAGAAAATAAGACAGAGAAAACAATTTGCATACACGAAATTTACGTACAATTTTAGAAAACTTATAACGCAGGCTAATTTATTGCGACACATTTTTTTGTCGATAAAGTTTATTGCTTTGAATAATCACTTGTTTACTGATTCTTAAATTTGAAACAATACGTCATTTTCTTTTAACTAATAATTGATAATTTAAAACAATGCCATTTATGTATCAGATGATATACTATTTACTTTACAGGAATTTCGTTTAACTTTTCGCGTAACCGATCGGCAAAAAATAGTGTCCAGCACTATAGTGCCTGCGTGCTGTAGTGGTTTGGTTTCATCCACTTTGCCGCCAACCTTTCTCGAACGTCCCTAAAGAAGACGTATGTACCGCGGCCCTTGTGGGAAACTTCCCACGAGGCTTGCCACATTTTTACTTCCTCAACCTTAACGCGGATTTTCGGATGTTCCGCCGCTGCGGAACAACGTTCCCGATCTTGGCATCTTGTCCTCTTCGGAGCTCGAAGAGGGCCCTATGCTGTTCAAGCAAGATGTCAACAGGAGTGACTCCCGCCACTACGCATAGGCTCTCCCAGGATGCCGTTCGATACGAACGGGTCATCGAAATAAGAACACGGCGCTGCATGGACTGTAACACCCCGATATCCCTCACCGAGCACAAGTCAGCCCAGCCAATCGCTGCATATGCTACCATAGGTGCAAAGACTCCTTTGTATACATAGGAGAGGGCACCGAAGCGGAGGCCCCATTGACACCTTGCTACCCTACCTAACGAACCTTCTCCATGAAGAGTGACCCGACGTTGTCACTTAGATATTTGTAGTGCGTGTGTACACGCATGCCACTGTCTAAATTGACGCCAAGATATCGCACCGATGGCTTCAATTTAATACTATTTTCCCCTATTCGGATGGTCGGTGGCCTATTTGCAAGGTCTGCCTTATTGTTTCGGACAGCCTTTCGCTTTCGATCGGGACGCGTTCCTTCCCGTCTGCCTATCGGGGCCCTCTCTATCCAGCCGCTTCTGAGCACGATTGCCTTAGTTTTGCGAGCCGATATTTCTAACTTTGCTGCTTCGCACCACTGAACGATGTGGTCAACAACACGTTGACTCCTCGTCTCCAGTGTGCGCCTCTCGTTTGCACTAACAACTACTATAAGGTCGTTTGCGTACGCGACGAACCTTTCCTCAACTGAGTCTTGAAGGGATCTCAGGAGATCGTCAAACATCAGGTTCCAGCAAGCCGGACCAAGAACAGAGCCTTGCGGGCATCCTCTTGTCGCTCGCTTGGATACCTCTATCGAGCCTATCGAGATCTTCACCCTACGATCGTCAAAGTAATTTTTAATCACTTCGAAAACATTTCGTGGGCAGTCTCGGGTTTTTAAGCTTTCTAATACTAAGGGCCACCAGATGTTATCGAAGGCGCCCGCGATGTCAAAGAGCAGTCCAATCACGTATCGGTGCTCAAGAGCGTCGACCGTGTGGCGCAGCTCCACAACTGCGTCCTCCGTCGACTTTCCAGCTACAAAGCCGAACTGTCGGCCCGAGATCCGTCCCGGGGCCAACGAAGTCTGGGTGAGTCGCTCCTTGAGGAGCTTCTCTAGAAGTTTCCCTACGACGGAGAGGAGACAGATTGGGCGGTAAGATTTCGGGTCTTTCTCGTCTTTGTCGTCTCCCTTTAGAAGGATTCGAAGCGAACCTTCCTTCCAAGTTGACGGAAAGACACCCCACTGATGGCACTCGTTGAATAGCCGCACCAGCTGACCGGGGATTACCTTGCATGCTGCCTTTAGGGCACAAACTTCAATGAGATCTGTCCCTGACGCTTTGTTGTTTTTAAAAGTCCTAACGGCATTTACAACGTCCACTTCCGTGAAAGGATCAGCGTCCGCTGTGCCGGGCGCGACTCGCGCGCTTTCCCTTATGACACGCTGCGCCGGCGTGTCATTTTCCTCCCGGTCATCGGGGACATAGACGTCCAAAAGTGAGCTGACAGTTTCTTCCGCGCTCAATGTATACCCGCTGCCACGCCGGAGGGTGCTAATCACCTTCGCCACTTGGAGTTTATTCGCCTGCAGCTTATACACGAAACCCCAGGGCTCCGAGTTCCCGTTCCTATGTAACATATCGTCGCCAGCTCTTGAGCTTCGTCCTTTTTACCATCCTGTTATACAACAGTTTAAGTTGGTGGCGAGCCGGCGCGTCTCGCTCCTTTTGGACTGTGCACGGCCTTCTTGAGCTCGGTTAGCTCCTGTGTCCACTATGGGTTGGACTTCCTAAACACTCTTTTTCTAGGCATAGCCGCGGTGCAGGAATCGGTGCACCGCGGTGCAAGCGCACTTGCCATTTCCTGAACGTCATCTGCGGAATCCAGCCGGAGGCCCTCAAGCCTCGATCTGGAGAGATCGGCAAGGCTTTCGGAGTACTGCTCCCAATCAGCCCGATTACTGTCGAACCGAGTGCCAGCGGGACCCCGCTCCACTGCTTGGGCCTTTCGGATCCCCAAACTGATATCCACAGCTCTGTGGTCGCTCGTGACCCAGTCACACCTCACGTTCCAGCTTTTGATGGAGTTCAGCATGGAAACAGACGCCAAAGTAACATCGATGTACGATTCTCCCTCTGACGTCCAATAGGTAGGCGGCTAAGCCACCCTATTAACCACTTCTATGCCATACGACCGTATGAGGGCTTCGAATTGGGCGCCTCTATCGTCTGTGCTCTGCGGGCCCCAGAGTGACGACCGGGCGTTGGCATCTACCGAAACTAAGAGTCTCTTCCCTCTCAGTGATTGAAACACCATCTCGAGATGCCTGAGGTGCCCCTCGATCTCGTCACTAAACTGGAAGTACAGTGAAGCCACATAGAACGAGAAGCCGGGAGCCAGCACTTCCGCACACGCACAGTGGGTCGTACTTACAATTAGCTGCGAGACGAATACCAAATCAAGCAGGTCATTACATAGGGCAACCATAAAGCCCACGGTCTTTGTGAGCTTACGGCTGCTACCTTTGCTCGTATCCCTAATCCAGCGACTGAATAGCTCGAGCCATCGCGTCTGACGTGTGGTTTCTGAAGAAGTAGGACGTCAAGGTGCTTCTTGGCTACGAGCTGCCTAACCTCTCCTGCTACTTTGCCAGAACGCTGCATATTCAATTGCAATGCTCTGACTCCCATGGTCGCGTTCGCGTGCGCGGATGGAGTCGCGTGCCTTGAAGGCCTTTCTTTATTCGCATCGCCCGAATGGGGTCCTACCTGACTGGGATCTAACTCTACTTCGGACGCTACGGGCGTGAGCGATGACGCTTTTCTACACGCCATCAATTCGCGGGCGCGGGCGCGGCATAAATCGCGATCTCACGGAGCTAGTGCCTATCTGTGCAGCTGCTGCATTATTTTCAGTTTACTCAGCCGGGCTACTTTGCCCGCACCTGAGCCGCTTCGCTCGCCTTACAGTTTCGATCTGAACGGTACGAAGACCGAGAACCTGTTGGGACTGCACCGCCGTCGGCGCGGTCGTACAGGACGCACACCCGGGAGCAGCCCGACAGGCGGAGCCCCTCGACTGGGCCTCCCGCATCATCGAGCGCGTCACCGGGCGGCTCCGCGGCTCGACAGCGGGTGCATCCATCGTTGTCCTCTCCATGCCTCCCGTCCGAGAGTTGCTGGAAGTCCGGGTGCTCCGCCGACACTCCACGATGACACGCCCGAGTCCAGCTCCCGCCCGCAGATCCGAATGGGGAGCGAGTTTACCTCCGGAGCATATTGAACCCGGGGGGCGTGCCATCATGATTTTTTTTTAGTTTGTTTTTCCTGAAAGTGTAATAGTTTCGTTAGTGGGGAACGGCCCCGGTTCCACCAGTTCCTGGTTCGGAAACACCGGGCCCGGAGGCCGTATGTAGGCCCGTTTCCTTATCACGCTTTTAGTCAAGTGAGGGAAGGAAGGAAGCGGAGAGCCCGGACATAGGCTTAGGACATTAGTGATATAAGGAATTTGTGAGCAGGATTTCATATTTAGCTTAGTGATCGCCCCGACCAATTCCGTAAACAACTTCCAGCGCCGCGCGAAGGCATTGATCGTGACTTGAGGCAGCAGAGGCTGTATATTCGCTTGTGCCCCCATATCCACAGTCCCTGGTACCCACCCAACTCAGCACCCTTACTTCGCCCCGGGTGAGTTGGCACCCACGGCGACATATTACCTCGGCGCCAGACTCAGCGAGCCTCACTCAACTGACAGAGCGAATCCCAAAGTCTTGGCGGCGTATTGCTTGCCGCCACGGGCTACCGAGTCCCAGCGGCGTGCTGCCCTGCCGCAAGATGATTTATTTACTAACCCAACGGCATAGTTGGTCCTGCTTCGCCCCTGTTTTCCTGATACCCACGGTGGCATTTCGCCTCGCTGCCGGACTCTGTCTCAGCAGCGTATTGCCCGCCACCGCGGGCTACCAAGTCGTGTTGCTTTGCCATGGGACGACCTGAAATCCCACGGCTCATTGCTTGTGCAATGCAATCTTGAATTACGTTTAATGCAAAATAAAACAGAGTACCCTGCGGCACTCTGTAATTCCCATACCACGGGCTACTAAGCCCCAGCGGCGTGTTGCTTTGCCTTGCCTCGCCTGGGCTATTTGTCACCCATAGCACCATTTCGCACCGCTGCCGGACTCTTTGGGGCCTCGTCCAACTTACAGACGTATCCCTGGAGTCCCAACAGCGTATTGCTTGCTACCACGGGTTACCAAGCCCCAGCGGCGTGTTGCTTTGCCATGGGACGACCTGAATCCCACGGCGTATTGCTTTGCCTTGCCTCGCCCGGACTATTTTTCAATTTAGGTTTAAAGCAAAATAAAACAGAGTGCCTTGCAGCACTCTGTAGCTTTCCAACCGTTCTCTATCGTATCCAACCATGCAACGGCCTTGATTGGGATACTGCAATACTTCAATTTAGGTTTAAAGCAAAATAAAACAGAGTGCCTTGCAGCACTCTGTAGCTTTCCAACCGTTCTCTATCGTATCCAATCATGCAACGGCCTTGATTGGGATACTGCAATACGGCGTACACCGGCAGCATACGCAACTTAGGTTTAAGGTAATATCGGAGTGTTGCATCGCATCACTCCGCAGCCTTCCAACCTCTCTCTATCGTATCCATCATGCGGTCTCATGACTGGTATACGGCAACACGCCTGGCGTTATGGCAAAAGCAAAAACAATTCAGGTTTAAGGCACAAATAACAGAGCGCTGCTCCAAGACGCTCTGTGGCCTTCCAACCTCTCTCTCTATATACTCTATATCATGTCTATCATGCCGCCCTCATGATTTGTATATAACAACAACACCACCAACACTGCGGGGAGTGTGACTGAGGCATTTGGCTTAAAGCAATATAAAGCGGAGCGCTGCCTCGTAGCACTCCACAACTTCTCTCTATCGTATCCAGCATGCGGTCTCATGATTGGCATACAGCAACATTGGTTTGCATCTCAGCATAACGTAATTCAATCTTAATTCAATTTCAAATTCAAGTTTCAAAGCATTGAGGCAGAGTACCTTGTGGCACTCTGCAGCAGTTTCTGTAAGCATAGAGTAATGAAGCAAGATGCATATCATCAATACGGCAAAAGCATTCTGCACATATGTGCGACAACAAAGCGTTACTGCAATTACTTGCAGCGCTTTTCTCACTTGGTGCCGAGTCAGGTGACTTCAGGACCATGTGAAACCACCACCGCCAGTAGTCCCCATATGTTTACCTTGACGGTGGTTTCGCTAGAACACATTGTATATCGATTCATATTGAATCTACGATACAACATGTTAAAACAATTAGAACGTAGAATTATAGCAAATAGCTACTGCCAATAGCCATTTATGCGGACGCGTACCCTTCGCATAAAATAAGGGCCATGTGTAGTTTTATAATATTCTATTCCTTATTTTCTTTATTTGGAATATTGAATTTCAAAGATATTAACATACCTGCTGATTCAAAGTTTCTAATGTATAATCACATTTTTTTTCCAACTTATAAACACTTATGGAACACTTTTCACTAAAGCACGCTGAAAACAACGCTTATGAACGCTAAGGACGTGTAATGGACGCTAACAGACGCTTATGCACGTTGTAGAGGACGGGAGCGCCTCTCGTGGCGACTCCCCACATATTTGCGCAAGCAGCACCATCTATTGTACAATTCTCTCACTAAATTGAGTACAGCGCCGCCACACGGATTGGTGTAAAACAAATCTCGTGCAAACAGTTCCCTCAATAGAGTGTCACCACCCTGGTCCGGTCCGAAAATACACATTTTGTGAAAATGCTCGAATTTGTTTTGAATCGATTGGAACTACCGTTTTTGAGTTATCACTGCGAAACAAATGAAACTTTGTTTAAAAAACCTCTTCAATGATCCATCTGTAGCGTTGTTACGCGCCGCGGCCTTTAGTGTTCGAGCGGCACAGTTTATACATGCAGATTCCAATTAGGGGTAGCCCACAGTCCTTAGACCATCAGAACTTGTTGTATTGGGTATATTTTGTAAGAAGAGCAAGGAAGCTCGCCGCACTCGTAATAGACAAATCTTGTAATCTTTAAATATCTAAGTACCTTATCAGGACGATAAGGGGTAGATTTTATTGGGAATTAGGCTATGAACTTAAGACACATTTATAATTTCTGAATCTCGATTTTATTCAGGATACTTGGAAGGAACGTCTTTATTGAACGAAACGATTCGGCAGAATGAATTCTCGAGGAGAGATCCGTTGGTCATGCTATCGCTATAAACATCCTAACATAAACATTACAGCCTGTCCTCTCATGCATTCCAGAGGAGATAATTTTTGTATAAATAAACTTTCATTAGGTAAACAAAACCAACAGATTTTGGGATCGCTGAAACTTTAGTCCTATGTGGGTCTTTTCAATGGAATCAGATAGGTAATGAAAGAGTAGAATTTAATGACAAATAAAGTTTTAATGTTGAAATAGTGGACGGAAGCAAAAGAATATAACAGAACAAAATATGGAAAAATCAATCAATCATTTTACAAAACATAGGTACTCGTATAATCTGACATAACTCCTGACCAGGGGAATCCCACAGTCGATTAACTGTCAGAAATTGTCGTTAAACACGGTTTAATTATAACAGTGTAGTAAAGCGTACAGAAAGAGATAAGAGGTGCAACTCACCAGACAGTCACAATAATGTGACTCAGCACGCCGCAGGATTCCTCGTGCGTCCGCAGATGGTATTTCCTATACCTAAGCGTCGCCACCAGGGCCCCACGACGCGCCGCGCTGACCCTTTTCGAGTACTTGAAAAGGTCTATTGTTGTATGAGGTCTCGAGGACCGTCTTCGACACCGAATTTTATGGCTTTCGACCCTCGAAGGGGTTTGAATACCGTCAAGAAGAAGTGAGAAATGTCCAGGATTTTCGCATTTCTCATCAGATCTTTGCGAAAACGACGCCAATCGATTCCGTATGTTTCGCCGATGAAACTAACACCAAGAAGGACATAATTCGGAGCATAATGAAGGAAATTAGATGAAAACGTAATTTATATAATTTCTCGCTACCTTCGTTAAAAATAGTCCGATTTACATGAAATTTGGTACGATTTTCATCGGAGAAATATAATGAATTCATCGGTGTCACTTCCATATCTATACGATAAAAAATAAAGAAATATTTTATTTCTGAAGTAGGTATGAATCCTCGGCCGACCCCAGCGAATCGAGGTCGGCGACCCACAGTCGAGGGTGAAATATTCATTTCAGCGTATTAAGAAATTCTTTATTGTTTATCGTATCGATAAGGGAGTGACAGCAATAGATTCCTTATGTTTTTCTGATGAAAATCATACCAAATGTCGTGTAAATCGGACTACTTTTACAGAAGCAATACAAATCATAAAAGCATTTTAGTAGGCATTTTTTTACCTTATTGCTTGTATAAAAGTAGTCTGATTTACAACGGCACAGTGGGCGGGATTGAAGAAGTCAGTGACATTTGATTGTTTCTTTTAAGGTAGTTCCTAATCAACTATGCTAATCAAATTAGAGTTGGATAATCGAATTAAAGTAGTATATTTTAACATCATGTATATATTTTTTAAAAAGTGCAATGTTAATATAAATAATTGTAATACGAAAATGGAATATTAAATTGGTTAGCCTAGTGAATTGGAGCAGCAGATCTGACAACGTCGCATTCATTCGGAGCGTTTTTTATAACCAAAATATCAGAAAAAATGTTCATATGGATCTGAATCTTCGTTCCCTATTTAAATGTCTAAACATATCGATTGTGCAACGTTGCCACGATCACTACTCTACGTAATTTCTCAAAAATTTGCACGTAAACTTATTTTTTTATGGGCATTTACGAAGAAATTATGTGGTCAGTTTTGCAGAAATTTATAAATTCATTTCCTGACGTTTCGATGTACTTTTGTGCCAATTTTGGTACATTTCTTAAATATGGTTTTCCTGTTTCGGAAGAAAAGCTGAAACTATAACCCTCTTTTTTTTTACTTCGCCATATGCCAGTGTGTTAAAATGCATCAATTTTAATTAATAATTTCTCGATAACTATATGGTAAATCGATTTTAAACTTTGTACAAGGGTTTCTTGTATTCCAAATTAGCTTTGTACGATATTTGAAAAAATTCTGTAATTTAGTAGATTATTCAGGAACTACTTTAAGATGTCGGAATGAAATTTGTGCAAAAAAATATGATAAAACTATTCCTTTCTAGTAATGTATAATTTAATACAGTAGTAAGGCTATGAGAGTTCTAAGCCATGGGGTAATAAGGGGAGCGCAAGGGCGGGGGGAAGTGATTGCGCGCGGGGGAGCGCGGCGGAAGGAAACATGGGCACGGAGAGAGCGGGGAGAGGAAGACCGGTTGCGCGCGCACGAGCCGCGGAGTCCGGGGGAAGCCGCGATGATGGAGGGGATCAGTCCGGGCCGGGCCGCCGCGGAGGCCTCTCCAGACCGAACCCACCGCCGAAAACTTTTTAGACCTAACCGGAGGGAGGGAATGACCCCCTTCCCCCGAAAACTTTGTAGATCTAACCGGAGGGAGTAAATGACCCCCAGAAACTTTTTCAGACCCCGATCCACCACCGGAATTTTTTCCGAGCGAGGGAATGTCCTGGCCCACTCCCAAAATTTTTTTCCAAACCAACATGCGACATACAGACATTTCCAACGCAGAGAAATAATAATTTATTTTTATTGGGAATTGTTTCGGACGATCTCGGGAAAGATCGACGTTTTGGAAACCACGTATTCGGAGGGTAGGAAAGAGAAAGCAATATTTTAAAGCTAAAATCTGGGAGAGGGAAAGAGACAGCGCTACTTGGTGGTACAATCACATTTCACGGCGGGAAGAACGCTCGAGCGAAATAGAATTATACAGTGTCTGCAAATCTTAAAATTATGTGGCGAAAGGAGAAGGAAGACGTCTAAATGAAATGGAGACAGAATATGCGTTTAAGAAATTTATTTAAAAATAATAGAATATAAAATGAATATAAATGTATATAATATAGAATATAAAAAAATGAAACATATAAAAGAATATATAAATACAATAAAATATATAAAATACAATAGAAAAATAGAAAAAGAATATAAAATTACAATATAAATCTATATAAATCGCCCCCTTCTGGCAACGACAGCGCGGGCGGCTTTGGCGATGGCATGAGCCAGTGCTGGGAGCATTTCCCGGTCCATCTGTGGCGGCGGTGGCAGTGATGGCAGGTTCTAAAACATGTAAACCCCGATATAACATTGATACATTGCGCACATTATCCAATCACAATATCACTTACCTGCAAGCCATCGATGGCTGCAACGATGCGGTCACCGTCATCGGTATCACTGGTGGTGCCGCCGTCGTCATCATCATCGGTGGTGGTGTCGTCGTTATCATCATCAGTATTGATATCGGAGTCCTCGATCTCGTCAACCTGCAAATCCTAGAACATAGAAACCCGGATATAATATTTACGTGTTAAACGTAAATACGTACAAAACATTGTTAGGTACATTAGGGTGTTTCATATTATACGGGTAATGTGACGTCCTGGCCCCACCACGGTATAGCGACTTAGTGTCGACGAGCGCCACCAGAGGTCTCAAATCTTTCCCGCTAGTCCTAACTCTCAATATCATTCGTATATATACAAGTTCCAAATCATATCCTCTGTGTCCCCGTGTGTGTCTAGGGCAGGGGCCGTCAGCTATAGCCCTACTGATGAGTCTGGCTGGCGGTCCCAAGACGAAACACACCTCTTCTTTTCCTCCTCGATCCTCCAACGCTGATCCACCCGCCCCGCATAGTTACTCCATAGTGGCGTTACCGGGCCGGCCTTAGGGTTTACGGTGCGTCGGAGGCGACGGGGCAAGAACTCCCTTCTAGTCCTGAATGTTCCGGCAATTCAGGACCTGATAGTAAAATATAAAATATTATATTTTTATTCCACTTTGCGCATGCCCTGATTCCTATTAATATAAAAAAAATATCTGACAAATTTTACGAAGATTGAGTAATATTTAGAGGTTGCACACTTTGCACACTAAATAATATTTAGTAGGCTAAGGAAACACGATTTCCAATGATAATTATTTTTACTCTCAAGTCCTTAAAACTGAAATTAAACTTCAAAGAAGACTTACATTTAGATAAATTTACATTTTATTACTTTCTATTATTGTTCATACCTATAAAAATTCTGTACGTTATTATTTTACCCGCATTTTCAAAACCTGGAAAAGCGAAAATATGTAGGGTAGATCGGGGGCGGTAGTAACAGGGAGGCGAATGTAACACATATAAATTGTGTTGAATCTCAAAACATATAATGAATATTGACATCAATTCTAGATATACACATGATAAATAATGACATTTGGAATACACACATCCATGTTCTGGCAGTATAGATACGCAATAGACATGGATAGTGAAGAAAATAACTTTTCGATATCCTAAAGCAGGGTTGTCTAACTGACGACTCACGAGATGCCGGGGGCTCCTCCGCCTTGCGACCACGCTGACGATCGCAGTCGAATTCGTCCGTCCCTACACAGACATAAATACATTCGATTGCTACGGCCGGCTGCGGCCATACGTTTACATATAATTATAATTGATACGACAATACGAATTGATATATACTTACTTTTACTCGTCTCTGTGAATGTGAACGCGCCATTGAGTCCGCGTCATATTATTGACAAGGGATGGTATATCCACATCAATTTTTGTTATGGGTATCCTTAACAGCGAAGATAATGAATGGTCCGCTAATCTTGACCGATATTTACTTTTTATTTTTGTCATAACGGAAAACGCACTTTCGCATCTGTATGTAGAACCAAACATTGATGAACGAACGGATCTGCTTGCAAATTACACAATGCAACTCGATAATACATTTCTTGGTCTTCGCTGTTAAGGATATATCAGTTCGTATTGTCGTATTAATTATAATTATATGTAAACGTATGGCCGTGGCCGGCCGTAGCAATCGAATGTATTTATGTCTGTGTAGGGACGGACGAATTTTACTGCGATCGTCAGCGTGGCCGCAAGGCGGAGGAGCCCCCGGCATCTCGTGAGTCGTCAGTTAAACAACCCTGTCCTAAAGTAACTTTTTCTTACTGATTTATGAATCTAATGTAAACACTCCCTTTGCAAGTATGTGCGTTTTTAATCTGTAATTTGACCTTTTTTAAAGTAATACTGATCGTTACCTAGCACTTTCAAGTGTCTCGTTAGTCACAATTTATAACTGAAGTTCAAAAGCATGGTCGGGGGTGATTGTAACATCAGCAGTCGGGGTCGGTTGTACCACAACAAAACCGAAAGAAAGCGATCCTAGATCAGCTATGGTTGCAACACTTTACACTGTATCGTTAGGGCTATAACACTCCGCTTCTCATTTTTATTAATAACTTGGATATTACTTGACATACAGTAAAACTGTTGTGTCTCAATAATGTCAGATAAGTAAGTAACATTTCCATATAAGGGTTTTTGTTGTAAATGTAATAGTTCCTGCGTAATCGTATTCCCAAGCCAAACTGTTACTACCGCCCCAGGCCTAGCCTAGTGATAAAACTGTGCAACCCCTAAATATTATTAAATTTGTCTAAAGTTTGGCATACAGATCACTTAGATGAATAGAACCAAGGGTGCGAGCAAAGTTATATGAAAATCGCACCTTTAGAAAATTGAAACACCCTAAGGTAGCTCCTGATTATTCTGCCACATCTCCTGGTCAAAATTTTCAATATCTTTTCTATAAAACCCCATTTTATAATAAAATGTTATTATTAACAGCACGAGCGGTGACGATTAATGAGCAACTGGTCTCGCTGCATCTCCTGGCTCTCGCATGCAAACTCCTATCATGAAATTGAGAAGTGCATAGCTTTGCAAAAGTAAGATGCTGATGTTCTCCACCTTCATTTTCACTGACGATTCTTAGTTCGGCTATCATCTTCTTCGAATTATTCTCGGGCCTACGCTCTCCTTTCTTCTTCTTCACATGCATCATTTGGCTGAACCGTATCTCCCTTTTTCTTTGAACACATCAAGCGACTAGGGGCGGTATTCACAGTCGCGTCTTGAGATCAAGACCATCTCAAGCATTTGCTTAAGATGCCGCCTAGATTCATAGTTGCGTCTTGAGGTCGTGTCTTGAGCATTTGCTTGAGGAAAATCTTTTTCAAATAAGTAAATCCTTGTATGACGTCACATGTGTCAAAATAGACGGTAAAACGAGGTTATATTTTCAAGACGACGTTTTACATGTCTTGAGACCGTCTTGAGATTCCACCAGAAGAATGTCCGGAGTAGAGGGGGAACATCTACGGCAGTGGCCGTATGTGTGCGTGATGATTCCATCATCCATGTACCGTCACGTGATAGTCCCCCTCCACTCCAGAGATTCTATTCCCCGGCAACGCGTTGAAAGTTTAAACTATCAAATACTTCCGCCATTACCTGCATAAAGGACGCGAAAAATGGATTTTGTAGACTATATCGACATTAATATTGATATTAACGATATTGACGAAGATGATAATATAGCGGTCAATACAGTCGTTAGAAGGTATATTCGGGACGTGCAAAATCCATTTGAATATTACGATAAAGATGAATTTAAAAGGCGATTTCGATTTAATAAGGACTCTGTATTACATGGTATTTTACCGAGAATTATTGAAGGACTGGCGAAAATAAATAATCGTGGCCTGCCGATTGCCCTGCAATTGCAACTACTTGCATGCTTACGCATGGTATATGGGCCATCACGCATGTAACAGGGTGATCCTGGAGCAACTGGACTTTTGAGAAAAAATTGCGAAATTTCAAAATTGATCTTTGTTAAATTTATGCTAAAAATGGGAATATTTTTCAATTTCGATTTTAAATTTTTAATTAAATTGGTACTACAAAACGTTAAAAAGCGAGAAGGGTATATATTTTTCTTTACCACCATCCCAAAATTGCCCCCCTTGATACCTGTTACATAAAAACAATATTCTTTATTCTATCGTATCGAAGTCCTGGAAGTCATCGTGAGGCACCACGGGGGGTATCCTCGCCATTCCGGAGACTCTCTGCTAAACTGTTCCCCCGGCATTGCTATAATATAACCTCGACGGTCATACGCATCACTCACTCACGTTCGAGTATCCTACTCCGTCGTCCACCAAGGAACGAACGGAATATCCTTCATCATTGGTTGTTCTAACAGAATTATTCCGAAAGTTTCCGAACGTGAATGAGCAAATGCTGGAGTAAATGCTTTATAAAGTAAATGGATACGTCATATAAGCAATCGCTTATTCCAAGCAAATGCTTCAGATCATCTTGAGCAACGACTATGAATACCTGATGTCTTCAGGCAAACAAGATCGTCTTCTAGAAGATGATCTCAAGCATTCGCTCAAGACGCGACTGTGAATACCGCCCTAGATCAAATCACTTTCATCGGGTATCGAATGTGAATTGAACGGCTTTGATCGGATATCGAACGGGTATTGAACGACTTTGATCGGGTATCGAACGGGTAGAGAACGGTTTTGAACGTATATCGAACGGGTATTGAACGGCTTTGATCGAGTATTGAACGTGCATCGAACGGTTTTGAACGTATATTGAACGGCTTTGATTGGGTATTGAACGGCTTCGAACGGCTTCGAACGTGCATCGAACGGGTATTGAACGGCTTTGATCGGGTATCGAACGTACATCAAACGGGTATTAAACGGCTTCGAACGACTTTGAATGGGTATCGTCTTAATCTATGTTCGCGAAAGAGCTCGCGATGAGTGTGAGATGCCGGCGAGGTTATGTAAAGAACGCACGGTATTTATGAGCAATGTACAGTCAATGTTTATTGTACACTCGCTGAATGAGTCAGAACATAAAAGAATTATGAGTGAGAATGAGCGGATGCACGTTGTGCAGAGAGTGTACAGTTCCTGTCTCGTTGAGACGAATCGCAAAACGACGCACACGTGGCCGCGTAACTGACCACGATCCACAATCGATACACGACGAGTCTGAGCACGAGATATTGAATTGAGCGGTGAGATACAAAACGGTTGAGCGTTAGCACGAGCAGAACAATGAGCCTTCACGAGTTACTTGAGACAAAACGTTCAGTAAAACGGACGCGTCTACTTTCGTACTCTGCGTGAACAAGAAGAGCAATATGGCCGATCGATTTCCGTTAGTCGTCTTCTCCAAAAGTCTAGAGGATCGAGCGACGTGGGGAAATGCGATTGGCTGAGCATTCTGTCGCTGACACCTGATTGGTCGATCGATTGTGGATCGGGCTTGTCGATCCGCTGTCCAGGAGGTGCTGCGATGAGTTGGGTGTGGCGGAGATCGGAACTACCGCATCTCAAACATGCTCCCAGCCTCAACAGCTGGAAGAAGATGTTGATGATGAATCTGTAACATTCAAAACAGCCAATTTTGCGATTGGCCTGATTAAGATGGTAGTGGCGGTCTTGAGCGTCACCACCCTGGTCAGTCCATCCTTCCCTGAGTGAAGGGTGAGAACCCGAGTAAGTGGCCACTTGCTAGGGGGAAACCTCTCATCGGTGATGAGCACCAGAGAGCCGACCTTGATGGCGTTGGATGGATGATGCCACTTCGAGATTGAGAGCTGACGTTGCGGATAATGAGCTGACCATTGAGTCCAGAATTGTTGAGTCTTCTGTTGGATGAGTTGCCACCGCGCTGATGGTGAGATGGATGTGTGCTCCACAGAGGGTTCCGGTAGAGCTGAGAGCGGGTGGCCAATGAGGAAGTGAGCAGGAGTGAGCGTTGCGACGTAATCAGGATCGTCGCTGAGGGGCTCGAGAGGTCGTGAATTCAACAGGGCCTCAATCTGCGTGAGAAGTGTGCTGAAGTCTTCGTAGGTGAGTGCTGTTTCACTCACTGTTCGCCGAAGATGGTGTTTGGTCGACTTCACCACAGCCTCCCATTTGCCTCCCATGTGTGGTGCGGCTGGAGGATTGAAACACCAGCGAGTGTTGTCGTTGACCAACAGCTGAGCGAGAGTTTGGTGATCTTGAGAGCCCTGAGTGAACATCCTCTTGAGCGTGGCATCGGCTCCGATGAAGTTGGTGCCACAATCTGAGTAGAGTGAGGGATTCCTCTCCGTGAGATGAAACGCCTGTACGTTGCTATGAAACCTTCTGTGGAGTAGTCGGTGACTAGTTCGAGATGAACAGCTGAGGTGGTGAGACAGACGAACACACAGATCCATCCCTTGTGAGTCTTGGCGCCTCGCCCTTTCCACGTCCTTAAGGTGATAGGACCAGCATAGTCCAGTCCAGTGTTGGTGAATGGGCGTGTGGGTGTGACTCGTGAAAGAGGCAGTTGGCCCATCGGTTGATGGGCACGGATCCCCCTTTGCCGAGCACACACAACACACCGTAGAATGTGAGATTTCACTGGAGCTCGACCACCGATGATCCAGTAGGTCTGTCTGATTTGAGCGAGCGTGAGCCGAGTCCCTCCATGGAGAGTTTCTCGGTGAGCTTGATCTATAATCAGATCGGACAGGCGTGAGTGACGAGGCAAAATTGCAGGATGCTTACTTCCATATGCAATGTGAGCGTTGTTGAGTCGGCCCCCGACTCGGATCACTCCTTCTTGGTCGATAAAGGCCGTGAGCCTATTGAAGATGTGAGAAGATGGCAGCGTCGCGCCAGAGCTGAGCGTCCTTTTTAGGGACTGCGTCGCTTTAATCCAGTAGATCCTGGCCCTCTCCAGATGCTCGGGCGACTGAACGATGAGTGATGAGGAAATTGTTGACCTCCTTAAATGTGACAGAATTCTGAAACAAACTGAAGTGATACGAAAGAGTTTGTTGAGAGATGAGTATTTGTAAATGAGGTCCCAGTGATATTCGAGTTTTCGAATGTTGAGCAGATTTGAGATTCCAGGACGAGCTTCCTGCATGCTTGGACTGTCCTTCAATGTAGGTTGAGAGGGCCATGAGTCACTGGGTTGAGTGAGCCAAGATGGTCCCGTCCACCAAAGCTCATGGTGTTCAAGCTGATTTGTTGTTAGGCCTCGAGAGGCACAGTCAGCTGGATTCGCCGTTCCAGGAATGTGTCTCCAATGTGCGTGTGGAGGGAGCTCTTGAATTTGGGAGACACGATTCCGTACATAATCCTTCCAGCGTGAAGCATCTGATTTGATCCATGAGAGTGATATTTGAGAGTCCGTCCACAGATGAGTTGTAGAAATGTTGAGTTGAAGAGTAGCTTGAACATACTTCGTGAGTTTTGCCAGCATTAAAGCTGCAGTGAGTTCGAGCCTTGGGATTGTGAGTTTCTTGAGTGGTGCTACCTTGGTTTTGGAGCACACTAGTGTCGACACTTTGTGAGCTGTGGACGGGGTGGACACGATAATGTAAATTACCGCTGCCATGGCGAGCTGAGAGGTATCAGAGAATCCATGTAATTCCACTGTCGAGTAGGAGAAGGTGTTGAACCACCTTGGTATTGAGAGTCTGGCCAGACTTGTTAGATCTTCTCTGATGGTGAGCCAGTGAGCAGTGACTTGGGAAGGCAGTGGGTCGTCCCAGTTCAGTTTGTGCAGCCACAATTCCTGCAAAAGTGCTTTTGCCCGAATGATTACTGGAGCTAAGAAGCCGAGTGGATCAAATATCTTTGCTACTTCAGAGAGAATGAGACGTTTAGTGAGCCTTGAATCGCTGAGAGGTTTTGTCGAGAATGAGAAGTTGTCAGTGAGAGCGTTCCATTGTAATCCGAGAATTTTGGTATTGCAGTCGTCAAGTGCTATGTACGAGTTGCTAGCTCGCACGTCATGAGAAATTGATTCAAGCGATGGAGGGTAGGTTGATTGCCACTTGGCAAGTGGAAAACCTCCCGCCTTGCACAGGTCATTTAATTGTTGAGCAATTGTAATGAGTGTCTCACCTGTATCGGCGCCGCCAAATATGTCGTCGACGTATCTGGCATGAGTGATTGACGGTACTGCCAGGGGAAAACGATGTCCTTCGTCTTCGACCAACTGCAGTAGTACTCTGACAGCGAGAAACGGCGCAGCCTTGGTTCCATAAGTGACCGTAGTGAGTTTGTAGGGCACCTCCTTTGAATCCTCGTCAATCCACAGTATCCTCTGGAGGTCCTGGTCGTCTTCGTAAACCTTGATTTGTCTGTACATTTTTGTCACGTCTGTGGCGAAAATGTACTTGTGCTGGCGAATCCACAGCAGCACATCCGTGATGTTGAGTAGAAGGTTCGCACCAGTGTGCATGAGATCGTTGATCGAGTGCCCCGTTGTGGTCGGGCTTGAGCCATTGAAGACGACCCTCAACTTCGTGGTCTGACTGTCGAGCTTGAGTACTCCATGATGTGGAAGATAGAAAACAGAGTGAGTATTAGGTGAGAGTGAGGGAGCTCTTACCATATGATGGAGTGCCTCATATTCCTTCATGAACCCTTGATAGAGCTTGCGATATTCAGAATCTTTGTTGAGCTTGTTGAGTGTTCGCTTCAGACAGGCATGGGCTGTCTGGTAGGAATTGCCCAATAGACTTCGAGATGACTTGAGAGGGATGCGTACGATGTACCTTCCTGTAGAATCACGAGTGTGTGTCGCCCGAAAGTGATCCTCACATTCTTGTTCTTCAGGGGTGAGCTTTGAGGGCGTATCTGTCGGGAGCTCTTCTTGAATCCAGAATTTTGCCAATAAATCTTGTATTGTTCTGTCGCTGTGCTACATGACTGCAGCTGTGTGCGACGAGCTGAATTGAGACTGAGGTGTTTTAACTGGCCCAAGAACGAGCCGCCCAAAGATTGAGAACTGGGCAATTGGCATTGAAGGGTCACCCCTTTTGAGGTTAGGTTTTATGATTTTTCCATATGAGTCTGCACCAATAATTATGTCAATAGGCCTAGGTTTTAGAAAATCTGGATCAGCTAACCTTAACCTGGTGAGATGTGGCCATTCTTGACGTGGCGCTTCAACGGATGGTAAACTGGATGTGAGAGTTCGCAGAACATGAGCTTGAGTGGAGACCGTGGAGGAGTCGTAGCTTGATCGTAGAGTGATTGACACGACGCCTCGAGTGTGAGTAGTTTTGTTGCCTTCAATGCCAATAATTGAGATGGATGAGTGGGTTCTTTGAAGGTTAAGTTGAGTGATGAGCTCCTCCTTGATGAAGGTGAGCTCTGAGCCTGAGTCGATGAGTAGCCTGACTGGCAGTGAGGCCACCGGTGAGATCAGCTGTGCGTTAGCTGTTGCTAACAGGGTGAGCGTGAGCGAGGTTGCGTGGCAACCAGTGGCTGGGTGAGACAGAGACGTATGAGTATGACCTGTTGTGCTTGAGCTTGGTGATTTGGGTGAGAGTGAGTTGACGACTGCACCAACGCTTCAGAAATCAGCGTCATCTTCTGACTTCTTCCCTTCCGTTGGAGGGGCTTGTTGAGCAGAGCTGGGCTCGGTCGTCGACCTGGGCTGAGCTTGAGCTGAGCCTTGAGCAACCGCTGGTTGAGAAGGGTGCAGCATCGAATGGTGCTTGGCCCCACAAATCTTGCACCGGTGCGCCGATCTGCACACATCTGTGTCGTGTCGACCACAGCAGTTCTTACAGACGATGAAGTTACGGCGCTCGGTCACTGGCGATTCCCTAAACTTAGGGCACATGACCATGAAGTGGTCGCCGTGGCTCCAGTCGCATGGGTATTGCGACGTCTGAGCTTTTGACGACTGTTGAGCCTGCTTTTTTGTCTGCGTCGCAGGGTGAGCGGTAGATCTCCTCTGAGATGAGCGAGCAGTGGAGGTTGAAGGGGTCGCTGGCTTCTTCGATGGAGCCTCCATCTGCTCTAAGGCGCCACCTTTGGTTTGGACGAACGCCAGTAGGTCCTGATACCGAGGGCAATCCGGTGAGTTGGCCAGCGATGTCTCCCAGGCCTCTCGCGTAACCTTGTCCAAGCTATTAGTGAGAATGTGCACTAGGAGGCAATTGTGCATCTCCTTGTCAGCACCCAGAGCGATGAGCGTCTCGTTGACCTCGTTTATGGTGGCAGCCAAGTCGTGGAGAGCAGGCGCTGACCGGGTTGAGATCGGCGAGATGGAGAGCAGCTTGTCAAGCTGCTCCTTGATGAGTAGCCGCTTGTTGGAGAATCGCTTCTCCAAATATTCCCAAGCGGCTGGGAAGGATGAGCCTCGCAGAGGGAAGGCATTGACCCGCCTGGAGGGCTCGCCTGTCAGGCTTGCTCTCAGGTAGTACAGGCGGTCAATATCCCCGAGTCTTGAGTCCTTAATAATGAGCGAGGTGAATAACTCACTGAAAGCGGGCCACTCCACGAACTTGCCCCCAAATTTGGGGATGGCCAAATCTGGAATCTTGGCCGCTCTGCTTCTCATCTCCCCTGAGATTGTGTCGGTGTGAGTGGATGAGCTGAGTTGAGCTGAATTTGAGTGTTGAGAGATGAGATGCTTGAGTGCCTTTTTGAGTTGAGCCACTAGAGTCGCCTCACGACCCAGGAGGTCTGAGGCGAAGTACTCGTGCGAGAGGCACTTGACGGGCCAAAATTCCTCTAGGTGAGCGTGCTCGGAGAGGAACGCTTTGTGCAGCTCTGCTATGGTGTCCAGCAGCGACTGCACCTCGCCGAGGGACGAAGTCTGTGAGTCCTTCGGAATTTCGTCCTGCAGGGCTTGTAATGCCTCAAATCGACTGACCTGCGATCTCGACTTGATGACGAGCGGAGCAGGTATCGTCGCTGGGGACGAGGATCTCGTCCTGCCGGCTGGTTGAGCCGGTTGTCCTGCGGGGACCTTGAGGCTCATCTCTCCTGGAGGATTGGGTGACGGAGACCGGGACCGCGACTCTGAGCTGGTCTTGGTGGAGTTGTTCTCTCCGTCAGACATGATGAGCACTGAGCGATGAGAGTGAACTGTTCTGGGTGAGCACTGCACAGAACTTCACACAACACTCCGGCTCGAAGGACCAAAAAATGTTCGCGAAAGAGCTCGCGATGAGCGTGAGATGCCGGTGAGGTTATGTAAAGAACGCACGGTATTTATGAGCAATGTACAGTCAATGTTTATTGTACACTCGCTGAATGAGTCAGAACATAAAAGAATTATGAGTGAGAATGAGCGAATGCACGTTGTGCAGAGAGTGTACAGTTCCTGTCTCGTTGAGACGAATCGCAAAACGACGCACACGTGGCCGCGTAACTGACCACGATCCACAATCGATACACGACGAGTCTGAGCACGAGATATTGAATTGAGCGGTGAGATACAAAACGGTTGAGCGTTAGCACGAGCAGAACAATGAGCCATAAAAGAATTATGAGCGAGAATGAGCGGATGCACGTTGTGCAGAGAGTGTACAGTTCCTGTCTCGTTGAGACGAATCGCAAAACGACGCACACGTGGCCGCGTAACTGACTACGATCCACAATCGATACACGACGAGTCTGAGCACGAGATATTGAATTGAGCGGTGAGATACAAAACGGTTGAGCGTTAGCACGAGCAGAACAATGAGCCTTCACGAGTTACTTGAGACAAAACGTTCAGTAAAACCGACGCGTCTACTTTCGTACTCTGCGTGAACAAGAAGAGCAATATGGCCGATCGATTTCCGTTAGTCGTCTTCTCCAAAAGTCTAGAGGATCGAGCGACGTGGGGAAATGCGATTGGCTGAGCATTCTGTCGCTGACACCTGATTGGTCGATCGATTGTGGATCGGGCTTGTTAGAATGTCAGCCATTTTTCAACCTAAATGCGCACAATCAATCCCAATGATTTCAAAAATGCAATGTTCGCAGCACTGAGCCTCTTCTTTTTAGCGTGATCGGAGCTGTTGCAGTTGTTGTTGCAGTTGTAAACAATTTCACTTGGAAGAAACGGGTTTCTAGAGTCGTTCAATACAAGCATCTCTTTCGTTCGCACTACATGTATTATCGTCGTCGCCGTCGTACGTGCAATCTGATGGTAATCTCTTCACCTCGAAAATCGAGCAACCGTCCGTTTTGATCCACAACGCGTATCGTTAGATACGTAATGACCCGTGCGGTGATTGGAAGGTAAATGATCTGCGCAGGCGTTTCCGATATCTTATATCCTGGTGGAACTCTGGGAGAAAATTCGTGTATCGTATGTACATGCCTCCCATTGTTGTACGCGCCAGCGGTCACGCTACATTCTATACGAACAATGTTCACGTTCATGATGTTGTGCCCGGGCCGACACCTAAGCGTGTCGACACCACGCACATACCGATTGCCGCAATCGAGCGGCCGAAACCAGGCACAACCGAGTAAGCGATTTCAGAAGCGCACAAAGACCGTCAGCATATGGCGAAATCACCCCAAACCCAGGTCAAAGGCGGAGACCCCGATGGTCCCCGCTTCGTCCCGACTAAGGTATAATAACGACGTACGAGCAATGCGACGACAGACTTGATAAAGCTTTGTTACGGGAACATCACCCGACTGTATACAAGACTCACGCCAACCTAGGCGCAGTGTCACTGTCACCCAGATCGGGATAGAATAAACTTGTTAACCTTACGGTGAGTTCCAACTCTTTAACCTGCAACGATCCCCTACCTTCGGGTTCCCAACTGAACCCTTCCGTCCCGGCATCATCACCCGAACTTCCGGAGCCCGTGGACGACGATCGCGAAGGACGCCCAGGAGCACCCCGAGATTCGCACCTAGAATCTCGCCCCCAGGCGCCTTGGCACAACAATGATATTAATTGGATCGTCCGATTCGTGTCACGTGATTCGTCGAGAATCCCAGTAGCGATCCAATGTTATTGGGCTTTGTAAAGTCCACAGCGAACCGGCAATACAGTTCGCTTTTCATGGTGTTGTTGTTGGGACGCAACACTATTGGATACGCATCGTTGTCACCGCCATCGGTACCGTCAAGATTTTGAGGATACCGTTCGATTAATCGCTGCTTCAAATACTTGCGAATGGCGTCTAGTTCGTAGGAGCCGTGGGGAATCGTAATGTATTCATAAGAGGTGTCAACGCTATTGTTGATATCATAGTTTACGGTGAAGTAGAATTTATCATTGCTCGAGTCGATGTTTGGTATTGTGTGATAAGTTTCAAAGGTTGTTAGACCAAGCTCGTAATCATCGTCGCTCAATTCTATGGGTGGAAAGTAGCTCACCGCGAGGGTGCTACTCTTGCCGGTTAGAGTGAATGTTAACGACATATTCCGAGCTGTACTGCTCGACTAGTACTGAATCTGAGTGGTTGGAAGTCAATCCTTAAATTTGGTACCGATCGTTTGTAGAAAGCGTAGACATAGTTGTCCACAATTGCTCTGATCGTACTTCTGATAAGACGTTCGATTGCATTCAATGTTCACAGCATCTTTATCCAGATGTTTCACCAATTCCTTGGGTGGTCGAAGATTGCCAAATCTGTCGAAATATATAGCTCGACACCCTCTCTTCGCATACGCCACCCAATGAGTACCCGGTCCCTCGACATTGTCCAAATTTACGATACCGCTCTCGTTTCGACGTACTCCTCCATCAGGTAGCGCGTTACGCATAAAAACACCTCTAAAGAATGGAATACGCATACGTTTTGCCAACTCCTCCAATTGTGCATCGGTAGTTACGCCCGCGGATATTTTTATTTTCTTTTCGATGTTTTTTTTCATTTCGATATTCCCTGTCTGCGCTTGTATGGTGCGAGATAAAGTCCATGACCTTCCATGAAGCGATTGTGGCTTTGAATTTCCTGCAGCTGATGTTGCGCCGCTTTATTATCGTTTGCCGCCTTGGCGATTCCCGCCGCTCCACCAGTCAATGATCCGAGAACACCTAACAGCGGGAGAAGTGGTAATATACCACCCCGTTTTGCCACTGGAAGAATCCGCTTTTTCGGTGCTCTCTTTGGAGTCCCTTTGCGCTATTTTCTTTTCATCCCCATTCCGATTTTCGTCTTGGCCTTCATAGCCGCCCAAATAGCTGTAGCAGCACCTCTTTCACGCAGAGTCGAGTCTCGCGCAACGATGCGTTTTCGCGCTTTATCAGCGAGAACGTTATCTGCCTCGTGCCTTTCACTGAGGTCGTTGCTACGCGAATACGCAATATCGTGTTCGCGACACGCCGCATCCAACGGATTGATGCCTCGATCCCCTCTAGCCAATCGTTTTGCCAGATGAGTTCCCAGGCCGCAAAACTGGCATCCTTGAATATGTAATTCGGTAGGTAGCGCGTTTATCGCCCGATTTAACAAACCACAGCCTTTCTTTACTCTCGTCGGTGACATTCGCTACAGTTTTTAATCATCGATAAATCATCATGTCGATATGCGTTCGCTGCCAAGGGCGATTATAATGCTCCAGACACCGGCGATACTGCTGAACCTCAGAATCGGCTTTTATATGCTCGGGGAGTCTGTCCCACAACTGATCAATGTGTCTCCCAAACTCTCGGAGTAGAATAATCTTTGGTATATATTTCAACTGCTCAGAGGTTAGGTCTCGAATATCGCAATTATCCGACATTACCAGAAGCATTTTGAATACTGAGCTGTCGTGTTTCGGCGTGGACCTATAAATAGGGCGCGCCACCGCTGTGACGTATCAAAATCATTTTTCACAGTTTGCGGAGAGGATGCGATTCGTGTGACAACCTGTAACGATACGCGTGAGAAATTTTGACGATAAATCGCAAATGAAACCAAGATGCAGACATGGTAGCATGCTACCAAACACTATCCGCTGCGTCATTTGTGGCCCATCAAATTGTGGAAAGACCAACGTGCTGGTGAGCTTGTTGGAAAGTCCTCACGGCGTCCGCTTCGAGAACGTGTACGTGTACTCCAAGTCGTTGCAACAGCCGAAATATCAGTATCTGGAGAATTTATTGACTCCGATAAATGAAATTGGCTACTTTACGTTTTCGAATAACAATGACGTCATCCCACCGAGCGAATCGCTTCCGAATTCTATTTTTATCTTTGATGACGTGGCATGTGATAAGCAAGATACGATACGAGAGTACTTTGCAATGGGGCGCCACTCGAACGTCGACTGTTTCTATCTCTATCGGACGTATGCAAAGATACCCAAACATCTTATACGCAACAATGCCAATCTGTTGATTCTGTTTAAGCAGGATGGTACCAACTTGAAACATGTGTACAACGATCATGTAAACACTGATGTTACGTCCTGAAGGGACTGCTGTGAAACGCCCCCGAGCGGTTAGGGTGATTCACGGGGTTCTTGCTCTGCCAAGGTGCTATATTTACCGGGAATGAGGCAGGTGATAAGGGGTTGAATCAAAGAGTACAAGGGAAAAAAGGGAAGAACAGTAATGACAAAATATATTGTTACATAAATGATAATGAATTATCCTACCTTGAGACGGCGCTTCGTCTCAGCTGTCGCTTGCTGTGTCGCTCGAATATCGCACGGCACGCTTGCCGTCTAGCGTTTCGCTCGCTCGCAGAGTCGCTGACCCAAGGGTAGGACGTGGGGGCTCTCTGTGCCCTCGGATAGCACTCGGAAGTTGGTCACCTGGAGTCCGTCGTTGCTCACGGTCTCTAAACGTCGGTTTTCTACGCGGTCCTACGTCGATCACGATTGACGCGCAAGGGCACTCCCGGCGAGGCCGTTTCTCGGTATGTCGGACGGAGTTACCCTTTCACGGATTACTATCGGCCGTACGTATTTCGCGGAATTAACGCGGAGATGTGGTCGCGGTATTCAGACGACTCTCTGGCCCGTCATGACTCCCTATCTCGAGCTCTCGAATACGAATGCCCGTTTCCCGCGGCTCTCGATCGCGGGCCGAACCTCGGGCGATCCCCACGAATGAGGAAAACTGCCCCGTCGGCAGCTGTCGCTTGCTTCACTATTTCCTCGATTATTGAGCAATAACCGGGACCCGGGCCGAACGCGGTCTTTGTCCCTATCTCTGTTGCCACGGGCTCAGCACAACGTGATTGCAACGCGCGAGGCGATTCCGCTGAATCGCCTCTGCGAAAGAAGACGGCACGAGGACTGCAAGCACGCGATGGACCTGAAGGGCCAATGTAACACTAACATGTCTTACGAGGATTTCTGCGATTTGTGTTGTAATTGTTGGCAATGGGAGTATGGTTTCGTAGTAATAGGCAAGGATAGCGGGATGTCCAATGGACGTTATAGAAAGGGATTTAACGAGTTTGCCGTACCGTGAGATGGTCAGTTGTCGTCAACACTTCTGTGGTAAAGCAACGTCAGCAGTACAACGATGATTGATATCGATACTCTGGAGATTATGGATCGCGAGAGAATGGCGAAGGAAATTGCAAAAACCAGCGAATCCATTCGCCGGAAACATCAGGCTTTGAAGACTGGCAAGATGGAGGAAGATATCGCGTTGGAGAGATACGTCAAACCTACGAGGTGTGTAAATAAAGTAATGAGACTGGCAACGTCGCTTTCGATCCGGCAACGCTGGAGACGAGAGGCTTTGAGCAGCGTCAGGTGCACATGTGATACGACTCCAATATGAGTTTGAACTCGCTACAGTCATTTGTTTCTCTGTAGCGTTAGTTTTCGTGAAACAGTTTTTTCTTTTCCGTTCTAAAAATGAGTGGCGTCAATTTTGAGCAACGGTGTGCTATCAAGTTTTGCTTCAAACTTGGACACAATGCAACAGAAACATTTGAAAAACTTCAGCAGGCCTATGGAGAAAGTGTTTTGTCAAGGGCCCAGGTTTTTCGGTGGTTTAAGGCATTTTCAGAAGGAAGAGAGTTGATTGAAGATGAACCACGAAGCGGAAGGCCTTCAAGTGCAAACACCGATGAAAATGTCAACAGAGTCCGGGATCTTGTGCGTTCAAATCGACGGTTGACAGTCAGAATGATCGCGGAACAGTTGAATTTGAATCACACCTCCGTTCATCAGATTTTGACCAATGAATTGGAGATGAGGAAAATTTGTGCAAAAATGGTTCCGAAAAACCTTTCCCAAGACCACAAGGATCTCAGAAAGGAAAGGAGTCTTGACTTTCTGGGATCGATTGAAAATGATCCCCGTTTTCTGGAACGTGTCATTACTGGTGACGAGTCGTGGGTGTTTGAGTACGACCCAGAAACCAAACGCCAGAGCATGGAGTGGCACACTGCAACCTCTCCAAGGCCCAAAAAAGCACGAATGAGCAAGTCAAAGACCAAATGCATGCTGATTTGTTTTTTCGATAGTCACGGAATCGTCCACAAAGAGTTTATGCCTCAAGGCCAAACGGTTAATCAACACTTTTACCGAGAAGTCCTTGAAAGACTTCGAAAAAGAGTCTTTCGTGTGCGACCAAACATCAAAAACAACTGAGTGTTGCATCACGACATTGCGCCATGTCACACTGCAATCTCAATAAACGAGTTTTTGACCAGTAAACACATTCCTGTGGCTCCTCAGCCTCCTTATTCACCAGACTTGAGCCCTTGTGACTTTTTCCTCTTCCCGAGATTGAAAAATCACCTCAAGGGAACTCATTTTGGGACACTTGAAAACATCAAAACAGCTGTAACCGACCAGCTGAAGGCTATTCCACTATCCGAGTTCCAGCAATGCTATGATGATTGGAAGGACCATCTCCAGCGCTGTGTGGCTTCCCAAGGGACCTATTTTGAAGGAGACAATATTGCATTGTAATTATATTTGAATAAAATCTTGAAAAAAATCAGTCTCATTACTTTATTTACACACCTCGTATCATCGAACCCCTAAAACATGTTGTGGAAAATACCGCAGCGACAGAAGCTGGCACATCAACGCCGATGAGCACAGACGTTGAAGGGAATGAAACATTAACGCCTAAAACAAAAATCCAGACGAAAGGAAAGACATCGCGCAAGACAAAAAGGAAACGACACATGTCGTCTGAATATTCACCGATAACCTCTACACCAGTTCAATCGAAGCATAAACGGTGGAATGCTACATCAAACTAGTCTCCCGTTCCTCCCACACCGATAAATACATTTCCCAGTGTACAATCGCTCTCAACCATTGATGACGACGTTTCCGAAACTAGTCCCAATGAGTCGTTTGTAACATCTATCAGACAGCAACTTCAAACACCCGAGGGACAAGAAACGTTTCGCAGTCATTTCGGCCCGCTGGGACAAAAATACATGAGCGCAATCCTGAGTGGTGAAAAAGATACAACAGTGGACTATGTGGAACGATGCTTGGGGATAAGGCTTTCAATATAGACAAGGATGATAATATAATCATAGGGGAAGGTGTGGGGGTTGGGGAAAAGATTATTTGGGAAGGATTGGGGCAGAAGGATTTGGTTGTTCGACAGGTTGGTATGGGCGGTGGTGGGATATGGGGTGGAGGTGTGGGGTTGGAGGGAGAGGGGAAAAGTGGAGGGGTTACAGGATAGATTCCTGAAGTGGGTGCTGGGGGTGAATAGAGAGACACCGGGGTATATGGTCAGGGAGGAACTTCAAAGGGGGCTGTTGGAGGGTAGGGCAGGGATGAGGACGTGGGGATTTGAAAAAAAATTGGAAGAGGGAGAAGAGGGAGATAAGGGAAGGTGGTTTAAGAGGGGAAAGGTGTTGGAGGGAGGGGAAAAGGAAAGGGAGCAGTTTTTCGGGGAAAGAGGATGGACAGTAGAGGAGGTAGAAAGGTGGAGATAAGGGAGGAGAAGATAGAGGACAGGGAAAGGAAGATGCCGGAGGAGGAGAGGTGGGAGAAGATTGGGGAGTCAAGGTATAATAGGTGGTATGGGAGGGTAAAGAGTCCGGGGGTGTCGGGATATTTAAAGAAGGGTTGGGCGGAGAGTAGATGGCAAAGGGTGGCCAAGTTCAGATTGGGGAATGGTATGAGAGGGGGGAGATATTGGGAGGAGGGGGGAAAAAGGAGGTGTAGGGTATGTGGTTGAGGGGAGGAGTCTTGGGAGCATGTGTGGGAGGTATGTATGGGTTGGGGAGTGGAGAGAGGGTGGCAGGAGATGGTGGGTGAGGTACTGGCGTGGAGGGGGAGTGGGAGGAGTGGTTAAGGAGTATAGAGGAAAGAAGGGAGGGGTATGGATGAAAAGAGGGGTGAACGGAGAGATGAATGAGGAGATGGGAGTGAAAGGGCGGCGAGTGGAAGCGGGGGTCCAGGAGGGGGAGAGGACGAGCGTGCGAGCGAGCATAGCATATGCTCATAAACATAGCATATTTATAGAATGTAGGGTTAAAAGTAGGTTAAGGTAGGATTCAGGAGAAGAAGAAGAGGTAGGCTAAGGTAGATTTAAGTGTCCTTGTATGGGAAGATTATAACCCTGAGGGGATTAATAAAGTTTATATATATAATATAATCATAAATGCTGTAAGATACGGAGGAACACCCGGTCTTTACGAACTGATTTTCAAGAGAATTCCCGATGATACTATATACACCGATGCTGATAAACGAAAATACAAAAGTATACTGCTGGTGACGAATGCCCACAGACGCGGATATGGTGCTAAAAATCTCGTACTGAGCAACAAGGGATACAAGTACAGACATGTAATTGCACCGCTAATCCCCCGCGCATCAGTCAATAAAGCAGGGAAAGGTCTTAGGACACCGCGAGCCATGGTGGTAAACGATAACAAGATCGATTACGTACACGGGGACGATCCCAACGAGCTGGTGGATCGATTGCGTTTACTGGAAGCGTCGCGTCAGGCGGGTAACAACTCTCACGATCCCGAAATTCTATCTATTTACGAGGAACTACGTGAGGTAGGCCTCATTATATAAATTAATCCGCACGCCAATGATGTGCACTGTATGCATCGAGATGCCAATCAACAAATTTGGGGTATTGCTCGAGAAATGTGGAGCAGCTAGAATGGACTATTACAAATGGAGCGGTTTGCTTCGAAATTATATGCGAGATAACGCTCTTTGCGTAGCCGCTGCAGACTTTGATGCAAAATCGCGCAAGATACGACGCGTAGCTCAGCCGGTGGCCGACACCAATGCCGTCAATAAACTATACATGGAAAAGAGCATTAAACTTTTGAGAGAGCAGCAGGAAGAATTAGAGAGGAAGCTGGTCGCGTTTCAAAGAGATATGCTAACGTTGCAAAACAGCGTTCAAAAGATATCGCAGACGTTGAATTCTATCCCGCAACAGCACTGCGAAGGAGAATCATGCGAGACGGATGAACTTGTCCCTGGGTCGATGGGGAGCACTTAATGCATGTGCCGATAATTATCACATCATTCGTGTCAAAGACACCTCTGTGATCAAACATGCAGCCAATATCGAAATCCAAGAGTAAAGAAAACCACGGCCACAAGAAGCTACAACTTGTTGAGGAATTGCATGCTCCAGCTCGAAGACATTTCCCGCGGAGGCGCGTCATAGTGCATGGATACGATGATCTGTGGCAAGCTGACATTGTAGAAATGCGTCCATACTCGCGATTCAACCAGGGTCACCACTACATACTCACCGTCATCGATGTGTTGAGTAAGTATGCATGGGCGTTGCCGCTTAAGACTAAAAGTGGCGCTGAGGTGACTAAAGCGTTTGCAAAAATATTTAGAGATCGATAATCGAAAAATTTGCAAACCGATCAAGGAAAAAATTTTACAACGCCGATGTGCAGAACTCTTGGCAAAGCATGACGTTAATCATTATTCGACGTATTCGGTGATGAAGGCCTCCGTCGTAGAACGTTTCGATCGAACTTTGAAGAACAATATGTGGAAACTGTTTACGCTCAATGGAACCTATAGATAGACCGATGCGCTACCAAGTCTACTTGCTGAGAATAACGCACGAAAACATAGAACCATCAGAATGCGTCCTTGCGATGTTACCCCTGCGATCGCCGATAAGCTGATAGCCACCGTATACAGCAACATAAAGATCGCTGCTCCAGCGAGATTCAAGTTGGGCGAGTTTGTGCGCGTGAGCAAATTTAAAACCGTATTCGATAAAGGCTATACACCGAATTGGACAACGGAGATGTTCAAGATAGCCAAAGTACAAGCAACTAATCCCGCAACGTACCTGCTGGTCAATTCCTGTGGAAAACCTGTTGCCAGAGGATTTTATGAACACGAGCTGCAACGCGTCACCGATCCTAGGGTTTGATAAATCACATAATTCTTGGATAAATAAAAATAATGTATTGTAAAATAATAATACATGGCTCAATAAATACAATGATACATATACATATACATGTGTTTGAGTTTGAGTTGAAAGTTTGAGAAGAGTGGATTCTTAGACAGGTTAGAAAATACTCACTTTGCGGTGGAAGCACCTTGTCGGTATTTATTTGAACACTAATGAGTGTGAGTGTACAAAGTGAGTTTGTGAGTGGGCGCAGTGATAATATTTATCACAGCGCTGCAGAAATGAGTGTGAGTTAAAATGTTACCGCGTGGCCTTGCCACGAGGCGTCCATGCAATTATACTAATTGAAGACGTTGTGATTGTGCAAAATGTTTTTGAGTGGTGAGTGAGTCGATGAGTGGTAGTATGTGAGTGTTGCACTAGGTGAGTGGTGTAACAAAACGTTATAAAACAACTATACGCGACGCTTGACAATGCTGTTGTTCGCACGGGTGATCACACAAAAAGGAGAGAATATGGCGGACTTCCGCTCGCGCTTCTTCTCGATTCTCCTAGCGCAGCGACGCTGTTGTCTCATTGGTCAATCGATCTGCGTTGGTTGGTTGATCGATCAGCGTTGAGTGTCGATTCGCCCATTGATCAGCGTCGCTAAATCGCAGGCCGCGAGGTGTTGCCGTGAGAGTGAGTGTGGCGGTGTGGGGAACTAATGCATTCCCAAACAACATGAGTGACCAATTTTTTTATTTTTAACACATTATTTCAACCATTTATAATCCAGTTAATATATACAATGATACATATGCCTGAGTGATCAATTTTATATTACGTAATAATTCCCCTATTTATATGAACGAGTTAATAAATACAATAATAATTTCCATATATGTGCGAAGAATGTTATATTACACAATAAATACAATAGTTTCTATTTTACATCCATATTTTTACAACGGAATTTTATAACGGTATTTTATAATGTCCCTAGGGCAGAGTGTTGGTCGAATCGGGTACGATATGCCGCTTGCTGTCGTATGGACTTAGAGCGATTTTAGATTCCGAAATGGTGTACACATTATGAAATTTAGACCGTATGCATGATTGTCTGCGAACCATTTCGATCTCCCTGTGCAAACACTGCGCGTAGTCGTCGAAAGTTATCGTTCTGTCTATGACGTTGGTCTTGACGCCTTTCACCTTTTTCGTATCTTTTTTGCCGTCTACGCGAAGTGCATACATTTTCGCTCTAAGGCCTACGAATTCGGTCATTATCGCATCGTTATTTTCGTCCTTCATCAGCCCCGGAACCTTCTTATTTACGCGCGGCATATTATATGCATTGCCAGTAGGATAATCGCTCGTGTCGAATCTATCGATATTTTGTTTCATGGTCTCGTATATATCGTCGCATCGAATGTGATAAATGAGGTTGTCTGTGTCGGTGGATAGAATTTTACAATTTGATCCATGCTCGGGCGACATGTACTCGTGGTGAAATTCGTACAAACAAATTTTTGATATGTCCAGAATGCACATACCCACGTATATCGGTTTGTTGAATTTCACCTCGAGCTTTCGCAATTCAACAGCTATTAAATTTTCCGAAAAAACACTTCTGCTGTGGAAGTTCGGTTTCGCGATCATTGCCTCCGCGCCATATCGCCCTTCCCAATGTGTTACAGTTTTACATCCACGTGATTTCGTACATTTTCCATAGTTTTACCGAATACCGCGTTGTTCATCAATTTGTACAAAATTTTTTCAAAATCGTTTGTCGCGCTTGTTCTAAACCGGGTATTGAGTTCGATGTAATCGCGAAGCCAGGGAGATTGAGCGAATTGAAGCACGTGGTGTATCTTTGTAATACGAAGACCGTGACGCGTGCACTGCTGCAGGTTGCGATAATAGATAACGTAACGCTGCTTATTGTAAACCGGCGCGAGTAACTTGTCCTGCCTGCTGCCAGGTGGTTTGGCACGCGTCGGGCAGAACGGTAGATCGGCATGAGCGTCGTGCAGACGTTGCGGGTATTCCAGATCTACCTCGAGAATGTACCCCGTGGGCGAATCGACACCGATTGAAGACACATCAAAATTTACAACATCTTCGACCCATTGAAATTTAGCGTATGGTAGGGGCTGACACATTGCCCATCCATACAAATTGTTCACGTCAAAGTACATCAAGAACGATGACTTTTCCGATGCGTCGTAAGATGGCATGTACTTGTTATTGGCATGTGCGTATCTTCCGGAACAATGGCTTAAACCCTCACGTATACCGCGTTCGATAAACATGATCATATCAACGTCAGTGAGTAAATCGAATGTAATTTTGGTATGTTTTAGCATTGCATCCCATGTGAAACCAGGTAGAGTATAATAATGTGCTGAATCTAATTCATAACTCTTGATGCAACTTTCGCGAAAATGTTCAAAAATATCTGCCAATAACAAGACATCTGTTTTCAAATACCAGTCGCTGTATTCGCCCAAGGTTCTAATCCCAAAACGCTGCCAGACAGTCTCGGCGTGCGCGTAATCGCTCTCGGAAACAGTCTCACCCGTTAACGAACTGTAGAATGATTCGCGCCGCGGTAAGCATGGGTCCTGCAGCTTGTCCGCGCAATCAAGGTATTCATACCGAAAGACACCCTTTCGCGTCAATAAATTGAAATCCTCGGTGGATAATGTTTCAAATTGGGATTGTAAAATTTTTAATTTATCTGTGCTAAGAAAGGATTCTAATTTGTCGAGACTGGTGTTGAGAAATTTGCATGAATCGCTGAATCGCATTTTAATACAATTTCGCGAGTCTGAATCAGCCGTATCTTCGACATTTTTTGTGAAAGAAATATACTTTTCTTTAGTCATAGGTAATACGTCAACGCTGCCTTCGAAAGTGGTAGCTATTTCCTCGATAATAAAATGTGAATCATAGCCGGATAAATTGTGGAAAACTATGGGGATGTAAAACGCATTTTTATAATTTAAATTGCACTCCGTATGTGCTGGGCCTCTAAACCGTCCGGAAAGATGGCAATGATCGTGGACTCGTACTTCGCTAGCCTCGAATGGTTCTTCGCACATATGACAGTGTGTTGCATTGTGAAATGTCGTCAACTTTGTAGGAGTTAAATCCAGCATTGGAACATTACTGGACAAGACGGGTTTGACAAAATTCGCAAATTTTTTAAGTTCATCTACGAACCACGACCCACAATCCGCGTCACGGCGACATCGATACGTCGATAACGATGTATCGTACGAACAATGCATATAATATGCTATGCTATGCACATTGTGGTGCTGATACGCGCATAATTTATTATTTATATCACCCATTCGGTGACTGTCCTCCGTTTTCTCGATGATGCACTCGAGATCTGCGTACACCACGAAGGGGAGTCGCTCCTTCTTGCAGTGGTTGCTGAAGCTGAGCAAATTTTTGCCTTCGCTGGGCAGCAGAATGGCGCAGTCATTCATTTGCCCACAGTCCACTGCATGGGTCTCCAACTTCGCGGTGGATCCGAAATAGTGCATGCATCTGTAAACCCACAAAATTTTTGTATTTAATTTTTTCGCGAGACATTTTAACATTTCATAAGTTTATATACGTACCGATCGCAGTTGAATTTTTTCCCATTGTTGCTGCTCAGCTGCGTGCTCACCAGCCGGGACAAGTCCTTGATTAATATAATGTGCCCTACATCGCCGTGCTCTCGATTTGGCGTGTAGAGCAGGTTGACGTGTCGATCCCTCTTTTGGCTGGTGAGGCGCAACGGAAAGACCGTCTTCGTCTTCTCCATCTCGAAGGTGTACACATTGATGGAGATGTTGTTGAGCCGCTCAAACTTCCCGATATGCTCCAGGGACATTGGGAACTCAATGCCCTGGAGATTTAATACGGAAGTATAATCGGGGTACGAACTTGGGCGATGAGGGTACCTTTCCGCAGGATGGAAAGCGGCGACCACTGCCCACGCGAAACAGGCGTTGTCCTGAGATTGTATGCTAATCGTTGCTTTCTTCAACGCCAAATCCTGTGGCAACTTCTGGTGGTACCCCGCGCGCAGCGGATTGTACTTGTTGACATTGACGGTCAGATTCATGATTCTTGTCAATGCCCATCTGCTGTCGCGTTCCCGGAACTCTTCCAACGATGCCAGGGTGGATTCGATTACGCATCTCTGGTACCACTCCTGCATATCGGATGTGTGGAAGAGTTCGCAGTTTCGGATGTTGATGCTTTTACAAGCACGCTTGTCACCCGCCACAAATTCACCGTTGAACACCGTGTTCACTTTGAGGTTTCGATGTTTCCTCAGTGTCCCGTACATGCTCCAGTACAATGGTCCCTGCATCTTGGAGGAAGTTGGGCGGCTCGATGTAATTCGAATTTAACACAGCACCAGTTAACACGCGGCTATCGAACGCAGTGTCTATTTCGCGTCACAAAAGTCCTATGCTAGAATGTCCGGCACCTTGAAACGGCCGCGCAACGAATGTTTTAGTCCTTCGATTCGCGCGATTCGAGCAATCAGCGATTGCCGAGCACCGATCGATAATCGCGGGCGTTTCACTCGATTACATTGTTCCAACGATGCGATACACGCGTTGCACCGTTCTTCCCACGCGAGGTATTCTTCCCGCGAAATAAATCGTGCGGATTGATCCAACAATTGGCGTTCTACTTGCGCAAATTCTTCCATGATCGTAAATGGAATGAAAAAATGTAATGTCTTTTCCGCGCAGCACGTTGCAACTATTTGAGGCTTTGTGCAGTTTGGAGCGCGCTTTTATGACTGGTGTCATGATTTGCGATCTCTGTCTAACTCTTTTGGCGTACCCCCTCCCTCCAATACAAAAACGACGATCTGACCCAACATTGTTCCCTGCAGTTTCTGCTGATACAGCAAAATTCTTTCCATGATTCACTCGTATGACGAATTAGCGCGTAAGATCATCTGACACAGTTTCTGCCGATTCTAAGATTCTACGTTCCCAAAAGTATGATATTACGTTCAACACGTGCCGAGACTTTTATCCTTGAAGATGGGGCTCAAGTTACATGCGATCTACTACGGCGTAATCTAAAAAACATTCCGTTTGACGACTTCAGCGCAGCGGTTAGCCGCCTGAGTTGGGACGAAGTTTATAGCTCTACCACGGCCGATGCTAAGCTGGCATCTTTTTCTGATAATCTGATGGGCCTCTTTGACATGTACGCCCCTACTGAATTGGTAAGGGTCACCAAGCTGCCAGCCCCATGGATAACTCCTAATATTAAATTACTTATGTCACTACGGAACAAAGCTCTGACCAAGTACAAAAAGTCGCAATCTCCTTCGCACTGGGAGTATTATAAGCAGCTTAGAAATTATACCTCAACTGCGCTCAAGGCAGAAAAGCAGGCCTTTTTTCGCTCTGTATGTATGCATCTGTTTCTCCCTTGCACTAGTGGAAGCGTCGCCAGCCGCAGTCGCCAGCCGCTCATTGGAACGGCAGGCTTAATCACGCGATACGCCGTGACGTTAAATCGGAATGCTTCGAAATACTGTTAGCTTTAGAATAAAATGTGATTGTACCACCAAGTAGCGCTGTCTCTTTCCCTCTCCCAGATTTTAGCTTTAAAATATTGCTCTCTCTTTCCCACCCTCCGAATACGTGGTTTGTAAAACGTCGATCTTTACCGAGATCGTCCGAAACAATTCCCAATAAAAATAAATTATTATTTCTCTACCTTGGAAATGTCTGTATGTCGCATATTGGTTTGGATAAAAATTTTGAGGATGGGCCAAGGTCATTGCCTCGCTCGGAAAAAATTTCCGGTGGTGGATCGGGGTCTGAAAAAGTTTCTGGGGGTCATTCACTCCCTGCGGTTAGGTCTAACAAGTTTTCGGGGCGGGGGGGGGAGTCATTCCCACCCTCCGGTTAGGTCTAAAAAGTTTTCGGCGGTGGGTCCGGTCTGGAGAGGCCTCCGTGGCGGCCCGGCCCGGACTGATCCCCTCCATCATCGCGGCTTCCCCCACTCCGCGGCTCGTGCGCGCGCAACAGGTCTTCCTCTCCCCGCTCTCCCCGTGCCCATGTTTCCCTCCGCCGCGCTCCCCGCGCGCACTCACTTCCCCCCGCCCCCGCGCTCCCCTCATTGCACCATGGCTTAGAACTCTCATAGCCTTACTACTGAATACATTTACTTTCGGTTACTGTATTATTAAACTCTCGTATTTTTTTCTGAAAGGAACTGTGATTAAAAGGAAAAAAAATAATTTTTCAGAAAATTCACAAACTTGATCTCTTTATTTTCAAGATATCTCGAGTACCAATCGATTTATGGCGAAATTTTTAGTTTAGAATTTTTAAACAAATAGGAAGGACTAATGAACGAATCGCCAGTCCCTAAATAACGTAACGTCACTGCCAATCTTGTTTGAGGCGGAATACACCACCTAAAGTTTGTATTTGTTTTACTTATTTGTGGCCGTATTAAATTCAGCAAATTTCTAAAATCTGTGCCACTTAAATAATATGAATAACATGAATACTGGTTTACAAATATTTCTGCACTTTCCATAGTACGGATATTTATCAAATTGTTTTAGTTTTATTGGAATTATACTGTTATTTTTTTATATATACGTCAAACCTTTGTATGAGTTGTATATTAACACTCTTTTTATGAACTTCCTTAATAATATTCGGCATTTTCAGTGCGAAAAATGGGATGTTGCATTTTTCCCCTATTGTTTGGGATTCAGCCCCACTGTACGATATAGAATACAGGTAATTACTTTGTTTATTGGCAAATATTTCTAAATACAAGGACAAATATATATTAATTATACAACAGAAAAGAAATTTGCTTGGAAGTTCCCGGAAAGTAACTAAATAACCAATACTGATATTTTTTCAATGGGTTTCTTATGGAAAAAGAACTATTTGGAACTAATTATTCGCTATTACTTTGAAGAATCGATAGGTAGGTACTACTCATTTTGGTGCCCAAAAAATATTTTCCTTTTATATCACCGAAATTAAACGACTCGATTTAAAATTCTGCACAAAAAAAATGTTAAGAGATTTAAATATTGGCGCCCTTTCTCTTGCGTTGCAGCATGTCACAAGTCAGAGCGACTACTCTAGTAAATTACGCTTTTAGTTTTACGTTTTTGGTTTGACTAGAGTTGTGGCTCTTCCTTCTTCACGGTTAAGTTCCTTCCTGTATTACAAACCGGTGCCGATCTCATTGTATGAATTTTTCATGTGTGCTATTCATACGAATGATTGAAATTGAAGTGCCATATATGTTAAACAGTTTTTTTTATTTCGGTTAAGAACGAAATACACGATCTCTACAAAGATATCAGTTTATTCGCGTCGGCTGCAAAGTGCTCAGTTTCCTAACCTCACTTTCAACAGGTTATGGGCCCAGACCCACGTGTTACCACGTGTCGCTAATGAGCAATTTTATTTCATTATTTGGTGAATGGACAACCGTCGAAGCACTCCTACTGTCCAAACCAATGATTCGGCCCTCGGTGAGTCTTTTGATGATTATAATATATCAATAACTAATATACGCGATCAAATTCAAACTCTTGAAGAATCGATCAACGAAGAATACGAAATCGAGCGTCGAGTTTTAATTGGGATCGAAGATCAAGTAGCTGAGAATTTGTATAATAAACTACCTGACGTTCGCGAAGCGACAGAAAATATGGCAGAATCAAGAACGTATCAAATCCACAAGTTCAATGGACAGAACTATCAACTGTGGAGAATGCAGATGGAAATATATATGGTTGAAAATGAACTGGAACCGTACATACTAGGCACAATTCCACGACCAGCAGTTGACGCAGTTGGGACAAAAAGGACAAGGCAGCAAAGGCGTTTTTGATGCGTGGGCTGGAGATTGAACAGTTAAAGTATATGATCAAATGCACGACCGCAGAACAAATGTGGTCGAGATTGAAATCAGTTCATGCTGAGAAAAGTGATCAATCAGCACAAGTTTTGCTTGATCGGTTTATAAATGCGAAGATGGAGAGTGATGAAAGTATCATGGACTTCATAACAAGATTAACTTCAATGACTCAGCGACTGAGCGAAATGGATCTTGAACAAAAGGAACCGGTAATCATTGCTAAAATCTTAGGAAGCTTACCGCAAAAATATGATAACATAAGAGCCGCGTGGTTACTTATACGAAAAAAGGAACAGACAGTTGAAAGACTCACTGAACATCTCATCAATGAGGAGAGTTTATTAAATCAGAGGTCTGGAAATAGCAAGCAACAAACGTCAGAAGCTTTAAATGTTCGGTGAGATGGCAAGAAAAACCACAATAAAAAGAAAAGTTTTAGTCCACATGGTGAAGGACGAAATAGAGGATACACACAGAGTCGAAAACCAGGTAAGTGTAATTACTGCAAAGCTCCTGGACATTGGGCACGTGACTGTTACAAGAAACAGAGGGAGCAAGAGAGTGCTCAGAAGAAGACTCTTGTGGCAGAAACAACGAAAGAAACAACTGAACAAATAAAGTCAAACAAAAGTGAATTACTCATTGCGGACAGAGTAGAGGCAGTGGAGGAATTCAGAAGAGGAAACGACTGGTATGCTGATTCAGGAGCAACACAGCATATGTCGTTCGCAAGACAATGGTTTAAGAATTTCACTCCGTGCCCAGCTGGCGTACACAGTGTTAAAGTGGGTGAAGGCACATGCATTGACGTCAGAGGGAGAGGTGATATTGACATTCTCATGACGGATGCAGACGGTGAAAGTGTAACTCATACAATTAAAGATGTGATGTATGTTCCAAAAATTCAAAAGAATCTAATTTCGATTAGACAGTCATCAGAGAAAGGGATCAGAGTGATTTTCGAGGAAGGCGGCAAGCGCGTGTTTTTTTATGAAAGGTGACTATGTCATTTTGGATGGTATAAAGATGAATAATCTATACAGGCACAACGTAAATACGATAACGACTGAGGAAGCCATGGTAGCGACAGAAGTAAGCTTGACACTGTGGCATGAGCGGCTGGGGCATGTCAACTACCAAATGCTGAGACAGATGCGTGAGAGAAGAGTAGTAGACGACCTACAATTCAATCCTAGCACTGAAGACCCTTTTTGTGAAGGATGTATTTATGGCAAACAACACAGAAAAGCATTTGAAGGAATGGGTGAGCGGTCAAGCTCACCAGGTGAGATTTTTCATGCTGATCTCTGTGGTAAAATGAGTGAGCCCTCAAATGGAGGGTCAAACTATTTTCTGCTGATTAAAGATGATTGTTCGAGGTATTGTTTCATCTATTTTTTAAAGGAAAAGACAGATGTGTTGGAGTCTTCAAGAATTCTATGCAGAAGTTCAGGCTGATGGGCATCATATTAAAAGGATCCGAACGGACTGTGGGTTAGAATTCTGCAACGCTGAGGTGAGAAAATTCCTGCTATCAAAGGGAATTAAGCACGAGAAATCAACCCCTAGAGCTCCAGAGCAAAATGGTTTTGTGGAACGCCAGAATCGAACTGTTTTGGAATCAGCAAAGGCGATGCTTCATGAACGAAACTTGCCACGTTATCTCTGGGCTGAAGCTGCAAATACAGCCGTATACCTCAAGAACCGAACAGCCTGAAACAGTTTAGGTGGCAGTACAACGCCTTTTAAGGTGTGGTATGGTGAAAAACCTTCTGTTAAACATCTAAGAGTTTTCGGTAGCGACTGTTATGTTCATATACCAAAGGAGCAACGTACAAAATGGGAGGAGCATTCAGTGAAGTGCATGCTGGTAGGCTGTAGCGAAGGAAATAAGGCCTATCGAATTTTCAATCCTGAAAGCAGAAAAGTGTTTATTCGCCGAGATGTCATATTCCACGAGAGCAGCCAACCTCAAATAGTCACAGAAAAATTATGGGGTGAAAATCGTTCTATCAGATCAATACCTGGTTCCCCAGCTGAGGCAGATGAATCACAGCCTGAACAGTGTCAAGTTTTTCAAGATAAGTTGCCAAAAACCAGATACAAAAACCCACGACTTCCGTCTCCAATATCAAATGAGAAAAAGGGCAAAGGAAATTGTAAGCCCTGATGAAGAAGAAGCAAGTACAGTGATTGCTGAGGTCTACATGACCAACACAGAGCCAGCAACCCTAGAGGAAGCATTGGGGGCGGATGATGCTGAAAAATGTCGCGAAGCAATCGATGCTGAAATGGACTCCTTAGAACGGAACCAAACCTGGGTGGTAGTTCCTCGGCCTGAAGGGGCTAATGTAATAACAAATCGTTGGGTATTCAAGCGAAAGCTTAAAGCCGATGGCTCTATTGAGAAATATAAGGCCCGTTTGGTTGCAAGAGGATGTTCGCAAAGGGAAAGCGTCGACTATGATCAGACATTTGCACCTGTCGTCAAATTCAGTTCGGTGAGGACCATTCTATCCATCGCAGCAGCCAATGATTGGAAGATAGTCCAGTTCGACGTGAAGACGGCGTTTCTACACGGTGACCTTTACGACGAGATCTACATGGGGCAGCCAACTGTATTCGCGAGAAGTGATGAAGTGTGTCTCTTGTTGAAAGGCCTGTATGGTCTAAAACAAGCTGCTAGGCAGTGGAACGAAAAATTGATTGATTTCCTAGAGTGGTGTGGTTTTGTGCAATCAAAGACAGACCCATGTGTATTTATGAAGACTGATAGCCAAATTTATCTTGCAATATATGTAGATGATGGTTTGGTGTGTGGAGAGAGTGTGGATGAAATGAATGCTTTATTGTTAGAATTAGATCGAGAATTTCACATAACTTTTTCAGAAGCTGAGTACTTCGTGGGCTTCCAGATCGAAAGAAATCGAGACGTGGGGAAGCTTAAAATTCATCAAGGCGCATATACGGAACAAATATTACGCAGATTTAATCATGAAGCTAGTAACCCAGTCTCCATTCCTGCAGATCCGGGAGCAAGGTTATCAAGAACAGCTGTTGATAACAGTGGCGAAAGCGTTTTTCCATACAGACAAGCGATCGGATCATTAATGTATTTGATGGTCGGTACACGACCAGACATTGCATACATTGTAGGAATACTAAGCAGGTTTATGGAAAAACCAAACATGCAGCATTGGAGAGGAGTACAGAGAGTATTAAAATATTTAAGAGGCACGATTAGTCATGGTATAAATTACAATATAGGTTCATGCGATTACAAAATGACAGCGTATTGCGACTCCGATTTTGCAGGAGATATTGACACACGAGCCAGTACATCGGGTTGGGTTTGTTTTGTTAATTCAGGTCCCGTATCTTGGAGCTCAAAGAGGCAGACGGTAACGGCGACGTCGACTACGGAGGCTGAGTTCATTGCACTTTGTGCAGTCACAAAAGAAGTAGTGTGGCTCAGAAGATTACTATCAGATTTAGGCTGTGCATCAGTTGGTGCGACAACTGTTTATTGCGATAACGAAAGAGCAATAACGCTAGTCAAAACTCCAGAATCGATTAAGGCAACCAAGCATATAGAAGTAAAGTTCTTTTTCTCTTGCGAAAAACAAAGGAAAGGGGAAATAGACGTGAAATATATAAATACGAAAGACTAGTTAGCGGACACTTTAACAAAAACTTTACCTCGAGAAAAATTTGAGTGGTGTCGAATGAAGTATGGGATATGTTAAATATTTTTAGTATGTATGTGAGTGAGCAACACGTCAAAAGGTCGAGAGGGAGTGTTAAGAGATTTAAATATTGGCGCCCTTTCTCTTGTGTTGCAGCATGTCACAAGTCAGAGCGACTACTCTAGTAAATTACGCTTTTAGTTTTACGTTTTTGGTTTGACTAGAGTTGTGGCTCTTCCTTCTTCACGGTTAAGTTCCTTCCTGTATTACAAACCGGTGCCGATCTCATTGTATGAATTTTTCATGCGTGCTATTGATACGAATGATTGAAATTGAAGTGCCATATATGTTAAACAGTTTTTTTTTATTTCGGTTAAGAACGAAATACACGATCTCTACAAAGATATCAGTTTATTCGCGTCGGCTGCAAAGTGCTCAGTTTCCTAACCTCACTTTCAACAAAAACATACAAACTTTGACACATGTTTACACATACAGCAGAAGTAGCTGCCATGATATTTATACGTTTTTAAGACCTCATACTATTAAGTTACAAAAAATATATAAAAACATAATTCCATAACTTTTAAATTCTGACTTGTTTCCTTATTTCTGGGGATTCTGTCCCATTGTGGCGATGGATCGCGGGGCGACTGACAGCCGCAGGCCGTCGAGCGGCTAGTAGATTCTGCCATAATGGCGGAAAACAGCCACTCATCCCATTGTGTTGCTTCTCCAGTAGCCTAGGCTGCTCCTGGAGCAAACTTGCATACACTGTAGTAATCTGCCGCATCCGCACACGGTCGAAGTCGCAGATAGGAGAACAGATGAATGCTTTTCCATTTTACCAGTGTACCGCGGTGTGCCGCGTCGGCGCCGCGCCGATAGGAAATGGCACCTTTACGCTGCATTTTATCATTCGGCCACGCTACTATGGGCCTCTCTAGTTAACGAGTCGGTGTGCGTGTGCTCACGTCCATCCATCAGACTCTTGATTCAAATATATAATTGATTTTTACGGAACATTCGTAGGCACAAGAAAACATAACATACCACATCTCGATAACCATACAATTTCACACAGCTGAGGGCCCTCCCCCAATGTTGATACATTCATATACACAATTTCTAACTAGGGGGATCCCACAGTCCTTGGACTATCAGAAATTGTGTTAGGTATCTAATTTTAACAAAACAATTCCTAATTAATTAATAATCCACACATGCTCAGAAACGTGCGACAAAACCGTGGGAAGGCGCGGTTTCCTGCACCGGATGTAGAGTATACAATTCCGTCAATCTTCTAAGAAGTGATCCAGTCTGCGCAGTCCTGATGTAGCCGTAACTCAGGTCTGCCTCATCGGGTGCAAATATCTCCTGAAGTTCTGGAACCCGCGCAACAGCCGAGCGCGGGACTGGTCACGTTGCTAACCACAGCATGGGTTGCGGGAGAACTGCATGAGTGTGCGGCCGTCCATGCAGGCTCGTACATGGACGCACACTAATGCACTTCTCTCACAAATCTCGCAACGGGTGGCAATGAAACAGTCCCGCGCTCGGCTGTTACCCGGGTCCCAGAAATTCAGGAGATATTTGCACCCGATGGGGCAGGCCTGCCGTAACTGATTATCTTACAATGTTTAGCACGACGGTTAGAGGTGTTCTCAACGAGGGTTCTCCCACAATGCTGCGAAGCATTGTTGAAACGCACCCCTGCCGCTTACACAGAGCAGATTCGGCACAGCAGGAGAACCACTGGGTCTCTTCGAACGCGACTCTCTGGTGGGTACGCCGCTGCGTTAGCACCTTCTTATCCTTATCGCGGGAAGGTAATATATCGAGGCGACGACCAAAAATATTATTAACTAATAGGCAGGAATATGGTCAACGAGGGATTTCGCATAACGCTAGGCGTTGTTGATACATACCCTGACCGAAAAGAAAAATTTTACATTCTGAACGCAACAGCGTCATATATAATAGAGATGTCGGGGTGTCTTTTGAAGATTTTCCCACGTTAAAAAAAACTTTAATTGTATTTATACATTCAAAAGAATTCATCATGAATGTTACTACCGTTACCTTTTTTCTCACTGTTCATTATTTTTTTTTTATTATACGTCTTTATTACTCACAATGCAAAAAAACTGATATTACAGATGGCGTAGCCGATAGACAAAAGAGTAAAGGCGAGGCTGCAGTGGTGACACTGTTGTGAAGCCTAACCGTGTACAATAAACAAAACAAGATTAAAAATAGAGACAAAAACAAACAAACTTAACAACGTTAGAATAAACTAGACTAAGTTAACTAAACACTTAAAGCTAGCATGAAAAGAAACGCAGAATAGAGGTATGTAAGAAAATTTAATAGTGTTGTAGAATTTGTTGCCGCGCTGCGTGTTTGAAAAACTGATAAGTGTTTAACTGTCGAATAGAAGCAGGAAGAGAGTTATAGTAATGTGCCGCAGTATAGGAAAAAGAAGATTCGAATTTAGTGGTGCAATGCGCAAGAATGGAGATGAGAGATTGAGACCGGATTGAGAGAGAGTTAGAAGAGTGATAAGAAAGGTTACTGCGTAGGATATTGTAAAGATATGACGGACTACGAGAAGAGGGTACCTTAAACACGAGACACCACATATGGAGTTTCTATCTTTCCGACATACGTAACCAAGAGGATTTTACAAAAAACGGAGAGATATGATCGAACTTGCGGACACAATAGGAGAAACGCAGACAGGAAGTTTGAATACGCTGAACTAAGGAAGAGAGATGACAGGTAAGAAAAGGACTATATACAACATCACAGTAGTCAAACAACGATATAACTAAGGATTGTGATAAGAGGAGTTTCTGGGAAGAGGAAAGAATATGCCGAGAAGTATATAAAAGACGCAGACGATTAAAAGCTTGACGACATATAGTAGACACATGATTTTCGAATGTAAGAGCAGAATCTAGTGTAATCCCCAAATTCCGGATAGAGGTAACAGGATGCAGCTGGGTAGAATCAAGTGTAACAGTAATGGGAGGATGGGTACGAAGGAAGAAAGAAGAGCCAAGAGCAAGGAGTGAAAATTTGGAAGGATTAAGTTTAAGTCCATGTTGAACAGTCCAGTCAAATATTAGAGCAAGATCGTATTCCAAATTGGCAATGGTTTTATTAATATTGTTCGGCGCAAAGGTGGAAATAATTTGCATGTCATCGGCGTACATGCACGAGATACTCATCTTAGTAAGGCGCAATAAATTGGCAACAAAAATGTTAAACAGTAGTGGACCCAACACAGATCCTTGCGGAACTTCACAACTCACAGCACGCAAAGAAGAGAATTGGGGCCCGTCATGGCTGAGCATAATCTGCTGAGTGCGTCCAACCAGGTAAGAGCGAAACCATGAAAGGGAAAGATGAGATAGTCCGAAAAATTTCAATTTAGCAATCAGCAAGTTATGATCAACGGTATCGAACGCTTTGGAGAAATCGAGTGATGTGATAAGAGCGAGGTTATGAGAGTCTAAGGCTCGTAGAATGAAGTCGGTGATAAAAAGAAGAGCGGTGGTCGTGCTGTACCCGCGTCTAAAACCAGATTGAAGGTCTGGTATAGCATGTACAGATGAGATGAAATATGAGAGTTGAGTATGACATAGTTTCTCTAACAGTTTAGCGAGGAAGGGGGGCTGTGAGATAGGACGAAGGGAGTTAAGGGTTGCTGCATCAGGAGTTTTAGGGATAGGTACAACAATATTATTCTTCCACATTAACGGATAGGTGCCAGAGGATATGGAGTGATTATATATATGGATTAAATGATCGTGGCAGAATGGAATGCAGTATAACAGGAGATGACCAGATAGGTCGAACGGATTCGAGGAGGTGAGCTTAATATATTTAAGGATAGAATAAAGATCAGCGGGTGTGAAAGGGGAGAAAGAGAAGTTGGGAGAAGGGTGTGTATGAGATTTGTTCAGGAAAGTAGCAATTGTTTCAGATGAAATATTTGTAGTCGGAACGGAATCGATGAAATGATTGTTGATAGACTCAGGATCAGGGAAGGAAAGAAGAGAATTAGGGTTTCACCGCGGGCGATAATAGCCAGCACGTGAAATGAGGTTCCAGAATTGTTTAGAGAATTTAGAAGAGGATGAAAGATGATTAAAGAGAGCGCGTTTTTCAGCTCTAATAGTTGCGTTGCAAAGATTACGGAGTTGCTTATAACGACGCCAATGCGAAGGATTGGCAGTCCTACGAAATTTACGACTCGCCTGATTACGCAAACGCATAAGTTTACGTAGATTAACAGTTAACTATGGTGCTGGCGGTCGTGTAATACGCACACGTTCAATGGGGGCAAAGTGATCGAATAAAGTTAATATATAGGAGTAAAATAAATTTACTTTGTCGTCAATACAGCTGGTTTCGTATATAGGCGACCAATCAATCTTACCAGCGGCAGAGTTAAAAGCATCCAAAGGCATATCACGTAAATTTCAGCGCAAAACGAAGCGAGCGGTGGTACGAGGTTTGACTATATCTAATGTGGCATAGACCAGAGAGTGATCGCTTGCGTGGCTCATGTCATGGACACCACTGGAGTTGACCGGAAGATCATTGCTAACCATTATTACATCAATTAACGAGGAAGAAGTTGTTACGTGAGGGCGTTAATTTTTAAATGACCGAGCGGTTGCGTCTAATTTCCTCACGCAACGCTTAACGAATTTTAAAGAGATTTTATAATTTTGACATAATCAGATTATTACGCAAAAATCAGGATTGTTTTGGGTACGGCTTTTGTCTACAACCCATACAGGTTGCCCAATCGGGATGTGGTATCTTGGTATACACAGGTTCGAACAGAATGAGACGATATTTAAGTAAATATTACCATGTATTACAAAATAATTAAAGGAAATTTTCGTAAGGTGGAACAAAAATGGGGATGTACATGAATTTGTGTAAAGAGTCGTAGACGGCTCACAAATATACGCAATGTTTTACGGTCGACAATTGACCGAGGGAAACCCCGCAACTCACTAACATAAATGAGTTGGATCAATGTTCACACAATGTTCTAATTTTTCAAGATGAACGGTTTAGGAAAATATCATGTGATCACAATATAATTACACACAACAATAGAATTTAATAAAATGCTGTACACGCCTAAAAAGGAATTAAACAAATGATCGAGGGAAAACCCACAACTCACTAAAGAGGTTGGATCATTTGTTAATTCCGTACAATAGCATAGTTAAAAGGACTTACCGATTCGGGACAGAAAATTGTTAACTTTAGAACGGCTTACTCTCTCTTTTCTCTCAATTCTCTCTCTCTCTCTCTCTCTCTCTGTCTTTCTCTGTCTTTCTCCGGGTGACCTGGAGGGTCCCGCGTACTGGATGGTGAATCGCAGGAGCGTCGCACAACACACAATGTCGATGTTGATCCTCAATATATTGTATTTAAATATTAAGCGCAAAAATATAAATAAAGATTTAAGCGGTAGGATTTAAAACAGTGAAAACGCAAAAATATATAATAGTCTCTACGGGGACTGAGTCTTTCCACGTTCACTTTGAAGCTATTCACGATGGAACTCTAGCTCAATGACTATTTAAACAATAGCAATATGTCCCTCGGACAGAACGTCTGCGCACTACGCGACTTGCTAGGCGACTACCACGAGCGTTCGCAGGGTAGGCCCGAGCACTCGAGCCTTTGCACAAAGAGCGCCAAAATTGCTGACTCTGCACCTCATGCACACGGGCCCAACCGTCGTCGCTCGGAACGTTCCCAGCATCCAAGTTGTTATCGCGCCCGGCGTTCTAAGAACGTCGACGGTGTTGGAAGATTTTCGCATGGAAGAACGCAGTGGCGTAACGGCTCATATAAAATTATTATTATAATACGGTTTGTAGATTATTGACAATTGATCGAGGGAAACTGCCATAACACTCAACGGTAGGATCAGATGTCAATGATGGTGTAACAAAATTTTAACAGGGAAGACAAATATAATGTAGTCTACTACAATGCCTCGGAAGGCTTATCACAGTGCGCATTCTAAGAACGTCGACAGCGTTGGAAGATCGCTGACAGTAATCTTCCATGAGAATATGCCGTGGCGTGACAGGCTTCAAGCAGAATTAAATTACAACTATTAAGAATATTCACAGATAATCGACTACTGATTGAGGGAAGTTCCCATAACACGTGATGGTTGAATCAATGGTCGAAGTCCGTGTAGCGAAAAAATATGATGTGAATGTAGCAAAAATTTAGAGATTAATTTAAAAAGTGACCGGAACGTAACAAAGTGCTGGTTACCCGTGTAGGTAGATTAATAACCTGGTTTAGCGAAAGTAGTGACAAATAGTGATAAATAGACTAATTGAGTCAAATCCTGGAGTGTCGGGTGCGCTGACATTAATATTAAAATCGCTCATGCAAATAATGTGATCGGAGAAGTTATATATATGAAATAAATAATAGAGCAGGGAATCAATAACAGATAAAGAACAAGTAGATGGCCGGTAAACAGTAAAAAGTGCGAGGCGCTTGGTGTTAATTGTAATATGCAGGCCGACGAAATCAAGCAACGAATCAAATTCAGATACATCATATACGACATTATTATCGGAGATGGATGTACAACAAATATCATGTTTCACGTAGACAGCGACACCTCCTCCACGTTGCTTAAGACTAGATTTCCGGTCGGACCGAAAGAAAGTATAATTTGGAATTGTAAGAGAAGAGGAGAGTATGCCGTCGGAGAGCCATGTTTCACTGATAGATAAGACATCGAAATTAAGGCTAGAAAGCAAATCAATTATATCAGAAAAATGCGCAACAAGTGACCTGATATTTATATGAGCAACAGAAAAATTCTTGGTATTAATTAATAGTGTGTTATTTACTAAACTAGAGTTAGAGGCGGATGCGTTGGTGGTATAATACGAAGACGACGAGCACGATCATGGCGAGAAAAACGTAGTAGATCTTGCAGTGACGGAGGTAGGAGTGGAGAGATGTGCTGTCCAACGAGAGGCACAGTTCGAAAGTGTGGATGATCCAGAATTGTCCATGTTAGTCCGAGTGACAGAAATATTGAACGGAGTATGAACATCAGAATGAGTCTGGGACTGTCAATCCGTTCTATTGGCCATAGAGAGGAGCGAAGTGGCATCACTGGCACGGTGGTCAGCAGGAGGCTGAGATGTAAGACGGTTATTATTGTGATTCTCCAGCATCAGATAACGAATGGCTTGAGAGTTATCATCCTTCCGTAGGATGGCTTGAAAGTTATCATCCTTTTACGTGATTCCCCTTTTCATCCAGACAAATTTAAAGTTGTGTGTGGGTGCAAATCGTTTTGCCTCCGTTAAGATTCAACGTTCATCAGCTGTCGACCTTTCATTGACGTAGATGGAGTTGTGGCGGCCAGGAGGAATTTACCTCGGAAGCAAGAAGATTTCTCTTGATCTTTTTTTTTGGCAAGCATCGCGCGTAAGCACCGATGTGAACTGGAGTATAAGCGGTTTGGACTGAACATTTTGAGTCCTTATACGGAAGGCAGAAGCGATGTCCGAATTAGAGAAGGAAGCGTTGAGAGCAGTAGCGATATTAGCGATGACTTCCAACATGGAGTCATTGGGAAAGTCTGGTAGGCCCGTGATCGCAAGTTCGTAGTCTCTGCTATGCTTTTCGAACCGGTCGATGCGTTTTGTGATGGAAGAGATTGCTGCCTCCGGTAGATTTATGGTAGATAGTGCTGAGGTGGTGTTCGTTGTGTTAGCTAAGCAAGTCTCTATCTTATCGCAACGGGAATCCAATTGTTGTTGCGCCAAAGAAATACCGTCAACCCGATGGGTAAGGTCGAGCACTGAGGAATGGAGATTTTCGAAGCAGAACAGACATTGATCGATAGTGGAGGTGATCTTACCAAGACTGGCGAGCTTCTGTTTAATTTCGCCTATTGAGTTAATCTCTGATCTCATGTCATTAAGAATAGACGTTATATTCCCAAGATCCGAAGTAATGTTAGAGGCTTGACTATTCGTTGAAAACGGTGCAACGCAGATTGCCTGGTTATTGTTCAGACCAAAACCCGAGCAAATATTAGATTTCGGCAAAAATTTAGTCCATGCAGAGCAGACAGGCATGTTGGTACAGTAGAGAGAGACGTAGTATGTAGATTATGACAGCAGGTGTCACTCTCGCACTGGATCAGTGAGTGTGATTGTATTCCTGGAAAGACCTTGCGTTTGGAGAAATACACACAAAAACTTGCAGAAAAAACAGCTACGCGAACCGGACGGCAGTCGATAGCTAGTGAAATCGCAATTGAAGGCACGAATAAGACCTGATATTTGCATATATCAGATGAAGAGAGACTAGCCTTTGCGGCCTAGAACTGCACTGCAAACACTGCACAATTTGAGCCAAAACTTCCACCAAACTTCACAAAATAACCGTTTGAAAATTAACTTACTTAGTTGAGGAGCGATAAGAAAACGTGTCGTACATACAGTGTGGAAAAAATAAAGTGTCAAAAAAAATAAAGTATGAAAGAAATATATAGACGCAGACGGAATCGAACTCACTACCGCAACAATTGGCCCCCTCGAACCATGCAATTCCCTATTTTTTTAATATTTTTATCGACAATACTTTAGGAGATATCGCGCTGTCTAGTCTTAGGTGGGACACCCTGTATAACATATTGTTGCGAGCATCCTATGGATAGAAATCCATGGCCCACTGGCGCTCGCGAGCGAGACAAGAGGACAGCGAAGGCGATTCGATTGATCGCCTGTCAAGCTGTCACTCTTGGAACAGAGGCCATTGCGTGCAGACGTATTCGAGAACACCACATTTCCCGTGTATTAGACATTTATCGTTGTTGATTGTTCCGGTTTATGTTCCGTTACTCTTGTTGTACATTAAAGTTCCATTATGCCAAACCGGAAACGTAACAATATGTACGATTTCAATGAAGTTATAGATCAATTTTAACACAAATACATACTTTTCGATTGCAGTTACACTTCTTTAACAGTATCTAGCTGTAGTTATCTACTCAGAATCTAAGTAAAAACTAAGTGGCTTTATAGAAATTTCGCACGCGTATGGTGCTTCCCGCAGCAAAAAAATAGGGGGGGGCCACATAATAATCACGTCCATCCAGCCTGCGCATTTTCTCTAGCCCGATCGGCGTCATGGAAAGGGTACCTCCTCCATCCTGCATTTGTGGTAGATGGGTTTCTGGCATTCTCTCGATTAAATTGGCAGAAAATAATTTAAATCAGACTATTTTTAACGAAACGGGCTTTCAATTCTGCAAACAATCTTTTCTCGTAATTTCTTTAATTATGGTCCGAATATCATTTTGGGGGCCAATTTGATCGAGAAAACATAAGGAATCGATTGACGTCACTTTCGCAAAGATCTGATTAAAAATTGCAGAACTTCAAATTTGTCACTGCTTAGTGCGCAACATTGTATAGCCCCGCTGGTTTCGAGCATCGAAGCCCACGAAACTCAGCGAGACACATGTAATCAGGGGTTTAAAACAGTTATGATATCGGTTTCGGTTCTTGAAACAGTTATGAAGAACCAATATTCTGGATAACCGTTATAAGGAACCGAAATTTCTGTGTATATCGATTTCGGTTACGGTTCTAGAACCGATATTATATCGGTTATAACGGTTCTAGAACCGATATTATATCGGTTATAACGGTTCTAGAACCGATATTATATCGGTTATAACGGTTCTAGAACCGTTATTTTTTCGGTTCTATATCGTTTCTAAAACGGTTCTAGTGTCGGTTTATTTCGGTTCGTAAACTGATTCTTATATTGTTCCTACGAAATTTCTATGTTTTAACTCTCCGATGACTGTGCATGGATTTATTTTATCAACGCAATTCGAACGCAGACGTCTATTCTTGCTTTAGCCATCATCTCAGTAACATATCTACGTCAATGTTTTGTTATGTAGCTGTTTATTACTCCGTGGCGGAATCCGCTTGACTTTGAAAATGTGAAAGGTTGCGTTTATTTCAAAGTAATTTATGTGGCGCGGATGCGGACGAATGCTCCTATACAATGTATGGGTAATTTGACCCGCACGCGTAGCGCGGACGCTCCGCTGAACTCTGAAATGGACCTTTATGTTTTTATTTTATTATTTTAAATGAAAAATGCATATTTTTAGGACCATTCCACAAATTTGCAAAAACACTTAGAACTTAATCATCCAAACGAATTTACCATGGTTATGGTTGCAAAAGAAGGATATAAGAGAAGTGCCACTAATGTTCAGAATACTGCGAACAAAAATATGAAAAAACCAAAATTTGACTTAATGGATGCTTGTGTTAGATTGGTAACTATCCATGGCAGACCATTTTCCTTCATAGATGACGACGCTTTTCAAGATATTATTAATGCGATACCTTCACAAAGAGAAATAATTAATTCACACAAATTACGTGACGCAACTGCTGAAGAAGCAATTGATGTAAAAAGAAAAATTAAAGAAGAAATAAGAGGCAAGTTGATATCTCTGAAAGTGGATGGTGCTACGTGCTTGGGCAGATCTTTTCTTGGCATCAACATTCAATTCATGAAAGATGGCAAAATACATATTCGTACGTTAGGAGTGGTTGAACTTTCTGAAAGACATACTGCCGAATATTTAAAAAATGTTATTACGCATACATGTAGTACATATGGAATTACAACGAAACAGATATACACGGTGACTGTACACAACGCGGCAAATATGCTAAAAACTGTAAAAATTTTAAATGAAGAAGACGATGTGTGCGATAATCTTGATGATGAAAATAATGCAGATGAAGTTACAGGATCGGAAATAACAGATGTTTTAATCAATTCCGAGCATTATGATTATAATAATGACTCTACTGAAATAATTGATAACGAATTTCTAATAACACCTGATTTTACAATTAAGACAATTAGATGTGCAGCTCATACGCTACAATTAGCCGTTGGCGATTTGTTAAAAAAAAAAGAAGTTTTGGAAATTGTGGAAAAAGTTATTAAAGTGGTAAAAAAATTATGTACACCTCTTTTAAAGTCTACTTTGTTGGCAGTACGTGCAAAAAGTGCAATACTTGATTGTGTAACAAGATGGCATTCAACCTTTGATATGCTTCAAAGATTATTAGAATTAAAAGAATATTGTGAACAAATCAAGGACAATGACTTAAAACTATCAGAATCAGTATGGGCTAAGATGATTGAGTTAATTAATGTACTCAAACCCGCACGAATCGCAACGAAGCGTTTACAAAGCGAGTTATTATTACTCGGTGATTTATACGAAATTTGGCAACGATGCCTTATAGAAGTCAAAAAAGAAAATACCGAATTTGCAAGTGAATTTGTTAATAACATAAAGAGGCGAGAATCCGCATTATTTGAAAGCGAAATTGTTTTAGCTGCAATATACATGGACCCTCGATACAATGTCATTTTAACAGATGTACAAATTCGTGCTGCTAAAGATTGTCTATTAAACACATACACCAGAATAGAGCAAATATGTATAGAAATGGAAAAACCATCGAATGAAGACAGCAGTTGTATAATTCAGGATACATCTAATATAGCAGAAGATGAATTTGAAAATTTGTTAAAAAATGCAGAAGCAGTGCGTGGACAAGCTAAATCCAGAAATAGTACGTCGCATTGTTCGATTGAAAGTAAGTTAGACGACTTCTTGAAAGAACCGCGATTAAAATCGTCCACTGATATTTTGTCGTACTGGAATAGTAAAAATACATCCGAATTATACAAATTAGCGGAAGTACTTTTAGCTGTACCACCAACGCAAGTAAGCGTGGAGCGTTTATTTTCGGCATTGAAATTTATTTTATCTCCGCATCGCTCGAGAATGAACGGAAACCTGGTTAATGATATATTAGTAATACGTTTAAACCGTAACAAAATTGTAGATTATTGTATTTCTTAGAAATATATCTTCAAAATAAATTCTTAATATACAGTAATCTGTAAGCGTAATGTCTACTTATTTCAATTCCTGTAAAATCGATGCGAGAATCAGTTCCAGAACCGTTTTAGAACCGATATAGAACCGAAAAAATAACGGTTCTAGAACCGTTATAACCGATATAATATCAGTTCTAGAACCGTAACCGAAATCGATATACACAGAAATTTCGGTTCCTTATAACAGTTATTCAGAGTATCGGTTCTTCATAACTGTTTCAGTCAGAACCGATATATAACTGTTTGAAACAGTTATTTTCGGAACCGTTTCAACCCCTGCATGTAATCATGTATTCATAAAAAAAAATAAACCGAATCCATCGGTGGTAACACTCTTATCATGGTGTAATGAGAAATATGAACATTTTCATATTCAGTACTGGATGACTCAAGTCGCCGTCGACCGAGGGTCTCTCGCTGGTGCGCTATTTCGCTCACACTCGGTTTACGTCGTTCAGTCTCCTTATCAAGCGGTTCAGGCGAGGGCCCTGATAAATCTGAATTTATTTGGGAAACCAAAGTCGCGCCATTCGTGACACCCACTGGCGAACAGATATATGTATGTACGAGAAGAAGCAATGCAATTTCCCGATGTCTTGAAGCAACATTTCAATAGGTAAATGCATGAAACTCTGGGATCAGGAATTCCCAACCAAGTGATGCATATGTAAGAACTGGCGAAATTCAAGAATAGTTCGTCGTCTAAATTTTATAATTAAAGTATTTATTTGACGTGAATATAAAGTTTGTCAGTAAAGTCGTTCTGAATAAAAGGCTGATTTTCTTTCGCCGTGGTTAGTCCCCTCTTGTCCTTCACGCTGACAATCATGCGATTCGCTGAGCTTCGTGGGTTTCGACGCTCGGAACCAGCGGGGCCATACAATGTTGCGCACTAAGCAGTAACAAATCTGCAGTTCTGCATTTCTAATCAGATCATTGCGAAACGTCAATCGATGCCTCATGTTTTCTCGATAAAATTGACCCCAAAAATGAGATTATTTGGACCATAATTAAGGAAATTACGTGAAAATTTGTTTGCAGAATTGGAAGCCCGCTTTGTTAAAAATAGTCCGATTTAAATTATTTTCTGTCAATTTAATTGGGAGAATGCCAGGAAACAATTTGTGTCATTTTCATATTGATACGATGAAAAATAAACAAATTCTGTTTCTATATAATCGATGACACATCGCCGAACAGGGGCGAGATCTCGCGCGGCTCGGGCTACAAAGGTTCTCGTCGGTTATTCGAGCTTCTAAGATCGTATTCAGATATATTGGCCGGTGAGTTTCGTAACGCGTATTCTCCCACTATACCGCTTGCCTGCCTCGGCGCTCCTTTTCTCAACGTTTTCTAACTCGTTCTCACCTTCGCAGAACAAGAATGAGCCAAAAGTGGTGGGGATCGCGCCAAGCTTCTGGACTGACGGGCCAAACCAATCTGTCAGCGTAGAAATACACACATCAGAATAGGTGTGACTTAGCTCCGAAAAAATTCAGGAGCTTTATTGGCCAGAACATTGATTCTTTCTCCATAGCTTCATCTCGTATTGGTCTATGCATAGCTTCGTAACAAACACAACTACTACGCTAACAATAAGAATAAATAACAGCCACACGACTACGCTCAGACTGCGAAAGGATTCAAAACAAAGCAAGCCATTTTCAACAAAACCATCCTCCGATCCAATATGGAGTACGATGAAGCGCTATCCTTTCGCAGTCGGAGTAGGTGGGCCAATCGTCAGGCCCCTTTCTCTGGCGTTCGATGCCGAAGCTATGCTGTTGTCCCACACTCGCTGCCGTGTGTCGCCCGCATTTACCCATGTCTCCTCCAAATAATAAATGGGTCTTCCCGCCATTCTGTAATCTCGAACTTTCGTGATAAACGTTCGGCGCCAACGAATTATATCTTCTCGCTCGATAAGGGCACTATTGCGCTACCTCTGTGCGTACTTGATGTTTATTTTCTTCAAGAGGCGTTGTAACGTACTCTGCGACATAGTTGGTAAATTTTCGTCACTTCGGATCGCCGCCAAAACTTTCGGAACTGTCTGTAGTTCTCTTCGTCCCTAAAAGGCGTGCACGTGCTTCCTTATTGCTCCAATTTCCTCTTCCGACATATTCTGCATTATATCGGGCCTTACCCGTTTCTTCGAAGGTGAAGTCACAGTCCCCGTCCTTTTAAATTCTTTTAGACTGTCGACGACAGCGGATAGTCTACGCCGCATGTATTTCCAACCAATTTGATGAGTTCCTGGTACTTCATATTTGGAAATTGAGTTTTCTTATCATTGTATATCTATACTATCATAATAAAGCTACAGCGTTTATTTGTATGCACACGAAAATCTCAAAAAGTACTGAACCAATCACTACGAAATTTTAACTACAGCATCCTTGAACAACAAGAATGAACATAGGCTATGTATAATCACGTACAATATAATTAATCTGTGTAATTTTATGTACATAAAAGAAGTCATGACGCGGCCGTCTGCTATGGATAGTACGCGACGCGACCGCCAGGCGGCGATCGGGCCGGGCGCTTCTCGCAGTTGAAATAAAGCTGACACGGTGCATTACTAATTCGGGCGAAGCCGACACGGGGCATGCTAGTATTTATAATAATTCTCCTTTGTCCAGCGTTAACTATCTGTAAGAGAAACGTTTCCCATTAAATTAAAATATACATTTTTCCGGCCTTCAGGTTAATATTTATTCTTATAATATTTCATTTACTTATAATACTTCAATTGCTTATAATACTTCAATTGTTTATAATACTTCAATTACTTATAATATTTCAGTTGCTTACCTGTCCTTTTTTATTGATTACAGTAGCAAAATTCACATTTATAGCCATTAAATATATTAATAGTTGTGGAATTCATTTTTATCATGTTTTCTTGAATTGACATTTGCAGAAAAAAGAAACACTCAAATCCGACAAAAAGTCGAAACACGCGGTATATAGGAAAGTGGCGTCACGCCAATGCTTTTGGCGCAGAACGGATGCGCAGCCGAAAGACCACTGGTGGTGACATAGCCAATGAGCGCCAACATGCGCAGAACCTGTCTAAACTCGTCGGTCGGCAAGTTCCTTCTTACATGACTTGGACTATGGTGGTAATTTCGGGCAGTGTAGAACGGGGCCCTCCAGTGAAACTCGATGGCAACATTACCATTTTACCCAGTTGCGACAACTGGCCATCAGCTCTTCTCGTAGCGTCCTTCAGGTGCACATAATTCTCACTCCTTAACTTTTTTTGGTTGTCACGTATGAAATTGAGTCTTTCAGTCTCTATTTTTGCATACATATCAACCAGAAATTGATTGAGAAGATTGCGGAGTAGCAGTTAATAATTCTGCTCTCTTTTTTTGCTCCATTAATCTGTAGCTGCAAAAATCTGAAGCGGACACAGTTTTTATAAGAGGCGCGTTAGTGTTTGGATCACGTTGAAGGATGTTGATGCAGTAACTATCTTCTCTGTGACAGAAAATAAGTGGGTACTGCAGACTGTCGTACGCACGGTGTGTCTCGCCGATCCGCAACTGCTTGCTGTTTCTCCTTTGGAGCACGTGAATAGACCCGTATTCTCAAACGCTTGACCCACAATCAGCAGACCCACCTCGTTAGTGGTTGGAGCATTGAATCGACCTATGTGTTCCCCAGAAGGTTTCTTATCGGCGTTGATCACCACCCGGTAGTCTTTCTGGTCCTTCGGAACGGACTCAACAGCAGACTTGAAGTCCCTAATGTATCAATGTGCAGCATCTTCTGGAGTTGACCCGCCAATCCTTAGTTTACTCCGGAGAAGTGGCCACAGCGAATGTCTCTTTCTTTGTCCTTATCACCAACAAAATAGATTTGAAGGAATGAAGGCTGCTGTTCAGGTGCCAGCATGAAGCTTTCTATCTTGTGGTACACTTGCCCGTGTACTTGGAATGTCGGCATGAAATTGCCCTCCTTTACCTCCTTGGGACCAAAAGACATCATCTGGAAACATCCATTGTACTTTCGAATTGCAGACAGGAAATGCTCGGATTGAGGGTGATCGTGTGTGAGGAGCTAGTGTAGGGGTTCCGGGAACTGCTGGAGAGGGGGCAAGTGGACTTTGACGTTACTACAGCACATGCCGAGACTCTCATCCTTCCATTTCAAGGCATGGCACCATTTACACACTAACCGAGGCTCAATATTAACAGTCTTATCTTTGGCGTAGTCAAAGTCATGGCTATATTTAAAACCTGATAAAATTGTATCAGTTCATGGCAATAGTTTCTTCTGTGCACTATTTTCATTGTGTCTTGTTTCAGCTCTTTGTTTATCTTGTGTGTTGTATTCTGAATGTGTTTTTGCTGCCCTCCTATGAATCTCATGATGATTTTTATTATATTTTTCTACTGCAGTTTTATGCGCACCCGTGTTATTCGTTACATATTTAATTCCAGCGTCCCTTATTTGTTTTTTTTTTCGAATGGAGTCAGTAAATCTTTTCCTACGTTTTTGCCCTCTTCTTCCGTTAGCAGAGATCGAAGTCGCAATGAAAGATTCATTCGACGTAAGTTCTGCGGAAGGAGTAAACTTTGACATTGACTGGGACACTGTAGGAAAGTATCTGTGAATAACATTTCATAGGATCACCGCAGACAGGAGTCAGTTGTGGTGATGTAGGACAGGGAGGAGAATACGCGCCGTCCCCCTGATGGCTATCACACGGTGGGGGACTGCCACTCCGTCATCAAATATAGATTCTAAGGCCATAACGTTTCAGTTTTATTTTACTCCAAAAACATCAGAAAACCCCAAAATATAAAAAATTAAAAACGTTTTACCCTTTTAAAACAGAAAAAGAAATGAGAAGGAAAACTATAATAATAATATAATAATATAATAATATGATAAATGTCAAAATCCTGAAATATGCGATTCGTGCTACGATAACTCTCGATTCCGTTCGCAGCGGCCTTAATACCTTGGTCCCGTCGAATTTTCACCCGCGAGTACGCTTGCGGCACTTGTGGCCGGTCAAGGCGCGAACCGCGCTCCGGACTATCGCAATAACGTACATATAACCTATATATACATTATATTATATATAGTTTTTCGGTGAAGCGGAGGGAGTTTTTTTAAATAGATTTCTTAGCGAGCACCTAGGGGTGAAGGGGAACTTACCAACCAAATTTCATGGTCATTGTATCAGTGGTTCCAGAGAAATCGTGATTATCAGTCGTATATGATTTCAATTTTATATATATATATAGATTTTTTACTAAACAAACATCTTTTTTTAAAGCTTATAATGTTAATAAACTTTATGCCAAAGGGCAAGTCTCAGTTTCAATTGGTTTCTTTGTAATTAATTGAAACAGAAATGCTTCATTTTAGACAGGAACAACTGCCTAGTACCCTTAAGGGGTTACACAGCATCTTTGCATCACAAAAAAATCGAAAAATCTTGTTTTTCATATAATGATGGCATTTATAAACCCTTAGCATTGTTTTGGTAGTACAGTAATAATACTGTTTGTATTTAGATTTTGAAAATTGTATTGACTGTAGTCAAAATCGGCTTCAACAGTCTCATTTTATATATAACCATTTCCCAATAACAATAAAAAAACATCATTTGTCTTTTTAATGGCATTTTCTATTTCTGTTCAATGGATTATGAACGTAGAACTCATTCTAAGTATACTGCGCTTAGAACTACCTTTCTATGACAATTTTTGAAGTCAGAATGATTTCAAAGTGTACTACGTAGGCCAGGTCGTACCATTTCCGAGCTAAAGCAGCCAGTTGGGGAAAGCCATCCTGCGCTCATTTTGAATGGATTAAATAAAATGCTTCTAATTTAACTTGTAGGGCATTCTGGATCTGTAAACTCAGTACGTTTTCATCCAACCAAAGAATTGGCATTAACATCCAACGGAGATAATTCTGCCCATATATGGCAAGCAGCTGTTGACTGGGACTTTCCGAAAAGGCAGAATACGGCTGAGGAACTTTCAGCATTGAATTCCGATAGAAACGTTAGTGGTGTGATTACTGTGTCCGAAGAACAGGAGGAACCACCGACTCTCAGGTTATTGTACAAGTATCCCAGTCTAACTACAATATAAATTGTTAAGAAGAGAATTGTTTTCGGCTGTCCTAAATACTTTTACTACCGCTTTTTTACATGCTACATGCTGGGGATTAGAGCTGTTTGAGTACTCGGAACAAGCGAACCGGGATATACTCGGTTTGAATAACCAACCGATTCAATTGAAGCGAGCGGCTGGAAGCAATCGGGTGGCTCGAACGATCCGAGCTCGCGTTTTTCAAATGGAATAGATATAATGATTGTTAAAGAGAGGCGGGGAGGGGGGTACCGAGTTCGTTGGTGAGGGGGCTGACGTCACAGGGGAAGGGGTGGATTTTCAAAATTTTAAAATGGCGTCGCACGCATTTCGTATTGGTGCCACCTATTGGATGTTTAAGGTACTTTGGGTCCGCGTCGGTATTTGGGCCCGCCTTGGTAAAGGGTATAGCCGGTTAAGATGGTCAAATGTGCCCCTGAACCGAATTCAAATCGCGATGAGTCATTCGAAAGCTTATAAAAAAAGAATGATTTCTGCCAAGTTTCAACTTTGTATCTCGACCCGGGGGGTAGTAAAGGGTAAAAATAGAAAATCTGGTTTTTGCCGAATTTCTCCTATACCAGCAGATGAAAAATTTTGAAAAAATTCAGAGGCATGTCTGTTATCGGTGCACATATTAGGGAATCGTGTCAGATTTTTAAATTGTAAAACCAAGCTGTGAAAAATAAAAAACGCCAAAAAATGCTGAAAAATGCCGGTTTTGTATCGAAGCAGTCTTGATACTATAATTATATTTTTACTGTAAGTCCGCATCATCGTTACTATTGTCTTGAATTTTTTTCAGATTTTTCAATTTGGTGCGCCGCAGTTAAAAAAAATAAAAACCGATTTTTCGCCATTTTTTCCGTGTCAGAGTAACTAATAGGTCGCACTTTCGTACATACTTTATGGAATAAGTCTTTCATGCAATCTTCAATGTCTTCACATGCAGCAAAACAGCGTAGGAATCAAACGAACTAAACATGCTGTAACATTACAGTCTAAAATGTCTATCGTATTTTCAACGGCGTCAATGGCGCAGCGGTAAAGTGTTCGACTGTTGAATCGCTGCGAACTTTTTGAACGTAGGTTCGAGCCTCGGAACTTCTAGGTCCCAGAGGGTCATATTTTTTTCACATTAATTATGTATTTTTTCGATTTTTAGCTATATGACAATGATCGATATTTATATACAAATGTTTTAAAAACATATTAAAATTATTTTAAAACTTGAAAACTATTGTTAGGTATCCTGCCAATTACAGCATTGTTTAACTTCTGAATTTTGGAAACAAGAGAGAGTTGTATGATCTACAAGAAGAGGCGAAATAATTACAAAACAACACACAATGGTTGCTGCAATCCATCCACAATTGTTAAAGGTAAGAGATTAAGAAAATCAATTTCATATAATATTAATTTAGTGCAGGGAATGTTATAACAATACTGTAATTGACGGCATACTTGTCCAGAAAAACGGTGGCATCAAATTCTTCTCAAGTCATTTTTATGTATATTTCAATTATTAAAATATTTTTAATATGTTTTTAAAAGGTACGTTTTTATATATGTTTTTATTAGGTATATATATGTTTTTATTAGGTATTTCATGAACATCTAAAATCTAAAGGATTAAGAATTTACAACAGGGACGGATTATGACATAGTGTGTGCACAAATTGTATAGTAGGTATATATAGCTAGGTTGCCAGAAACGGGACGCGCCCCTACTCCTGACTGAAGGCCTACGGAAACGGCTGAATTGGGACTGCAGTGTGACTGTTATGAATATTCGTGTAGGGGAAGGGAGGCATGATGGGGAAGCTAAGCAAACATGCAAAAAATTGATAATTATACCTTTTAGTTAAGCTTTTATGAATCAATATATAATTATAAGTTAATACTTTAACCTTTGGTACATAGTTTGAGCAACATTTAAATAAAAATTTGAAGTTATTAAACATTTAAAAAAATGTAATGAAAAACCATCTTGCCCCTGCCACGGGGTATGACGTGGTACCGAAACGGGGCAACACGGTTCCTCTAAATATTTTCACAATCGATGTAAATATGAATTTCTCCTAAATTATTTTCTTCCTACACTCCTGCAGGAGTTGTGGGACCATATCTTCTAAATATTTGACAAGTTCTTACTTATCTGTTTGCGAAAATAAACTCTCAATTGGATCTAATGGCAAACCCTGTTTCAATTTTTGGACATAGCTTTCCAATGTTGTTTGTGGAAGGCAATATTCTCGAGTAGCTTTAAAACTTGTAAAAGTTGCTTAAAACTTCATCTACAGATTTCTTCATAACTTCTTTTGACCATTTTCCTCGTTTAGTTTCTTTTTACACTTACTGACAAAAGTTAGGAAACAAAATAATCGTTTGGGAATTACTGTACAGGGTCATCCGTTAAAACTGCAACCTACGCGCGCGCGAACAGAGGAATTGGCAACACCGCCTCACGGACGGATTCCACTACAACCATGCACCGGCCCGGCGTTTGGAGGGTCACCAGCGACCGCTGGGTAGCAGTGATGCCCGAGCTTCGAAAATTTTAGGATGGTCTGTTTCAAATTAACGTCACACGGAGCTATTTGAAATTTCCCGGCCGGTGTTGAAGAATTGGGGGCCTTTTGCGTATAACTTTTGAACTATGAAAAATATCCGAATGCAAATTGCGCCGAAAAATGAGGAAAAATTATTCCCTCTTGATGATGAATCATTTAAAATATTTTACATTTACTTAATTTTTCTTTAATCAATTTTTTAACCATAATTGTTGTGAAAAGCTTTTGCAAACTGTATATTTAATACTGTATTTAATGCTCTTTTTAAAATTCATGATGTTGATAAACAATAGGCTACTTGTTTCTGTGTCATTAATTTCATAAATTGAGAAATTAAATTTTTATTCAATTATGTGTTAGTTCTGCAGACCTCAGAATTTATTGTTCTGATTTTCTTTCTTATAATTTTATCCTTATATGCAGTGCATTGCATAGATCGGACGTAAGGAGTAACTAATGGGACGTGTCATTGATTGTAGCGGCGTTTGAATTTTTTTTCTAGAATTTTTGTGACTGAATGTTTAACCTATTAGCTACTCAACGCCACGCCTATTCCAGCTTCCGTTAATGTCATTTTTTGGAACGATGCATCATTATTGTGGCTTTTACGCGCAGGTGGGGAAGAATCTCCCCGTACGAAGGTATAGCGCCGCGGTCAACCCTGTCGTAGCAAAAAATTTTTGAAATTAAGACTGGTACGCGACCAGTTGACATTGTTTTCAAACCGCATTACAGTAATCCGGGGTGCGAGTGGTAAACCGATCATAAAAGCGGAGCGCGCGGCTCGCTTACCTGGGCCGGGAAATTCGGCACAGCTCTTTGCGACGTTAATTTGAAAGAGACCATCCTAAAATTTTCGAAGCTTGGGCATCACTGTTACCCAGCGGTCGCTGGTAACCCTCCGAACGCTGGGCCAGTGCATGGTTGCAGTGGAATGCGTCTGTGAGGCGGTGTTGCCATTTTCGTCTGTTCACGTGCGCGTAGGTAGCAATTTTAACGGATGACCCTGTATATTCTTCATCTTGTGAGATACATACATTGTAACTAAAATCAGCATAAAGAGATAACATTTCATACATTAACATACAATAAATGTTTTTTCGAATGTACTTGTCTAACGACTACAATTAATATTGATCGAAGAATCGAAACAAAAGCTTTGTGACAAAAGTTAAGAAACACAATTTATAATCACTTTTAACAATAAATAACGGTGTGTAATGTCTGTAATTTTCGTGAGAATCTAATAAGATGTTGGATAACCCTTGTAACTTATGACTGCATGGCATCTGCGTGGCATTGATTCGATTAATCGAAGACAAAACTCAGCCGGTATTTGAGACCATATTGTTGTGTTTTTTTGCATTATAATATTTATTATAAGTCTTTTTAGTATAAAAAATAAGATGCACGCAGCATGTGGATGATTTCAAAGTTCTAACCCAAAGACGTGCTCCCCCATTCATTTTTATCAATGGCTTAACTGTTGGTAATCTACATAGTAAACTAATCCTTGCAGCTTCTAAAAAAAATCATGTCGTTTGAATCAATTTTAAAGATGTTATTCTGTTTTGAAGGGTGTTCAAATATTTTTGTCACCTACTGACTGACAAAACTGTACAGCAGGCTTGCAGAAACGACTGAATTGGGACTGATCGGGCCAGAGCAGGCCTCCTGTCAGTGAAATTAGGGACACCGCACGGATACGGACGGACACCGGACGGATACGGAACTGACACGGAACGGATACGGAACTGACACGGAACGGATATGTGTGCGCGGACCTAAATGCAGTAGCATGAGAGAACTGATTTTAACGTGGCCGTTCCATGATCACACATACGAAAACACAGAGCAATAATTATTCGATGCTGCATTCGTGTAAGCAACCAACGATAAATATTCGGGGTAGTGTTCCGAGTATTTCATATCGAGGAGGCTGTAAGTCAATCGTCGCGATAGCCCATGGAGTAAACACGACATTGCACCGTATGTTTATATCTGACTCGTGGGAGTAGTACAACGATCGTGTAAGGGTGGGGAAAAATTTGAGGATACGTTCGAACTGCATCTAACGTAAACATAGTGCGATGGCGTCATAAGGATCTCGGATAGGGTAGGTGGCTAGTATATTAAATTCTTCAGTCGCTCGGTGAATATCGTGAAATACGTTACGCGTGCATAAGTATCACGGGACATAAACTCTTTCGTGAAATCGTACGAATCGTTGCGGGATAAGATTCCACGGCTGCTTACCGAGGAACAGTGCTATGAATGGTTAATATCATGTGGCGAGTACTTGCACCTCATCCACGAGCATTTTAAGACCCGAAAAGTATCGGAATCGGAACAACAACGTTTGACATTACTTACGAGTAGTTTCGAAATAGTGCGAACGTGTGTTCGAAGACGTGTGTGAACGAGACGCATTGCTCGCGTCATCGTCTTCCGATAACGATAGCGATGGTGAGGAAAACCATTTATGGACGTTGCTGCAGTTGGATGACGAATCACTAACGATCGAGAGACATAAGATCCGCGACGTGTTAAGTGTACCAACATTTTCCGAGTCGTCATGCATCAGCATCTTTCAACATGGATTTATGCAATTGTCACGCGAACATCGTCAAGTGTTACGTTATATCGCGCGATACAGTACTGTGTGTAAATGCACATTACATTGCATCGTTGCTGATAAGGACGTGTACCTTAAGCGTACGAAGTACATTACCGCGATCGTGTGTACGCCGTTGACGCTTCTACATGACATTGAGAACGGAATGGTCGAAGTACTGAAAGTACTGAGTCCTGATACAACAACAATTCCAGCGAATAGGTTTTTGGGTCGGGAATTGGCCCGATATTTGGATGATCGCCTGTGTCTGTATATTTTTTTCATACTTTATTTTTTTCACACTTTATTTTTTCCACACTGTATGAATAGTGAGAAAAAAGGTAACGGTAGTAACGTTCATTAATTCTTTTAAATGTATAAATACAATTATTTTTTTTTTAACGTGGGGAAATCTTCAAAAGACACCCCGACACCTCCAGAGGGGAATCCCCCGAGGGCGCCAGGGTAGTGTGGGATTTTTACCCATTAAAACCCCACGGTCACCATCTCACTATTCATAGAGTGTGGAAAAAATAAAGTGTGAAAAAAATAAAGTATGAAAAAAATATACAGACACAGGCGGAATCGAACTCACGACCGCAACAACACCACGCCGACGTCATACCCAACGCTCCACGGCATATTCTTAAACTGAGGTTATGGATTTTATGTTTTCCATTGGCGCTATGGAATGTTTAATAATTTACATGCAATTATCTCTGTTATTAAGGCCCAATGGCAGAAACGCTCGGACACGTATTTACTTATTTTCGACATAGATTCATCGTGCCAAGGCTCATCAAAATCGATGACTACCTCACCGTGGACTCCCCTTGTCAGTACTTTCGGTACTTCGACCATTCCGTTCTCAATGTCATGTAGAAGCGTCAACGGCGTACACACGATCGCGGTAATGTACTTCGTACCCTTAAGGTACACGTCCTTATCAGCAACGATGCAATATAATGTGCATTTACCCACAAAAGGACGCGAAGGATCGTATCGCGCGATATAACGTAACAATTGACGATGTTCGCGCGACAATTGCATAAATCCATGTTGAAAGATGCTGATCCATGACGACTCGGATAATGTTGGTACACTTAACACGTCGCGGATCTTATGTCTCTCGATCGTTAGTGATTCGTCATCCAACTGCAGCAACGTCCATAAATGATTTTCCTCACCATCGCTATCGTTATCGGAAGACGATGACGCGAGCAATGCGTCTGGCGCGTCCAGTTCAGCGACTAGGCACGCTATTTTGTTTCGAACATACGTTCGCACTCTTTCAAAACTACTCGTAAGTAATGTCAAACGTTGTTGTTCTGATTCCGACACTTTTCGGGTCTTAAAATGCTCGTGGATGAGGTGCAAGTACTCGCCACATGATATTAACCATTCATAGCACTGTTCCTGGGTACGCAGCCGTGGAATCTTATCCCGCAACGATTCGTACGATTTCACGAAAGAGTTCATGTCCCGTGATACTTATGCACGCGTAACGTATTTCACGATATTCACCGAGCGTCTGAAGAATTTAATATACTAGCCACCTACCCTATCCGAGATCCTTATGACGCCATCGCACTATGTTTACGTTAGATGCAGTTCGAACGTATCCTCAAATTTTTCCCCACCCTTACACGATCGTTGTACTACTCCCACGAGTCAGATATAAACATACGGTGCAATGTCGTGTTTACTCCACGGGCTATCGCGACGATTGACTTACAGCCTCCTCGATATGAAATACTCGGAACACTACCCCGAATATTTATCGTTGGTTGCTTACACGAATGCAGCATCGAATAATTATTGCTCTGTGTTTTCGTATGTGTGATCATGGAACGGCCACGATAAAATTAGTTCTCTCATGCTACTGCATTAGTCGTGTCATACGTTGCTACAAGAAACGTTTTAAAAATTTATTGTGTCTGAGTCGATTGCAGTTGCCTTGGAGACTGTCGCATCGAAGTGTTGTTGTAGTTGTTGTTGTTGTTGTTGTAAGCGAGATCGCTTTGAAGGGTATCGTCCGCCGTTCAACGCACGGAAATACAATCGATTAATACCGTAACTTTCCATTACCATATTTTAGTGAATCCTTGTGTCAGCAACTTTGAGAATTATAAGAAAAATTGGTTTCAAATTATGTCATTGCAGGTACAATTCAATCATCCAGCTGCCGCTGCGATCTCCGACTCCTCTGTGCTGCCTATACATGACTACAACCCCAAAATATATGTTGCGTGTCGGAATGTTGCGGTTCAAACCGAAGAAATTCGTGGTGAAGAACTTAAAGAGGCGGAAGTTGTTCACGATGGCGACATTTTTTTAAAAGTGTTTTACAATGGTACTGGTATATACGGCGGCGATATACCGGCTGACAACTACGGGAGCGAGCGATATTGGTTAAATAGGCATGCGCGGCAAAAAACATTCTTTTTAGATGTTAGTGATGATGATGATTGGGATGACATTGATTATAATAATGTATATGGACTAAACAGTTTGATGGATTCAAAAAGTGTAGTTTGGCGAAAATGTGTCAATGCGAATCGGAACTTTGACGCGGTTTTTGCGAATGCAGTATTAGGGCTTCAGGCTCGCGATATTGCAAGTCAGACTGTCTCCGAGCAAGTTGGCGATGATTCATTTTATACCGATGAGGATTTATTTAATGAAATTGTTAACAATGCCATTTTTACCGACAACGATAGTGCCCTATTCGCTGACGACGTAGTCAAGTGGGATAATTAAGTTGAATAAATTACTAAATCTTAAAAATCTTAATATGTCAGAATTACTCACCGAACTTCCACCTTCCCTGTGAAATAAACAAAATCTTTTCGCCCTTACACGCTCCCACGACGCTTGACTTGTAGACCCTCGAGAAGGGTACTTGAGACGTTGCCCTGTTCTCGATCGTGAAAATACTCGGAACCTCTACCCCGAATAATTATCGCTTAGTTAGTCACGTGATCGCAACGCCTAATTTATTGCTTCCGGGACATTGCGTTTTCTCGAGGATACTTCTTAGAGGTATGGTCTTGGGAAAAGTCAATGCTCAGATATCACCTTCTTTCTCGGAAATCATAATCGAATGCAATGTCGTGTTTATTCCATGGGCTATCGCGACGATTGATTTACAATAATTGTCGCTCTATGTTTATATCATTGCACGTGCGCTGTATCGGTCCCACGATTCAAATATTTCCTCAGAAAAAAATTTTTCTCCTGGTCCACCCTCTTTCTCAGAAATCATCGTCGAAGACGCGATTTGAATTTCCACGAATCGGTCGCGGTCGCGCCTGCGCACCGATCCCCGCACGCGTACGGAGATTGCGCGGCGGCGACGCGTGCCCAAAGTACCTTAAACATCCAGCATGTGGCGCCAAAACGAAATGTATGAAAAACCTGGAAAATTTACCAAGGCGGACCCAAATACCGACGCGGACCCAAAGTACCTTAAACATCCAATAGGTGGCGCCAATACGAAATGCGTGCGACGCCATTTTAAAATTTTGAAAATCCACTCTTTCCCCTGTGACGTCAGCCCCCTCGCCCACGAACTCGACCTGCGCGCGCGGCGCCATTTTGAAAATTTTGAAATCCCCCATCCCCTGTGACGTCATCCCCCCTCACCTACGAACTCGGTCGACGCCCTTTTGGAATCCCCCTCCCCTGTGACGTCATTCCCCTCACCAACGAACTCGGTAGCCCACCTCACCCCCGCGACCAACTCGCCGAAGAGCGCGGTACCCCCTGCCCCGCCTCATCCCCTCACCATCCGGTTCCAGAATCGGCACAGCCTACCTACTAGGTTATAAGGCCGACCTATCATTTATCCTTGGTAGGTCAATATACAATACTGGTAGGGTCATTTATTGCTTTATTACATACGAAAATGTCATTCGAAGAGCTTCTGCGCGATTAACACTTTACCGACCGGTAGCCTATTAATAGGCTTTTTGTCCCCGACGCTTACCGGTCATTACTCGGTTGCAAATACATCCCTGACACCGGTAAGCGTCGAGATAAAAAAACCGATTAATAAGCTACCGGTCGGTAAAGTGTTAATATAACATTTGTAGGCTGTAAATTCAATACATGTTTCGCCGGTAACTAGCGTTGCTACACTTATAAGAATTACGTGAATTTCTTGGCTTTGTATTGGTAGTACTCATTATCCAATTACTATATAATTATAGGTATGTACAGTAGCGGACAAAAAAGTTACCACTTTTTCGACCCACCCTAATTCTATTTCTTTTCAATATGAATTCAAAATTGTAGTATATGGCTAACATACATATTCTGAAAGAGAATTGAAAGCTCTATGAAATCCAGTTACAGTTGAATTTATTTAACTAACAATCAAAAAACCGCACATAACATTAAACAAGACAACACACTTTTAAAGTCAACAAAAAGTTACCACTTTTGAACATAAAAACATATAATATTTTGTGGGGGGACATTTTGCTTTTAGGACAATCTAAAAAGTTGCTAACCGTGGTAACTTCTTTGTCGGCCCCAAAAATGTGTTACCCCCTTTAATATCATACAACACTTTTGCTTGTCAGTTAATTAAATTCAACTTTAACTGGATTTTATACATCTTTAAATTCTCCATCAGAATATGCATATTAAATATACCACAGTCCTAAATGTATGTTAAAAAAAATAACAAAAATAGAACAAATCGAAAAAGTGGTAAATTTTTTGTCCGCTAGTGTATAAGTACATATCGACGTGCGTTACGAAAAGTAGCACGTTTCAGTTTGCCACGTAAAGAAGCACGCAGCGACACCATGAATAACTGGGCAACATATTCGCAGAAAATTTATGATTTTATAAAGTGCACGCTTAACATATAACCTCGGCAATGAGGAAGTGACAAAACAGATAATAAAACCCACCAAAATATTAAGTGGGCTTTAAGGCTCACGAACTAATTAGAGACCCCCTCCAAAGCAGGAACGATATTGAGAAGAGCTCCCAAGCACGTGTCACTTCAACCAGAAGAAAAAAGACAAGATTGTGTGTACAAAAGCCCATACCATCCACCTCTAGAGAAAACGTGTACGACAACTCTGCAGACAATTGATTTTGCAAATTATGCAGAACTGCAGTCAAGAGTGATATGCGACAGTATGTCATGTGTCTCACCTGAATACACGAGGATTGTGTTGTGCTTACACCTGAGAAAGAGAATGTCTTTGTTTACCCGAATTGTACATACTAAATACGTGGGCCAGGCATTAGAACTGTTCGAGTACTCGGAACAAGCGAGGCGGGATATACTCGGTTCGAATAATCGATCCGAGCCGAGCGCTCGGAAGAACCAAGCGGCTCGATTAAAGCGAGCGGCTCGATTAAAAAGCGAGTAGATTGCATAGTGAAGGTAGCGATTGACGAACGAAACATGTGGATCGTTCGAGCCATCCGATTGTTTTCAGCCGCTCGCTTCATTCGAATACTCGGCTCGGCTCGGAAACCGAGTCCCGGCTCGACTCGAATTTCGACCTATTCGAATATTCGAGTACTCGAACAGCTCTACCAGGCATGGCATTTAAGAGAACTTGACGGCCGATTTCCAGACAGTGTCCACGGGAAAAGATCTGACGCTAAGGACTCCGCTCCGTAACGCATGCGCGATGATTCGCTGTTGACGTCAAACCAATCATCGCCAAGATGGTAAACGAAACGGCGCCACCGTCAAGTCAAGCCAAGCCGGCCAAGCCAATCACTCGTACTAAACTATTAGGTACGAGTTTTATTTAACAATATAATATCATATTCTTCAAATGTTTATTTACTAAAAGGTATGAAAATCATAACATAATTAATGGTTTCATAAGAGGTATTCGACAGAAAAGAGAACTTGTCAAGAATAATATCTAAATAACATATTTTTATAATTTACATGAAACGAAATAAATAAAAATTCTATAATAAGATATATAATGTTTATATTTCAATAATAGAATATGTGATTATACATGTACGTATTATTCTACTATGTATGTTTTAAAATTCAGCGTGATAGTATTTTATAACTATAATACATTATCGGATTTAATTTAATTTTAGAAGCAAACATTTTCTAAGTTTGTAGGACTTAAATTATATCTATTGTTGTTTAATATCAACTTCAGTGCTGAAAAGGCACGTTCAACGCTAACTTGTGTAGCAGGGACACCATGAATAACTTTTGCTGCTTTGTAAAGGTGTGGAAATTTGTATTTCATCTCTTCCCAATAATCTAACAAATTACTTTCTAACGAAATCATTTTTGGTTTATACTCGTCAATGTTTCTGAAGACCACAAGTAGCTCGATGTCATCCTCAACGTCCGAGTCTGATTCATCGGTTCCAATTTCTTGCAAATAATTCTCCAAAAGTTGGTCACTTGTTGATGATAAAGGTAACTCAGTATCATGAACGGATTGAGTACTTCAGTTTCCTGAGGTACTTAAGGGGGTAAACACGTCACGTGGTCTGGCCAATTGGGCCGGTCGGTATTACAGCAGATTTTTTCAGCACAGAAATGGTAATACCCACAGATACGCGGCTGCCTGAGAACGCGAGAGGGAGCTGTTTTCTATTTCCGCATTCTAGTCTGAATAAGGAAAGAAATTCTCAGCTGTTGCGCTGTACTTGTAAATATTTAAACGAAAAGAGTCTGCTGATACTGCAAACGTAGAAAATTCAGTGTACATTTTAATTACTTGAAATGTGCTTGTGCTACAATATTTTACGTTGGCAGTAAGGAATTATAAGTGAAAAGGAAAAAAAGATGAGGGGATGTCCCCAGAAAATTAAGTTTGTTAGGTTAGACATTTTTTAATTAGCAAAACACTGAAACAGAACATGAAATACACATCCTATGCAAAAAGCAATTATGAACAAACATATATAAAATTGTGTTGGATGTTGAATTGGGCTAGTGAAAATGCACAGGTTGGATGCGCGTGATTATTATGTGGCCCCCTCCTCGAAGTGACAGAAAATATAACCTATGTTTATGCCATATGACAATAAATGTTTAGCTATTTCGTTCAATTGCGCTACATTTATGAACTTTTCATTATCCTTCCGAAACATTATTATTACGCCGTAACAGTATCTTTAGGAAATCGGGTATAGCATATAGGTCAGGGGTGTACACTATGTTTGCCCTAAAGGTGGGATTTCCAATGCGCGGCGTGCCGCAGCACACTGGTACAATGGAATAGCATTCATCTGTTCTCCTATCTGCGACTTCGACCGCGCGCGGCTGCGGCAGATTGCTACAATGTATGCAAGTCTGCTCCAGGAGCAGCCTAGGCTACTGGGGAAGCAACACAATGGGATGAGTGTCTGTTTTCCGCCATTATGGTAGAATCTACTAGCCGCGCGACGGCCTGCGACTGCCAGTCGCTACACTGCTCCAGAAGCAGTGTAGCGACTGGCCGCCCGGCGGCCCATGGGACAGAATCCCCAGAAATAAGGAAACGAGTCAGAATTAAAATGTTATGGAATTATGCTTTTATATATTTTTTGTAACCTAATAATATGAGGTGTTAAAAAAGTAAAAATATCATGGCAGCTACTTCTGCTGTATATGTAATCATGTGTCAAAGTTTGTATGTTTTTTTGTGCAGAATTTTCAATCGAGTCGTTTAAATTTCGGTGATATAAAAGGAAAATATTTTTTGGGGACCAAAATGAGTAGGACCTATCGATTCTGCAAAGTAATAGCGAATAATTTTCCATATAGTTCTTTTTCCATAAGGAACCCATTGAAAAATTATCAGCATTGTCTGTTTAGTTACTTTCCGGGAACTTCCAAGCAAATTTCTTTTCTGTTGTATAATTAATATATATATGTCCTTGTATTTGGAAATATTTGCCAATAATGAAGTATTGACCTGTATTCTATATCATACAGTGATAGGGGAAAAATGCAACATCCCATTTTTCGCACTGAAAATGCCGAATATTATTAAGGAAGTTCATAAAAAGAGTGTTAATATACAACTCATACGAAGGTTTGACGTTATATAAAAAAATAACAGCATAATTCCAATAAAACTAAAACAATTTGATAAATATACGTATATTATACAATATACTAAATGGGTGAGGTCCACAAAGTATTAATACATTCCAACGAAATTATACAATATTTGGGCAACTTTCCAATCGGCTAATTGGGTGAAGTGACCCAAGAAGCCAGAGATAAGTATTTTAAAAAGTACGGGAGACCGGGGATAGTTGACTAATTCCATTTAATTGTTGTATTATGGAATAAATTATGTTGTGATTTGCGATATTGAAGTATATGAATGACAAGCTTGTCATTTAATTTGCCACCGTGACAAAAACTTGCGTGTTCTGTCAGTGAGAATGAAAAATCTAAAAAGATCGACGGGAAGTAAATATTTCTGTTTCGACTATTCATGAATTTTTGTCCACTAAGGTCGGTATCAAATATATTGGCCGGTGAATTCGTTTTCGGGAACAGCGATCGAGGAGAAATCAGCCACCACCATCTGACGATCGTGGATTTGTCAGTTGGAGTTGCGAGGTCCTCGCAGGGTATGGTGGGGTAACGGGAACGCTGCTCGGCTCCGCCTGAACCTAGATGTTTGGCTGTTATTTATTCTTAGCGTAATAGTTGTGTGCGTTACGAAGCTATGCGTAGACCAATACGAGATGAAGCTATCGAGAAAGTGTCAATGTTCTAACCAATAAAGCTCCTGAATTTTTTCGTCGCTAACGCACACCTATTCCGATGTGTGTATTTCTACACTGACAGCTCGGTTTGGTCTACACCCCAGAAGCTTGGCACTATCCCCACCACTTCTGGCTCACTCTTGTTCTGCGAAGGCGAGATTGAGATGGAACGAGAGCGAGTCAGAAAACGTTGAGAAAAGAAGCACCGACGCAGGTAAACTGTGTGGTGGGAGAATACACCTCGCGAAACTCATCGGCCAATATATATGATACCGACCTTAGGTACTGCTTGATGTTTTCTCATAAATATTTTGTGGAAACGCGATATCTTGACTAAAAATTTACGGTATCTTATATTATCCGGTGCGTGGAGGTTTTGTACGTACGGCCCTTAACATGTTAACAATGTCGGACGGGGTTACTTGACTAAGCATAGGAATACCACTAATAATTTACCATGCGGAGTACGCCCGGTGACTATCCCGACCACTTTTTGCAATCCTTTTGTCGAGAGTGGGAGAACGAAAGAGTCGACGGCAACTTCGTGTCAACTGTTTCATTCCCTCTCGCTCGCGCTTCGGTTTTCTCAATGGCGGCATCGGCCGCACAGAATAGTGTCCACAACGCGTCGTACGCCAGCTCCGTTCGTCGGGTTTAATACGAATGATTATTTTAAACAGTTTTCAATTTTTTTATCACGATTAATTTAAAAATTGGAAAAAATAAATGTAAAAAATATTAAATTATACATTAGGTATTAGAAAGGAATAGTTTTATCATATTAACGAACAACCAACTGTCACTGACTTCTTCAATCCGGCCCACCGTGCCGTTGTAAATCGGACTACTTTTATACAAGCAATAAGGTAAAAAAATGCCTACTCCTTTTATGGTTTGTATTGCTTCTGCAAAAGTAGTCCGATTTACATGACATTTGTTATGATTTTCATAAGAAAAACATAAGGAATCTATTGCTGTCACTCCCTTATCGATACGATGAACAATAAAGAATTTCTTAATACGTTGAAATGAATATTTCACCCTCGACTGTGGGTCGTCGACCTCGATTCGCTGGGGTCGGCCGAGGATTCATACCTGTTTCAGAAGAAAAATAATTCTTAACTCTTTATCGTATTGATATAGAACACTCACACTGATGAATTCCTTATATACAGGGTGTCCCAAAAATGCTGCGGTTCCTTGAAGGGGGTGATTCAGGGGGTGATTGCAAACAAGTTTTTCCTTTGCGAAAATTCTCTCCGAGGTTTCGTTAACGAGATATTAACAAAAAGCACCGACCAATCAGAGCGCGAGTCTGACGGCCGAGTTCCCGCGCTAGCGTGGCTACGCGCCGCGCCGCGACTGCGAACAAGCAACTCGGCATGCATCGAAGAAAATTTCGAAGAATGGCAAATGAAAAAGACGTAACAAATAAAGTCGAACATGTTGTCATGGTTTGTTTGTTATTTAAAATGAATAATGAATAAAGGATAAATGGATGAAAATCACGTGTAACGTAAATAGACGAATACACAGGTTTTTTTTAGAAGATTCGAAAATAATAATTATTTGAAGTGGGAGGATAAGGAATACGTAAATTGTCTTGTGTTAATAACTTAGCCACGAAAAGGTAATGTAACAGGAAATTAACGAAAAGTTATCGTAGTTCGTTATTGTGATAAAAATCCGTAATTCAATAACGGCCAGCACTGTTGCTCCGTTATCAAACGAATAAGTCTGTTTAAAAAGCCCGAATAAATATTTTCGTATGGGAATTTGGAGAATTATCGCCGGAAATAAGCCATAGCTTGCGTTAAATTTAAATATGAATGATCACCAATTAAGTAACTAAAACTCACCCTTGTCGGAAATTCACCTGCAGCTTGAAAACCTGTGTCACTGGGTCACTGAACCGATCCTGGTCATCGATGGACGAGCCCCGTGCACAGCTGGTCCCAGGTATATGACACTACCCAAAGTTAAGGGTCGCAATGTCAGGTGCGTCCAGGTTAATGTACCGAATATTCACTTCACTACACGGCTACTAACACTGATCATTTAATTTATTTTCCATGGAACGTGTTGTTCCTACGTTTTAAAAATTGGTGGCCCCGAAAGGGGCCGATTGTAATCAATTCAAAAATTGCACCATGTGGCCACCGCCATTTTCAATGCAGGCTTCAGCGCGGAGAATTAGTTGTCTCTGCACGCCCTGCAATGTTTCCGGCGTTATGTTCGCCACCGCCGCGTGAATGAGCGCAACTGCTTCCTCAGGGGTAAAGCCACCGGCTGACGATACACCTCATTCTGAAATGATTGTTGTACAAGAAGTACGAAACGTAAGTAAAAAATGAATACCTACAACAAGAATAAGTAAAGAGTAACAGCAATAATGAAATTACCTTCAGGTAGCCCCAGAAGAAAAAATCCAGCGGATTCATATCCGGTGACCGTGGGGGCCACGCAACGTGAGCCTCCTCTTCACTGCCGCGGCCGATCCACCTGTCCTGAAAGGTTTCACCTAAATAGGCGCGGACATTCATAGTGTAATGTGGCCCAGCACCGTCGTGCTGGCAGTACATGTTCTGTCGGATCTCATATGGAATATGGTCCATAAGATCCGGCAGAACATGTTCTAGAAAATATTTATACGTTGGGCCGTCCAGCCTGCCTGGCAGAATGTACGGCCCAACGATAAATTCGCCACAAATGCTGGCCCATAGGTTGATCGACCAACGGACTTGTGCTGCACGTGTACAAAGCGCTAGGGGATTTTCGTCGCTCCACACATGCATATTGTGGGAATTGAAGCATCCTTCCCTGTTGAAAAGTGCTTCATCCGTCCACAATATGTATTTGGGGAACGACGGATTCCTTTGCACTTCTCCCAACAGCCACCTGGAATATTGAATCCGCTGGATGTAATCCCCGGCGTGAAAATGTTGCACCCGTACATATTTGTACAGATGCAACCTGCGATCCCTGAGAATTCCGTGCACCGTCGAGCGGGTGACACAAGAACAAAATGCAAAAACATCCACTATTAGATAACATTTTTTTTCTTAATTAATAATTGCTGCAGTTATCTTGAACTGTGACTTACTTTAGGTGGAGGCTCAAGACGCGCACACTGATAGTTGGATCGGCTTCAACAGCGTCGAGGATTCTCTCGACGGTGCCCAGATTTCGCCCCTCTTCACAGCAATATCTCCTCCCCAACTTTTCGATGTCATTGACGTATTCCGTGCAAGAGAAGGTGGGCTTGAGGTTCGATTGGTCCCAATCGAACCCAAACAGGCCTGCTTATCTCTCGTGTCTAAACACGCGCTCGAATTTCAAAACAAAAGCACGCGTCGACGTATTCCGTGCGAGAGACGGTGGGCTTGAAGTCCGATTGGCCCTAATCTAACCAATCTACCCTGCATCCCAAAACGGCCACTGTCCCGAAGAGGCCCTCTTCACAGCAATGTCTCCTCCCCAAAGCCCACCTTCTCTCGCACGGAATACGTCGACGCATGCTTTTGTTTTGAAATTCGAGCGCGTGTTTAGACACGAGAGATAAGCAGGCCTGATTGGCTAGTTTGGGACCAATCGAAACTCAAGCCCACCTTCTCTTGCACGGAATACGTCAATGACATCGAAAAGTTGGGGAGGAGATATTGCTGTGAAGAGGGGCGAAATCTGGGCACCGTCGAGAGAATCCTCGACGCTGTTGAAGCCGATCCAACTATCAGTGTGCGCGTCTTGAGCCTCCACCTAAAGTAAGTCACAGTTCAAGATAACTGCAGCAATTATTAATTAAGAAAAAAAATGTTATCTAATAGTGGATGTTTTTGCATTTTGTTCTAGTGTCACCCGCTCGACGGTGCACGGAATTCTCAGGGATCGCAGGTTGCATCCGTACAAATATGTACGGGTGCAACATTTTCACGCCGGGGATTACATCCAGCGGATTCAATATTCCAGGTGGCTGTTGGGAGAAGTGCAAAGGAATCCGTCGTTCCCCAAATACATATTGTGGACGGATGAAGCACTTTTCAACAGGGAAGGATGCTTCAATTCCCACAATATGCATGTGTGGAGCGACGAAAATCCCCTAGCGCTTTGTACACGTGCAGCACAAGTCCGTTGGTCGATCAACCTATGGGCCAGCATTTGTGGCGAATTTATCGTTGGGCCGTACATTCTGCCAGGCAGGCTGGACGGCCCAACGTATAAATATTTTCTAGAACATGTTCTGCCGGATCTTATGGACCATATTCCATATGAGATCCGACAGAACATGTACTGCCAGCACGACGGTGCTGGGCCACATTACACTATGAATGTCCGCGCCTATTTAGGTGAAACCTTTCAGGACAGGTGGATCGGCCGCGGCAGTGAAGAGGAGGCTCACGTTGCGTGGCCCCCACGGTCACCGGATATGAATCCGCTGGATTTTTTCTTCTGGGGCTACCTGAAGGTAATTTCATTATTGCTGTTACTCTTTACTTATTCTTGTTGTAGGTATTCATTTTTTACTTACGTTTCGTACTTCTTGTACAACAATCATTTCAGAATGAGGTGTATCGTCAGCCGGTGGCTTTACCCCTGAGGAAGCAGTTGCGCTCATTCACGCGGCGGTGGCGAACATAACGCCGGAAACATTGCAGGGCGTGCAGAGACAACTAATTCTCCGCGCTGAAGCCTGCATTGAAAATGGCGGTGGCCACATGGTGCAATTTTTGAATTGATTACAATCGGCCCCTTTCGGGGCCACCAATTTTTAAAACGTAGGAACAACACGTTCCATGGAAAATAAATTAAATGATCAGTGTTAGTAGCCGTGTAGTGAAGTGAATATTCGGTACATTAACCTGGACGCACCTGACATTGCGACCCTTAACTTTGGGTAGTGTCATATACCTGGGACCAGCTGTGCACGGGGCTCGTCCATCGATGACCAGGATCGGTTCAGTGACCCAGTGACACAGGTTTTCAAGCTGCAGGTGAATTTCCGACAAGGGTGAGTTTTAGTTACTTAATTGGTGATCATTCATATTTAAATTTAACGCAAGCTATGGCTTATTTCCGGCGATAATTCTCCAAATTCCCATACGAAAATATTTATTCGGGCTTTTTAAACAGACTTATTCGTTTGATAACGGAGCAACAGTGCTGGCCGTTATTGAATTACGGATTTTTATCACAATAACGAACTACGATAACTTTTCGTTAATTTCCTGTTACATTACCTTTTCGTGGCTAAGTTATTAACACAAGACAATTTACGTATTCCTTATCCTCCCACTTCAAATAATTATTATTTTCGAATCTTCTAAAAAAAACCTGTGTATTCGTCTATTTACGTTACACGTGATTTTCATCCATTTATCCTTTATTCATTATTCATTTTAAATAACAAACAAACCATGACAACATGTTCGACTTTATTTGTTACGTCTTTTTCATTTGCCATTCTTCGAAATTTTCTTCGATGCATGCCGAGTTGCTTGTTCGCAGTCGCGGCGCGGCGCGTAGCCACGCTAGCGCGGGAACTCGGCCGTCAGACTCGCGCTCTGATTGGTCGGTGCTTTTTGTTAATATCTCGTTAACGAAACCTCGGAGAGAATTTTCGCAAAGGAAAAACTTGTTTGCAATCACCCCCTGAATCACCCCCTTCAAGGAACCGCAGCATTTTTGGGACACCCTGTATCTCCGATGAAAATCGTACCAAATTTCATGTAAATCGGACTATTTTTAACGAAGCTAGCGAGAAATTATATAAATTAAGTTTTCATCTAATTTCCTTCATTATGCTCCGAATTATGTCGTTCTTGGTGTTAGTTTCATCGGTGAAACATACGGAATCGATTGGCGTCGTTTTCGCAAAGATCTGATGAGAAATGCGAAAATCGTAGACATTTCTCACTTCTTCTTGATGGTATTTAAACCCTTTCGAGGGTCGAAAGCCATAAAATTCGGTGTCGAAGACGGTCCTTGAGACCTCATACAACAATAGACCTTTTCAAGTGCTCGAAAAGGGCCAGCGCGGCGCCGCTTAGGTATAGGAAATACCATCTGCGGCCGCAACGAAGAACCTTGTGGCGTTCTGAAGGTGGGATTTCCAATGCGCGGCTCGCCGCGTCGGCGAGCGGCGCGGCGCCGCCTCGGCCGCGCCGCAGTACACTGGTACAATGGAAAAGCATTCAGCTGTTTTCCTATCTGCGACTTCGACCGCGCGCGGTTGCGGCAGATTGCTATAGTGTGTGCAAGTCTGTTCCAGGAACAGCCTAGGCTACTGGAAAAACAACACAATGGGATGAGTGTCTGTTTTCCGCCATTATGGCAAAATCTACTAGCCGCTCGACGGCCTGCGGCTGCCAGTCGCTACACTGCTCCAGAAGCAGTGTAGCCGCTGGCCGCCCCGCGGCCTATTCGCCACATTCCGAGAACTTCCAAGCAAATTTCTTTTCTGCTGTATAATTAATATATATTTGTCCTTGTATTTGGATAAATATTTGCCAATGATGAAGTAATTACCTGTATCCTATATCGTACAGTGGGTCTAGATCCCAAGAAATAGGGGAAAAATGCAACATCCCATTTTTACAAACTTTATTTTGATCGGTTAAAAAAGATATAGTTATTTGGCAACGTGAAGTTGAGTAATATTTTACCTCTATCAAACGAATAACTGCGCTCGGGCAGTAAGTACTTCACGCGAGGCTATATGTAGTCTCTCCCTTGTTACGCACAATACTTTTTTAAACACTTGCATGAAAGATGTGTTTTTGAAAGCCTACTGGGCGATTTGCAAAAAATATGCATGTTCGATTGCTTTTTTATTCTGTCCAAATTAATAAATATGTTTAAGTAAGTAATAAACATATCTGAGCAATTAATAATTTGAAGGCTCTTGACAGAAATTTCCATGTAACCTTCTGCTACTTTAACAATTTTCAAATTAGATTTCGACATACTAGCGATTCTCTGCGGAGGGAGAGGGGGATTTGTAGAAGAGGAATGGAGAACTCCGCATACTTTACCGTTTAGAAATGCCAGGTGTTTTCCTGTCGGACTGGATTAGCGTAACCCACTGTGGTGTCCGAGAGTTAATGAATTACTAATAAAAGATGATAGGAAAATATAAAAGGAAAATATTTTTTGGAGACCAAAATGAGTAGTACCTATTGATTCTGCAAAGTAATAGCGAATAATTACTTCCATATAGTTCTTTTTCCATAAGAAACCCATTGAAAAAATATCAGTATTGGCTGTTTAGTTACTTTCCGAGAACTTCCAAGTAAATCTTCTATTTTCGTATTACAATTATTTATATTAACATTGCACTTTTTAAAATATATATACATGATGTTAAAAATTATTATTGTTATTTCCATAGTATCATACTAATTTATATTTATCGTTTATTATCCAACTCTAACTTGATTAACATAGTTGGTTAGGAACTACCTTAAAAGAAACAACTAAATGTCACTGACTTCTTCAATCCGGCACACTGTGCCCGGCCCACTGTGCCGTTGTAAATCGGACTACTTTTATACAAGCAATAAGGTGAAAAAATGCCTACTCCTTTTATGATTTGTATTGCTTTTGCAAAAGTAGTCCGATTTACATGACATTTGGTATGATTTTCATCAGAAAAACATAAGGCATCTATTGCTGTCATTCCCTTATCGATACGATAAACAATAAAGAATTTCTTTATACGCTGAAATGAATATTTCACCCTTGTCTGTGGGTCGCCGACATCGATTCGCTAGGGTCGGCCGAGGATTCATACCTGTTTCAGAAATAAAATTGTTAAGAATCGAGTAAATTTAGTATGTATTTATCTTTGGTGTGCTTGGTGTGCTGTGCAGGTTGGGTGCCGCTGTGCTGCCCTCGCGCGCCGGGCGAGGCGTCTTTGTAAGTTAGTAAGTTTTCGGCTCTCGACCTACCAAGACGGCACGAGGTGCATGGCATGGAGTGGAACATTGAATAAAGAATTATATTATAAACTATTAAACCCATAACGTCTCGTGAATCATTCACAGTCAACCACGCAACCTCGTTATTCAACATGGTAGCAGAGCGTGGTTACTGGTTATAAATAGAAGAGAAACAAGTGAGGAGTTCAAGAAGGTTATGGGAACACGTGGAGCTGGAATAAAAGACGAATTTGAAACTAAAGACGAAGGAAGTGAAGGAAGTTTTGAATCATTTGAAGAAGAAAAATTTGGAAATCGGTTTGTAAAGTGTGTACAAAAGGTTATAAAGTTAAATAAAGTGGTAAAAGTGCTCAAAGAAATTAAACGTGAAAATAGACAAGTCAACATGGCGGATGAATTCAAGATGACGCTACCTATTTTCGATGGAAAAGATTACAGCACGTGGAAGAAGAGAATTACGATTTTTCTAAGAATGAAAAAATGTGAAACAGTGATTCAACGAGTGAGAGCCTTAACGGAAAATGAAGACACGTGGAATGAGAAGGATCTTAGGGCGATGAATTACATTTATAGTGCATTGTCAAACAGACAAATGGATTTAGTCAACGACGAAAATACCAGCTATGAAATAATCAAGAAGCTGGATAAGCTGTACCTTCGTGAGTCAACCGCATTACAAATTTGTGTTAGAAACAAATTGGAACGATTAAAACTAAACGATTTTACAGAAACAAGTGAATTTTTTAGTGAATTTGAAAAATTGACAATTGATTTGAAAAATGCCGGTGCTACGGTAAATGAATCAGAAAAGTTAAACTATCTACTGAGAACGCTACCCAGTTCTTTAATGTATGTTGGGGATTTAGTTGATGTATTGCCCGAACAAGAAAGAACAGTTGACTATGTTATAAATAAAATCAAGTTATACGAAGAACGTGAAAAGGATGAAAATCCAAGTTCTAAAATTAGAAGTGCTAATTCAAATGTATTTCGAAGCGAAGTAAAAAAGGACAGAACGTGTTTCAAATGCGGGAAGCCAGGACATTATCAATATGACTGCACGAGCCAGAGCAACGGTGGAAATTCCTGGAGAGGTTCGAGAGGAGGAAGACAGCAGCAAGCGCGAGGAGGCGCGAGATACCAGCCCCAACAGCGAGATAGCGGCAACTATAGCAGAGGCACCAGCGCTTACCGAGGCCGAGGTACAAGTCATCGAGGACGAGGCGGTCAACAACGGCAAGAGCAACAGACCACAGGCCAAAACGCGATGACATTCTTGTCCGAGACAGAAGGTAGAGCAAGCTGTAGTAGCGAAGTAAATAATTGTGAAAATGAATTAGAATGGGTACTAGATAGCGGATGTTCGGACCATATTATAAACAATGATAAATATTTTGTAAAATTAAGCAAGCTAGAAAATCCGATAAATGTTAAAGTGGGAGATGGCCGAACATTAAAAGCGACTAAAGTAGGTGATATTAAAGCAAAATTTATAACGAATTTTAACGAAACGGAAATAACATTAAAAGATGTATTTTTCGTTAAAGAGATGGATAGGAATTTAATGAGTTTTGGTAGAATCGCAGAGAAAGCGAAAATAGTTTCATTTGGAAATAATTCAAAGATTTACTCGGAAAATAAATTGGTAGGAGTCGCGAACAAGGTAAATAATTTGTACAAGATAAACACAATATTCGAGAGTAAACATAATTATATAACTGAACATACGCATAACGGCATGACCTTGAAAGAGAAATTCCACAGGATTCTCGGACATGTAAACTTTGGGTATTTGAATATTCTGAGTAAACATAATTTAGTCGAAGGCTTACCGAGTAATTTAGAGAGTGAATATTTGAAATGCGGAACATGTATTCAAAATAAAATGACAAATACTGTTTTCGAAAATAATAGGTATAGAGCGAAAGAGATAGGAGAAATTATACATGCGGATGTAAACGGACCGCATAACACAGTAGGCTGTATGGGAGAAAGATATTTTTTAGTTTTGATTGATGATTTTAGTAAAGCTGGAAAAGTTTACACAATGAAAAATAAAAATGAAGTTTGCCATTGGATTATAACTTATGTTAACTTAGTAGAAAATTTAACCGAAAAAAAAATTAAACGTTTAAGATGCGACAACGGAAAAGAATTTTTGAATAAAGATATTTATGAATTTGCGAAGGAAAAGGGAATTGTTATAGAACCTTGCCCTCCGTATGTTCATGAATTGAACGGAACTGCCGAACGTTATAATAGGTCGATAATGGAAACAGCGAGATGTTTACTAGCAGACGCGAAAATACACATTAGGTTTTGGCCTGAAGTAGTTAGAACGGCAGCATACTTGAAAAATAGGACGTTAGCCAATACTTTGAAAGAAAAGACTCCATATGAGATTATGATGGGACGAAAGCCCGACATTAAAAATTTAAAACTGTACGGAAGTAGAGTTTTTGTTAAAGTTCCGGAGATAAAAAGGAAAAACAAATGGGATAGAAAAGCCGATCTAGGAGTTCTAGTCGGTTATGAAGACGTAGGCTATAGGATTCTCGTAAATAATAAGATTATCGTAGCCAAACATGTAGACATTATCGAGGAAAATGTAAAGTTAGTTGGATTTAACGGTAACGATGAAATTACTGATAATAGTTTAAATGAAAATGAGATTGATCAACAAAGTAAAAATGAAAATGAAAGTAGCATAATTAATGAAAATGATAATATTGAAAATGATGAAAGTGAAAATAATGAACATAATGTATATATACTACCGAGTACGAGTAACAAAAATTTAGGACCACTAAGAAGGTCAGAAAGAAAGAAAAGCCCTGTAAATCACTTTGGAAATCCAGTAACACATTGTATTTACGTAAATTATGTAAGCGTAGATAATCCGGAAAATTATAACGAGGCTATAAACAGTAATGAGAGTGAAAATTGGCGAGATGCGATGAACAAAGAGATCGAATGTTTAAAAAGAAACGATACGTGGAAATTAGTGAAAAGGCCAAAAGATAAAAAAATATTAGATTTAAAATGGGTGTATACAAAAAAGGCTGAGAACAAATTTAAAGCTAGAATTGTGGTAAGAGGTTTTCAACAAAGTGAAATAATTGAAGACATTTATTCGCCAGTAGCAAGGACTCAAACGTTAAAAATTCTGTTAAATTACTGTATACAAAAGGATTTAGAAGTAGACCAAATGGATGTAGAAGCCGCATTCCTTAACGGAAAGATTAAGTCTGAAGTGTACGTGAAACAACCACAAGGCTACGACGATAACACAGGGAGAGTATGTAAGCTCGAAAAATCATTGTACGGACTGCGCGAAAGTCCGCGCGCATGGTATGAGTGCTTGGATGAATTTTTGTTAGACTTAGGATTTGAGAAAAGTAAAATTGACTATTGCTTATATATTATGACAATTAATAATGAAAAAGTCTATTTAATTACTTTTGTTGATGATTTACTAATTTGTGGCCAAAGTAGAAAATTAATAGAAGTTATTAAAAGAAAATTAGCTGTAAAATTTCGAGTCAAAGACATGGGCCAAATTAAAACGTATCTAGGTATAAATATTAACCTTGATTATAAAAATAAAAGTATGACTCTAGATCAAGAAAGTTATATTGAGTCATTGGCAAGAAAATATGAAATTGAAGATGCAAAACTGTATACGACTCCGATGGAACCAAACTTAAAATGTGAACCTGCACTATCAGCATCAAATGACTTAAAGTATAGAAATTTAATTGGATCACTTCTATACGTAAGTTCAAGTACAAGACCGGATATTTGCTATTGTGTAAATTATCTAAGCAGATTCCAAAATTATCATGACCAAAGTCATTATAAATACGCCTTAAGAATACTAAAGTATTTATATTACACAAAAAAATTAAAGTTAAAATTTGAGAAAAATTTAAACGCAGATATATTAGATTGTTGTGTAGATGCTGATTGGGCAGGAGATATAGTTGATCGAAAATCCACGACTGGATACGTAATAAGAATGTATGACAATAGTATTTACTGGAAATCAAAGAAACAAGATATTGTAACAAAATCGTCCACAGAGGCAGAGTATGTTGCGTTATCTATATGCGTGAGTGAGGTAAAATTAATTAAAGAACTGTTAAAGGATTTTGGAATAAAGATTAATGACCCTATACAAATTTATGAGGATAATGCAGGTGCAATTAGTATAAGTAAATTTGGAAATTTAACAAAGAAATCCAAATATATAGAAACGCACTATCATTTTGTAAATGAAAATTATTTAAACAGAGAGATTAATGTAATAAAAATAGATTCAGAGGAAAATCCTGCAGATATTTTTACTAAGTCATTAGGACGTACTAAGTTTGAAAAGTTTAGAGCAGAATTAAAGATTTGTTAAATGAAAAATTTAAATTAAACTAAATTTAAGGAGGCGTGTTAAGAATCGAGTAAATTTAGTGTGTATTTATCTTTGGTGTGCTTGGTGTGCTGTGCAGGTTGGGTGCCGCTGTGCTGCCCTCGCGCGCCGGGCGAGGCGTCTTTGTAAGTTAGTAAGTTTTCGGCTCTCGACCTACCAAGACGGCACGAGGTGCATGGCATGGAGTGGAACATTGAATAAAGAATTATATTATAAACTATTAAACCCATAACGTCTCGTGAATCATTCACAGTCAACCACGCAACCTCGTTATTCAACAAAAATATTTCTTTATTCTTTATCGTATAGATATGGAAGTGACACCGATGAATTCTTTATATTTCTCCGATGAAAATCGTACCAAATTTCATGTAAATCGGACTATTTTTAACGAAGCTAGCGAGAAATTTGATAAATTAAGTTTTCATCTACTTTCCTTCATTATACTCCGAATTATGTCGTTCTTGGTGTTAGTTTCATCGGCGAAACATACGGAATCGATTGGCGTCGTTTTCGCAAAGATCTGATGAGAAATGAGGAAGTCGAAGATTTCTCAATTATTAATATGCTCTCGGACCCCTTCGAGGGTTGAAAGCCATAAAATTCGGTGTCGAAGATGGTCCTCGAGACGTCATACAACAATAGACCTTTTCAAGTGCTCGAAAATGGCCAACGCGGCTCGTCGTGAGGCCCTCGCGGCGCCGCTTTGGTATAGGAAATACCTTCTTACGGCCGCACGAAGGATCCTGCGGCGTGCTGAGGCGGCGCCGCGCCGCTCGCCGACGCGGCGAGCCGCGCATTGGAAATCCCACCTTGAGGCGGCGCCGCGCCGCTCGCCGCCGCGGCGGGCCGCCCATTGGAAATCCCACCTTAAGGCAGTCGGTGCGCCCTCGAGCTCTACCGTGGAATGCTCCCCCCCCCCACTCCTCGGTATAAGATCTCGTGGTGGGGAACTCTATGACTGCAAAGGCCGTATGCCCGTTACAACTACAAGCATACTGGCGATAGATATACAAGACCAAACGAAAACGTGCAGAATTTTATATTATATTCAGATAGTTACTTTTAACAAATTCGCATACGTAAATTTGAGTACTTTCATTTGAAGATATTTAATAACATATATACATATAGAGTGGGCGACAAAAGTATTCGGATACCCTTTAAAACAGAATAACTTTTATAAAATTGGACCAATATTAGATCCCTACGTGAATATACATATATTTTTATGTATAATTTGTTAATATTTATTAATCGTGGATTCATTTTTCTTCAATTTGAAACCTTGAGTATTCTGTCATGAATGAGGTATTTCTGAAAATAACTGATTTTTTAACGTTTTCGCTATCTCTCGTTGACAAGAGTTGGTAGTTCTGAAAAGAACTGATTTCTGATGTGAACATTCTTGTTATGTCTCGTTGACAAGAGTTGGTAGTTCTGAAAAGAACTGATTGGTTTCACACACCATTTTCTCTCTCTCTCTCTCTCTCTCGCTCTCTCTCTCTCTCTCTCTCTCATTATTATTAATATGTACAGTACTACTGCTACTTACACCACCACCAGCACCACCGCCACTACTACAACTACTATTATTGTTATAATACTACTCGTAGTATTTCCAGTATAGCTAATACAAAATATGACAACAAAATAGTAATGGTACTATAATACTATTACTATTCAGTTGTCTCGTCAATCGATACCACGGTTGAGGTTTTTTTCAATATCCGCCGCTTTTGGTTTGTACTAATGCAGGAATGTCAGGAACTATGTTCTGACAAGTGGATAAAACGAGGCAATTTTTCAAATTTGAATCGGTTAATCTACTTCTGTGAGTTGACTTCACTCTTTTCATAGCGGAAAAGAGCTGCTCACACAAACACGTTAAGGCAAAAATGGATTTTATTGTCGCGGCAAGCTGGTGGAGTTTAGGAAATCTCGTCCGTGGTAGATGTTTGTAGAATTCTAAAACATTTTCGTACTGTCCATATTTCAACCTGAGTAATCTATTATTTTGCAAATCTAATATTTCTAATTGTAAATGCGCTGGAGCCAAATGCGCGTCACATTGAAATGGAGCTACTATAATACTTAATTTTTTATCTATTTTCATGACATCCTGAAAACGCGAAGAAAATTCATCATGCAGAGTTTTTAATATAAATATGAGGTTTGATGACCATAAATATGGGCCTGCCTTACGTAAGACTGGACTTGCAAATCTCAGCGATCGCCGTGTCTGTTCCGACCTGCTATTTCTGTATAAAGTAATCCATGGTCAGATTAACTGCTAGGATCTTGTTGCACTGATGTCTTTTCACGCCCCGCAACGTTCGCTGCGTCCGAGATCTCTTTTTGTATCGTGCGTCCCTAAGTATTTTCATTATACCGTTGATCCCATAAACCGGGCTATGGATCTGATGTACCTAAAAGAAATTGGAGCGCAGCGAATTATACTCGACAAGTACACACACGACCATCGTCATTTTCATTTTGGAATGCGGATTGAGTTACATCCATAGCTTAAATTGTATTAAAGACACATAACTATTTAGTTTTTTGGTGTCAGGCTACTACAATAGACCCTAAACTGCGCGCAGCTGAACAACTTTGAACGCAATTGCCGCGTTTTTATATAAAATAATGTTTATTCCCTTTTCGAAATACATAATCCCCATAAAAAAACTTCAAAAAAGAAAAAAAATTACGCCAAGTACATGAAATATCAACTAAATCACAAAAAATAGAAGGTAATAATTACAAAATAAAAAAAGATTTGAAATCAGAATGAGCTGCCAGTACATAAAGATGCTTTCCAACTGCGCTTTGGATGACACAACTATACTTGAGGTCATTTTAGAAGGAACCTGCCGACCGACAAGTTCAGACCTGTTCTGCACATGTTGGCGCTCATTGGTGCCGAAACAAGCTACTATTGGTTGTACACCAAACAAACGCTATCTCAAAGCCAATGAGCTCATTCTACATGCGCGAAATGGGTTCCTTCTAAAATGACTTCAAGTATACATATGCACAGCTAAGATTCCATTACTCATAATGGCTATTTATACAAAGAAAAAAATGTATTAAATAATATTAAGCAGATATATTTTTACGCAAATAAATATTTTTATACGAATAAATATTTTATTCAAAATACTTGGCGCTGCGCAACCGAAAAAATGTTGATTGTCTTAGTATTAATAATTTACAATTACTCCCTTATAATCTAAAATACATAAACATATACATACACATATTAGAAACGCAGTCAGATTTATTCTACATAAGTAGTAAGGGTATGCCAGTTCTAACCCAAATTTGAGTTTGAAGGCCATTTCCCCCACCCCTCCCCCTCCCATCAAACTCAAATTTGAGTTTCAAGGTCGGCGGAAAATTCCCCGCGGGCAGAGCGCGAGCGGCGGGCGGCGCGTGGCCGGGCGGATGACGTCATCGAGATCGGGCAGCGGCGGATGATGTCATCGAGATGGCGGAGTGGTGGGGGTTATAGCGCGAGACCAGATATCGAATCAATCGATACCGAACCGATACCGAATCCGCATCGAGGAGGAATCGCGGGTGAATTGCTGCTACTATCGGGCGTGGTATCGCCACAGTCGGTAAGGAAGGAAATATTAATTTAAGATATTAATATAAATGAAAAAACAGAATCTCAGGCGACGGGGCTCGAACCCAAGACCTCCGCGGTACGAGTCAGCCGCCTAACCAACTCCCCCCACGCCGACGCTCTAACATTAGTCTTTAATAAATGGTACATATACAGAGCGTCACCAAGCATAATACATTATTTTTTCATCGGACGATGTCGGGCAATGTCGGGAAAGATCGGCGTTTTTACACACCGCGTCTTCGGATGGATGGGAAAGAGAGAGAACATGCATTCTAAAGCTTAAATTCGAGGGAGGGAAGAAGACAACAATCCACAGTGGTACAGTCGCATGCATTCTATAGATAACAGTATTTCAAGCGCCGCCGCGTATCACGCGATCTCGCGTAATTCGACTCCTCTGGAGCAACCATCATGTAGCGGTGTGAAGAAGGCGTGAATCTTAAAATTATGTGGCGAGGAGGAAGACGGGTAAATAAAATGGGGACAGAATATGGGTTTAAGGTATATATATATTGTTACAAAAAATATAAAAAACGAATATAAAAATAGAAAAATAGAAATATAAAAATATAAAAATACAATTAAAATATAAAATAAAATACAATACAATATAAATGAATATAAATATAAATGAATATAAATATAAATATAAAATAGAAATATGAAAAATAGAATATAAATATATAATATAGAATATAAAATATATATATATATGTTTGAGATGGTAGGAGGATTGAGATTGAGAAGAGAGGAACCTAAGACAGGTTATGAATTAAAGTACACAGTTTTAGTGAAAACACTTCGTCGACATTTATTAAAAACACTGTGAACTGTGTGAGCGAATGGCGCAGTGATAATACTTATCACTGCGTTGCAGAATAAATGAGAAATGTGAGTTACCGCGTGGTGTCCACGTGGCGTCCACGCAATTATATTAATTGAGGACTGATGAGAGTTCAAATGAGCTGAGTGTTCAACGAGTTGCGATTATTCTCTGCAAGAATACACTGGTTTGAGCGTGAGCTGAGCAAATGTAAAATACAAAAATGCGCAACACTATTTCACGTGACCGTTACCGGCAAAGAGATACAAGAGAGTGCAAGAATGGCGGACTTCCGCTTGCGCGTCTTTTCCGTTCCGCTAGATCTTCAATGCGGAGCGCTGATTGGCCTATCGATCTTCAATGATTGGTCGATCGATAGGCGCTGGCGAGCGGCTCGCTGGTAGATCAGTGGCGCTGTGTCGCGGTCCGCGAGGTGCTGCCATGAAAATGAGTGTGGCGGCGTGGGAAACTAACTTCATTCCCAAACATTCCTCCCGCCATCAGCAACAGGGTTGATGATGTTAACCTGAAACAGTCAAAATTGCCAACTTTGCGATTGGCCTCGTTAATGTGGTGGTCGCGGTCTTGACGGTCACGACCCTGGTGAGACCATCCTTCCCAGGATGCAGCGTGAGGACCCGAGCAAGTGGCCACTTGCTCGGAGGAAACCTTTCGTCTGTGATGAGTACCAATGACCCGACCTTGATGTCATTGGAGGGATGATGCCATTTGGAGATGGCCTGTTGACGTTGAAGGTAGTGAGCTGACCATTGGGACCAGAACTGCTGCATCTTCTTCTGGATGAGTTGCCATCTTGCTGATGGCGAAAGAGAAGAGTGTTCCAATGATGGTTCAGGCAACGTTGTTAACGGTTTTCCGATGAGAAAATGAGCTGGCGTCAGTGTTGCAAGGTCCTCAGGGTCATCACTGAGAGGCTCGAGAGGTCGTGAGTTGAGCATGGCTTCAATCTGCGTGAGAAGGGTGCTGAATTCCTCATATGTGAGGACAGTCTCGTGAACAGTCCGTCGTAGATGATATTTGATGGACTTTACTACAGCTTCCCATTTTCCACCCATGTGAGGTGCTGCTGGTGGGTTGAAACACCATGTTGTGTTGTCGTTGACGAACAGAGAAGCCAATTTTAGGTGATGCTGTGAGCCCTGAGTGAACATGCTCTTGAGATTTGCATCTGCTCCAACGAAGTTAGTTCCACAATCAGAATAAATGGTATGTGGAATCCCTCGTCTTGATGAGAAACGCCGATACGTTGCGATGAACCCTTCTGTTGAGTAGTCTGTTACCAGCTCGAGGTGAACAGCTGACGTTGTCATGCACACAAAGACACAGATCCAACCCTTTTGTGTCTTTGCTCCTCGCCCCTTCCAGGTTTTGAGAGTGATCGGACCAGCGTAGTCGATTCCAGTGTTGGTGAATGGCTGTGAGGGTGTGACTCTAGAAAGAGGTAGTTGGCCCATCAGCTGATGGGCACGGATCCCCCTTTGTCGAGCACACACCACACACCGCAGTATATGAGACTTCACTGGAGCTCGACCTCCGATGATCCAGTAATTTTGTCTGATGTGAGCGAGGGTGAGCTGAGTGCCTCCATGTAGAGTTTGCTTGTGTGAGTGGTCTATAATCAAATTGGACAGACGTGAGCTGCGAGGTAATATTGCAGGGTGTTTACTTTCATAATCCATATGAGCGTTACGAAGTCTGCCTCCAACTCTTATGACTCCTTGTTCATCGATGAATGCAGTGAGTCGACTGAAGGCGTGAGATGAGGGCAATGTTGATCTCGAGCTGATGACCTTGAATTCGTGGTTGAAGTAGATTGCCTGAGTCATCTTTATCCAAAACATGCGAGCCGTTTCCAAATCTGTTGGAGTGTGTGAGATGAGTGGCAATGAAACAGGCAATTTTCTTAACCTTGAGATGAATCTGAAACAAGCTGAAGTAATGCGAAACAGTTTATTAAGAGAAGAGAATTTGTATATGAGGTCCCAGTGATATTTAATTTCTTGAATGTTGAGTAAGGTCGATGATCCTGGACGAGCCTCTAGTGCACTCGAGTCGTCCTGATGCAGTGGTTGTGATGGCCATGAGTCACTGGGTTGAGAAAGCCATGGTGGTCCCGTCCACCATAGCTGATGATGTTCAAGCTGAGATGTCGTGAGGCCTCGAGAAGCGCAATCAGCTGGATTCGAAGTGCCTGGAACGTGTCTCCAATGTGCGTGTGATGAGAGTTCCTGAATTTGAGTGACACGATTCCTGACGTACTCCTTCCAGCGGGAGGCGTGAGAGTTGATCCATGTAAGTGCCACTTGAGAATCCGTCCACAGATGAGTAGATGCAATGTTGAGCTGAAGAGTTGCTTGAACATACTTGGCAAGCTTTGCCAGCATCAATGCTGCTGTGAGCTCGAGTCTCGGGATTGTGAGTTTCTTGAGGGGTGCTACCTTAGTTTTGGAGCACACCAGTGTCGACACTTTGAGATTTGTGGACGGTGAAATCACGGTAATGTACACTACCGCTGCCATGGCGAGCTGAGAGGCATCAGAGAAGCCGTGGAGTTCCACGACTGAATTGGAGTAGGTGTTGAACCACCTTGGAATTGAGAGTCTGGCCAGACTTGTGAGATCTTCTCTGATGGAATACCAATGAGATGTAACTTGAGGTGGCAGTGGATCGTCCCAATGAAGTTTGTGCAGCCACAACTCTTGCAGAATCATTTTTGCTCGAATTATAACTGGTGATAGAAAACCAAGTGGGTCAAAAATTTGAGAAACTTCCGACAGAATGATGCGTTTCGTTGGGATAGAAAATGAACTGAGAGGTTTCGATGAGAAGGTGAAGTTGTCCTGGAAACTGTTCCATTGCAACCCCAGAATTTTAGTATGGCAGTCGTCGAGTGAGATGGTTGAATTTTGAGCTCTTGAGGTGGAGGATATTTCTTCTAGTAGTGCAGGATGAGTTGAATGCCATTTGGCGAGTGGAAAACCTCCCGCGTGACACAGGCCTTTAAGATGTTGTGCAATTTTCATGAGTTGCTCACCTGTGTCAGCGCCGCCAAAGATGTCGTCGACATATCGTGCACGAGTGATAGATGGTACAGCCAATGGGAAGCGGTTCCCTTCGTCCTCCGCCAGTTGTAACAATGCTCGGACAGCCAGAAACGGTGCAGCCTTGGTGTCGTAAGTGACAGTCGTGAGCTTGAATGAGATTTCTTCCCCTTCCTCGTCCACCCACAGTATGCGTTGGAGATCTTGATCGTCTTCATGAATTCGGATTTGTCGGTACATCTTTGTGATGTCTGTGGCAAAGATGAACCTGTGCTGCCGAATCCACAGCAGCACGTCATATGGTTGAGATGTTCGTATTCTGACATGAATTCTTGATAGAGTTTACGATACTCATCGTTCCTGTTGAGCTTGGTGAGTGTACGCTTCAAACATACATGCGCTGCGTTGTATGAATTACCCAGCAAATTCGATGATGACTTGAGAGGGATGCGAACGATGTATCGCCCTGTAGCATCTCTTGTGTGTGTTGCTCGAAAGTGATCTTCGCACTCTTGCTCTTCAGAGTTGAGTTGAGATGGAGTGTCACTCGGAAGCTCCTCTTGAATCCAGAACTTCTCCAATAAATCACTTATGGACGGCTCGCCCTCTTGTATAAGTGATGTGTGATACGATGACTGGGTAAGAGCGTTGGAAAAAGCCACTGGTCCAAGTATGAGCCACCCAAAGATTGACAGTTGAGCGATCGGCATGGATGGAGAGCCCTTGATTACGTTGGGCTTTATGATCTATCCATAGGTGTCTGCTCCGATGATAATGTCGACAGGTCGTGGTTTTAAAAAGTCATGATCTGCCAACGTGAGCCCAGCAAGATGTGGCGAATCTTGATTGGGCACCTCGGCTGAGGGTACCCTTGAAGACACTGATCTGAGAACATGGGCTTGAAGGGAAATTGATAACGGTCGATGAATGGAACGTAGCGTTAGTGAAATGACACCTCTTGTCTGCGTAGACTTCTTCCCTCCAATACCAATGATTGAGATGGACGACCGGGATCGCTGTAGATCGAGCTGAGTGAGGAGCTCCTCTTTGACAAAGGTGAGCTCTGATCCTGAATCTATGAGTATACGAACCAGATGAGTTGACGTTGGTGAGATGAGATGCGCCTGTGCAGTTGCAAGGAGTGTGAGATGGCTGCTTGCTGAGGGCGTGTGAGCTGAGTGGTCCGGGGTGAGCTGAGCAGATTGGTCGACGACTGCGTTGAGACTTCAGCGGGGCTGAGATGACGACTGCGAGGCCTCAGTCTGAGGTGGTGATTGGGCGTGCCCTGAGTCCGGAATGTGCAGCATGGTGTGGTGTTGTATTCCACACTGCTTACACTTGTGCGGCGATTTGCAGTTTGCAGATGAATGCCTGCCGCAACAATTGTAGCAAAGCATGTTCTTTGCCACAACTTTCCTTCTCTCTTGCACTGTCATCCCCCTGAACTTTGGACACATCACAATGAAGTGGTCGCCTTTACACATGTCGCACGGGAAACTCTTGTGGCGTGAGGGGCCTTGAGACGCCACGTAAGCTGAGGCTCGCTGAGCACTTGGCTTGGTGGAGACCTTTGCCGATGAGCTGCAATGGCCTTGGGAGGACGGAGTCTCCGCCCTCTCCAGTGCCCTCACCCTGTGATTGACAAAATCCCTCATTTTTTGAAATGAGGGATATTCAGTGGTTGATGCCCTGGATGTTTCCCATGCCTCTCTCGAGGGCTTGTCAAGCTGGCGTGCCACTAGGTGAGTCAGGATGCAATCCCCCAGACCTGTAGTCACGCCAAGTGAGCAAAGAGAAGTTTGCGCTCCTTCAACCCTGGAGATGATATGTTTGAGTGCGGCTGGACCCTTGAGATGAGCAGGCGTGGTTTCGAACAGCTTGTCCAACTGCGCCTGGATGAGTAGCCTCTTGTTGGCGTAGGTCTCCTTGAGCATTTCCCATGCTGGTGTGAGGGAGGCTCCCTTCAATGGTAGAGCTTCTACCTTTTGGGCCGGTTCGCCTGCCAGGCTAGTGAGAAGATATTGAAGTTTCTCAATATCTGAGAGGTCCTTGCGGGCTATGATCAAGGCGGTGAACAATTCGCAGTATGCGGGCCACTTGGTGTAATCTCCTGCGAACGTGGGTAACGCCAGCTCAGGGAGCTTCCCTAGAGCTGACGCTGTGCTCGTTGAGCCGGATGTCTCAAAGGCTTGGAATGAGGTCAGCTCATCCATGAACCTGCTCACCTGGATCTTGATGTCCATTGCCAGCTCCTGCATCTGAAACAGCCACTTCTCCTTGTAATAAGGATGTTCGCGCTGCGTCCTGGGCCATGCTACTTCAAAGTAGCCGTGTTCCTTCTGGAATGCCTTCAAAAGCTCATCGCCTTGCTGGGCATACACCTTTAACTCCAGCATGGAGGTGTTCGGGGCGCAATCGGGAAGTCTTCCTTTCAATGCCCTCATTGACTCCAACCTGGTGAGCTGAGTTTCTGCCTTGGACAGAATCTCTGATGGCACACCAGAGGGAGACGAGGCTCTCGTCTCTCTCCTGTCCATAGGCTCGGTCCCTGGAGCCTCCACGGGAAGGTTGAGCGTGGGTGTAGGTGTCGGCGGCCTCGACGTTGTCTGCGACCGAGTCGTGGACTTTGGCGGTTCTTCGTTTGCCATTTTTAGAGGTTGTGGGTGGAGCTTCCACACAATCACCAACACAGAGCGATAACACCGACACTGAGTTCACTTCCTGTCTTAGATCCGGCTCGAAGGACCAAAAAATGTTTGAGATGGTAGGAGGATTGAGATTGAGAAGAGAGGAACCTAAGACAGGTTATGAATTAAAGTACACAGTTTTAGTGAAAACACTTCGTCGACATTTATTAAAAACACTGTGAACTGTGTGAGCGAATGGCGCAGTGATAATACTTATCACTGCGTTGCAGAATAAATGAGAAATGTGAGTTACCGCGTGGTGCCCACGTGGCGTCCACGCAATTATATTAATTGAGGACTGATGAGAGTTCAAATGAGCTGAGTGTTCAACGAGTTGCGATTATTCTCTGCAAGAATACACTGGTTTGAGCGTGAGCTGAGCAAATGTAAAATACAAAAATGCGCAACACTATTTCACGTGACCGTTACCGGCAAAGAGATACAAGAGAGTGCAAGAATGGCGGACTTCCGCTTGCGCGTCTTTTCCGTTCCGCTAGATCTTCAATGCGGAGCGCTGATTGGCCTATCGATCTTCAATGATTGGTCGATCGATAGGCGCTGGCGAGCGGCTCGCTGGTAGATCAGTGGCGCTGTGTCGCGGTCCGCGAGGTGCTGCCATGAAAATGAGTGTGGCGGCGTGGGAAACTAACTTCATTCCCAAACAATATATGTATATATAATATAGAAATATAAAAATAGGAATATAAGAATAGAAATATAAAAATAGAAATATAAAAATAGGAATATAAGAATAGAAATATAAAAATATAAATATAAAAATAGAATATAAAAATAGCATATAAAAATAGAATATAAAAGAGAATATGAAAAAAATATATAAAAGAAAAAAACTATGAGGGTGGTGGTGAGAGGGGAGGTGGGGAGGGAGGTGATAGGGGTGGTAGGGGCGACGGTGGCGATGGGGGTGATAGAGGCGATGGGGGTGATAGAGGCGATGGAGGTGATGGTAGTGATGGGGGTGATGATGGTAACGGCGGCCGCGGCACCCAATATGGTGCCCACCTGATCCGGTCGGGGGGAGGGTCGCGCTGCCGCGACCACGCCGCTATGGGGCCGATTACCGGCCCCGACCGCCGCATCTGGACCCCGATGGGCGCAACTTGGTGCGCCCACGTCTCCAATTCCGCCAACCAATCCTGCACGACATGCAGCGGTATGTCCTAGAACACATACGCAAACGTTGATATAATATTAACACATCAAACATAATAAATATCAAACGCACACACCAATACAAAGTATTACATAAATGCGGAGGCGGCGGCGGTGATAGCGGTGGGGACTGCGGTAGCGGCGACAGCTGCGGCGACGGCTGCGGCGATCCGCAATCCGACGACCAGGTGGGCGACGGCGGTGACGATTGCTAGAAAAATAGAAATCTAGGATATAATAATGACATTTTTTAACCCTCGGAAGACGAACCCCCGATTTAAGAGCACTTGGTTCCAACGGTTAAACGCGATAAATGTTGAAAATATTGTTATGTACATACCTCGGGGTCGCACTCTGTTGCTATCCGCGTTATTCCCATTTTTGTAACAAAACTTGGCTCACACAAAAAAAATGTTAACTATTATGAACTGTTGCCTGTCAAGCTTTGAAGACAACTGGTCTCGCTGCATCTCCTGGCTCTCGCATCTAAAATCTTATCATGAAACCGAGAAGTGCGTAGCTTTGCAAAGTAGGATGCCTTTGTTCTTCACCATCTCCATCAGAAGCCACCTGCATTTTCGCTGACCATCCTCCTCCATGTACTTATCTTCTTCTTCGCTGACCGTCCTCTCCTTATTCACACGCATCTTCTTTCCCTTCTTCTCTGACACATCATTCGACTAGACCATATCACTTAAATGTATCCAACGTCTATCATACCACCTTGATCGGGTATTGAACGGATATTGAACGGCTTTGATCGTGCATCGAACGGGTATTGAACGGCTTTGATCGTGCATCGAACGGGTATTGAACGGCTTTGATCGGGTATTGAACGTCTATCATACCACTTTGATCGGGTATTGAACGTCTATCATACCACTTTGATCATGCATCGAACGGCTTTGATTGGGTATTGAACGGCTTTGATCGGGTATCGAACGTCTAACGAACCTCTCTGAACGCGAATCGAACGTGAATTGTACCACTCTGAACGTGAATCGAACGTGAATTGAACGGGTAATGAACGGCTTTGAATGGGTATTGAACGGGTATTGAACCACTTCGAACATGTAATGAACGCCAATCGTACCTGTCATCAACCGATACATGTGCTTATCGGTGCGGATTTATACGGTTCTTTATTATTGAATGATTTACGTCAAGGTCCGCTCGGGTCTCCAACCGCTCAGCTCACGATTTTTGGTTGGATTTTGTCTGGCCCCTCAGGGATCCGTTCCCAGGGCCGGGAAACGGTGTCCACTTTACACTGCGTAGCATTGAAGACACGAACTTACTTCTCAAACAATTTTGGGAAGATGAAGGTCTACCTTCAGCCTCCCCTCTAACCCAGGAGGAGGAAAGGTGTGAACGACACTTTGCCGAGACGCACACACGTGACTCACGGGGACGCTACGTCGTGCGTCTGCCCTTTAGAGCAAGCCTGCCGCTCGCCATAGGGGAAACGTTTTCAAAGGCCTCCATTCTATATTTTAAATTGGAAGAGAGGTTGCGTTCGAAACCATCTCTCGAAGTTCTTTACCAGGATTTCTTATCGGAATATCTGTCTCTGGGTCATATGGAACTAGTTCCCCCGAATTGCCGCACTCGTTACGATCCGGTGTATATTCCGCATCACTGTGTGCTGCGAGATTCGAGCTCCACTACGAAGCTTCGATTAGTTTTTAACGGCTCAAGCAGGAGTAGTAATGGGTCAACCCTTAATGATTACTTAATGGTAGGGCCAAAACTCCAACAAGACATCGCTGCAATTGTTCTTCGTTGGCGACAATATCGCTTTGTTTATACAGCCGACATTACAAAAATGTTTCGCCAAATATTAGTCCATTGGGATGATACTGACTTCCAAAGGATCCTATGGCGCCCTTCTAGCCTTTCACCGATTCAGGCATATCGTCTTCTTACTGTAACGTATGGGTTAGCCCCAGCTCCTTACCTCGCGATGCGAGTGCTAAAACAGTTAGCCCTCGATGAAGGGGAGGCCTTTCCCGAAGCTCTCCCGATCTGTAACGAGTTGGTTTACGTAGATGACGCTTTGTTCGGCGCCGATCAAATTACCACTCTGCGTGAGAAAAGACGACAGCTCGTCGGTTTATTAGAGTGTGGGGGGTTTCCCCTCCGCAAGTGGTCCGCCAACTCACCGGAGTTGCTCGATGACATTCCGGAAAACCAACGTGAGGTAGCTGATCGGTCGATGCCCCAGGGTGACACCATGAAGGTGTTAGGTTTGTCATGGTCACCACGCGAAGATACGTTTCGTTTTTTAATTGCTACGTCTCGAGAAACGACGCCTACGAAACGTTCAGTGTTATCTTTAATAGCTCGACTTTATGACCCATTAGGATGGGCATCCCCTATCGTTATAACAGCTAAAATCATGATGCAAGAGTTGTGGCTTCGCCAAATAGACTGGGACACTTCGCTCCCACCGGACTTGTTCACACAATGGGAGGACTATTCTTCCGATCTTATCAATCTGGAACAGATAAAACTACCCCGTTGGACCGGTATGCATGCCGGTCAAGTACCTGTAGAAATTCACGGTTTTGCTGACGCGTCAAGTCGAGCCTACGCGGCGGTAGTGTATCTTAGGCTCTTGCACCCCTTAAAACTAGTGCAAGTGAGCTTACTTGCAGCTAAAACAAAGGTCGCACCCCTTCAGACTATCAGCATACCTAGGCTAGAACTAAACGCCGTTGTGTTGCTGAGCAGATTAATAGGTTGGGTGCAAAAATCATTAAAACTCGAGAAAATTCCCTTGTATGGATGGACCGACTCTACCATAGCACTAGCTTGGCTCCGACAGCATCCGTCTAAATGGAAAGTTTATGTGGCAAACCGCGTGTCGGAGGTGCAACAACGCCATCCCGCCATGTGTTGGCAGCATGTCAAATCAAAAGAAAATCCCGCGGATTGTGCATGAGTTATGGTGGTCCGGGCCTACGTGGCTACGGGAGCATCCGGCCTCCTGGCCTGTCTACGGGGAAGTCGATATCCCGCCCGAGGAAGTTCTAGAATCATTGAACTCTGAGACACGTCAGCTTAGGGTACATCAAATAATGTCGGTCCCGGAATGGGACCTTCCGGAGACTTTTTCTAGTTGGACCCGGCTTCTTCGAGTTACTGCGTTGCTTCAACGTTTCATTCAAAATGTAAAGAATAAAATAAAGTCCTCCGGGATTAACACGGGCGCGTTAACCGCGCAGGAAATACGAAGCTCCATAGTTTATTGGATACGGGCTGTACAATTGACGCACTTTTCGTCCGAGTGGACTACCCTCAAAGGGGGTTCTACTTTGCCAAAAGGGAGCTCTTTAAAAAACCTCCACCCCATTATCGGCAAGGAAGACTTAATCCGGCTCGGCGGGCGGCTGGCTAATTCCGCCCTTCCTTATGAGGAACGCCATCCGGTTCTTCTCCCTAAATGTCGAATATCCGAACTATTAATAGATTGGGCGCACCGTCAGTGCCTTCATGGCGGAACTCAACTGACGCTGCGGATCTTACGACAGGGCTACTGGATAATTTCTGCTCGTTCTCTTATCAAGTCACACATACACAAGTGCGTGACCTGTGTGCGTCATTCGGCTAAGGTGGCTTCCCAGTTAATGGGTGACCTTCCAAATCCAAGAGTTAATCCATCCCCTCCCTTTTCCCATACGGGAGTGGATTATGCAGGGCCGATGGAAATAATTAAGCATGTTAGTCGCGGCCAACGAGCCACCAAACATTACGTCGCCGTATTTGTTTGTCTCGCCACTAAGGCGATCCATTTAGAGAGCGTTGAAGATTATACCACGGACGGTTTTTTGGCTGCACTTGATCGTTTTGTGGCTCGCCGTGGCTTGCCGTCCGACATGTATAGTGACAACGGCACGAATTTTCACGGTGCCGATCGCGAGCTGAGCAGGAGTTTTCGGGCGGTCTTGAAAGACCAGAAATTTCAAGATTCATTAGCAAGTGATGTCATCATTTGGCATTTCATACCTCCGGTGGCTCCACACTTCGGAGGACTCTGGGAGGCTGGTGTGAAAAGTTTGAAACACCATCTTCGACGAGTGGTCGGCACTCAAGTTTTGTCCAAGGACGAATTCGCCACTCTTCTGTGCAAAATCGAGGGGTGTTTAAACTCGCGACCACTAGCCGCGCTTACCGATGATCCGTCGGATCTTTCGGCTCTAACCCCCGGTCATTTCTTGATCGGACGTCCGCTAGTAAGTGTACCACAGGAGTCGGTACTCGAAATTAATTCGAATCGCTTATCGCGTTGGCAACGCATTCAAGCAATGCAAGAGCAAATCTGGCGTTATTGGGTTACTGATTATTTACAATCTCTCCAAAAAAGGCAGAAATGGACTACATCAAACGCCGATTTCAGAATTGGCGAATTGGTTCTCTTAAAGAATAGTCAATTACCCCCTTCTAAGTGGGGCCTCGCGCGTATTGTTCAGGTACATCCTGGATCGGATGGACGCGTCCGCGTTGTAACCATTCGCACTCACAAATCCGAATTCAAGCGCCCGATAACGCAGATTTGCCGTCTACCCTCGACGATCAATGATCAACGAGAAACTTGTAAATAGTTGTATATACGTTCTAGCATCTAAGTTCTTAAACCATTGTATATAGTTATAAATAATTTCTAGTGATGAGCGATGAACTCCGTTTTTAGATTAAGTTTAGAATCCACTCAAAAGGGCACCGGTCAGTGCAGTCTACGCTTCCTGCTCGCGATCTTTGAGTTGTATTGCGTGCAATAGGCCCCTCGTTTCGTATCCAAAGGGATACGAGACGGGCGGCATGTTCAAGATTAGCCTTATTCAAGGTAACGAGAGACTTTGAATAAGAACGTCGGTTACCTGCTAACCGCAATGTTTACAGCCTTTCGGGCATACCATTGACACGCATTGTTTTCAAGCAAGAGCACGTAGCCCAAATGTGTTATCGCGGATTGGTTCCTCTAATCACGCGAGCAACTAGTCGGCCAATAAGGCACTTCCCGCGTCATATCAGGAATGCGGAAGTAGATCACTCCGTTCGTATGGAACGAACCGGTGCCCAGAGAGATCTTTGTACGCTAGCAAGGAACACCTCGTTTGTGATCTGTCTCTCCGGGAGAAGAAAAATAAAAGTTTGTTTTTCCTCAGACGAGGTTTAATAAAAGTGTGCTTGATTGCCTCCAAAACGCGGTCGCGAACCGGCAAATAAATAAATAAAAAAATTGTCCGATCGAAACTACGAAGGTGGTCGCGACATTTAATGGTCTGGTGCAGTCGTCAATGAGCCTTTCGGATCCGCTAAAGGCAGATCTTTCAAGTGGGGCCACTCTTCGTTTGGCTTTTCTTGCGACGCGGTGTAACCAGTAATTTTCTGATACACATAACCCGTAAACGGAAAGGACGGTCCGCGTCCGGACGTTGCAGCGAGTATCAAATCGACGCAGGACTTGGCTACGCCGCCAAACTTCTCTCCGAAGCAAAGTATTTGCAAGTTCGCTCGGCGACGTTTAATTCGCATGGCTTGGCATAAGGATTCTGAAATAAAACTATAAGTCGAGCCCTGATCTAGTAAAGCTCGTAAATGAAACGCGCGACCTTCGGGGGTGCAGAGGCTCACCCAGGCAGTGGCTAGCAACACCTCCGAAGGGGTAATCGTTTTTTCGGTTGGGGCGAAAACTGTTTGAACAGAAGCCGATCCGCCCGCGTTCACGGTAGAAGACCGCGCGCTTGATTCTGTCGCTGCCGGTGGCGACGTGGCCGCTCTGATGCCCTCGGGCCCTTCTGAACTGCGTTCACTCTCCATATGGAGCAATGTGTGATGTGCCCGACGACATCGACTGCATGAGGGTTTGCCCCTGCAGTCCTTTACAAAATGATTGGACTTCAAACAATTAAAACAAGACTTCGCCTGCTGTACGATTTGTCTACGCTTCTCAGGCGACTGGCGAAGAAAAGTGTCACATTTTGCCAAGCCATGTTCGCCCGCACAATTCACACACTTAATACTACCGACCAAATGTACCGACGGCCGGGCTTTCGCCGGGCGATTGTCGTTCCCTCCTGTATCCGTCGGCTTGGGATACTCCGACAGACCGCGGATTCGCTCGGTCATGAAATCATGTATCTCCTGGTATGAGGGATACAAATCAGATTTTCCTCGTAGCAGGCTCCACTCGTTCCGCGTGCGCGGACTAAATTTTTGAGATATTAAATAAACTAGTAAATCGTCCCAGTGCTCAACCGGACGTTCCAGGTTGGACAGGGCTACGAGTGACGAGGAAACTTGATCCCGAAGCCGCTTCAATTCCGTCACGTTTTCATTTTTCATTTTCGGTAAATCGAAAAATGCGTGAATATTTGCAAATATAATCGCGTTCTGATTTTCGTATTCCTCCACCAGGAGCTTCCAGGCTGACGCGTAATTATTGTCCGAAACTTTGATATTGCGAATAATCAGGGCGGCTTCACCTTCTAGGCTATCTTTCAAATAATGAAGTTTTTGCGTGTTCGTTAGCAAATCGTTTTGCGCGACGAGAGATTCGTACATTCCGCGAAAATTCTCCCATTCGGTGGACTTGACGGAAAATTTTGGGAGCCCGATGCGAGGCAATTGCATTATTGCTCCGACACCGTGATCGCGCAAAGAGATCTCGTTACCTCTCCGAGCAGGGCTGACTTCAGGACCACGCAGTGCTCCTATCGCATCCCGGATGTGATCAGCAGCTTCCAGGTAAGCTTCCTCCGCCTTCAGGAACTCCTCATCCACGAAGTAGCGGTTGAACTCCTTCTCCTCCGAAGTGGCCTTCTGCAGTATCCGGATGTGGAGAGTTTCGCATTTCTCCCACAGCTTCTCCAGATTGGCCAGCCTCCCTTCCGTCTTCGGGAGGGTAATGTTGACCTTGGCTAGCTTTTTAAAGTTGATTACCACCCTCTTGAGCTGCTCTATTTGGCTCGTCTGTTCGACGAGAAGATCTGTCAGAAGCTGTGCCATTTTTGTTGCTGTAGACACAACTTCCCGCCAACTTTCACAGTCGGAAGCAAACCCGCTGAGCAGTTTGCCCTTTGCAGGAGGGCGTGCGCTGCGACAGCTCGCAGCACCCGAAGAAGAAACGAACTTCACGTAAACGTTCGCAGTCCAATGCAAGCTCGTAGAGCAACTTGCACTTTGCCCGAGGTCGCGCTTTGTGACGACTCGCGGCACACGAAGAAGACGAACTTCACGTAAACGTTCGCAGTCCAATGCAAGCTCGTAGAGCAACTTGCACTTTGCCCGAGGTCGCGCTTTGCGACGGCTCGCGGCACACGAAGAAGACGAACTTCACGTAAAACGTTCGCAGTCCAATGCAAGCTCGTAGAGCAACTTGCACTTTGCCCGAGGTCGCGCTTTGCGACGGCTCGCGGCACACGAAGAAGACGAACTTCACGTAAAACGTTCGCAGTCCAATGCAAGCTCGTAGAGCAACTTGCACTTTGCCCGAGGTCGCGCTTTGCGACGGCTCGCGGCACACGAAGAAGACGAACTTCAAAATGACTCAGTCCCGTGAACGTACTTTAAATTTCTCGAGAGAAGTTTTCAAATTGATTGCTTTACAAAACGCACACACACATAAATCCGGCTCGAAGGACCATTAAATGTCGCGACCACCTTCGTAGTTTCGATCGGACAATTTTTTTATTTATTTATTTGCCGGTTCGCGACCGCGTTTTGGAGGCAATCAAGCACACTTTTATTAAACCTCGTCTGAGGAAAAACAAACTTTTATTTTTCTTCTCCCGGAGAGACAGATCACAAACGAGGTGTTCCTTGCTAGCGTACAAAGATCTCTCTGGGCACCGGTTCGTTCCATACGAACGGAGTGATCTACTTCCGCATTCCTGATATGACGCGGGAAGTGCCTTATTGGCCGACTAGTTGCTCGCGTGATTAGAGGAACCAATCCGCGATAACACATTTGGGCTACGTGCTCTTGCTTGAAAACAATGCGTGTCAATGGTATGCCCGAAAGGCTGTAAACATTGCGGTTAGCAGGTAACCGACGTTCTTATTCAAAGTCTCTCGTTACCTTGAATAAGGCTAATCTTGAACAGTACCTCTTCGAACGTGAATGATACCACTTCGAACGTGAATCGAACGTGAATCGAACGTGAATCGAACGTGTATTGAACGACTTTGATCGAGTATTGAACGGTTTTGAACGTGTATTGGACATGTAATGAACCACTTCGAACATGTAATGAACGTCAATCGTACCTCTTCGAACGTGAATCGAACGGCTTTGAACGTGAATCGAACGTGTATCGAACGACTTCTGCATAACTATCGTCTTAATCTAGCATACATCACATGTATGAGGTTGGGGAGGGTGAAGAAAAAACATTTTCATATACATTAAAAATTGATTATATTTTATTTATGCATTTCTCTGGTGTTTGGACCACCAGTTGAATAGTTTAAATACATTTTGCATGGCACAATGTTTCGCGTGTCTACCACATCGCAGAGTATTAACTACATTTAGCTTATTTAGAGATTTGATATCCTCGTAGTCAATGTCCAGTGTCTCGATGACCGCGTCTGCTCTCGTACTTTCATCGAGGAAATCCGCAAGCCAGTCGCGTTTCTGCAGCCCTTTAACATATACGACATGGCACGTGTCATCCTCTTCTTCATCGATCGCATTAGCTACAGCTTTCGAAATTAGCCGTTTAGCCATACTGTATGGAACTTCTCCATCGTCCCAGCGTAACACATGATGTTTCGCCGTTAACCAGCGGATGCTTGATTTGTCAGATTTCGAAAGAAGATAATGCGGCATCGAACTCCCAAAAATATAGTGCGAGAGAATTGTTCCCATTCGTAGGACAGCCACTTTCTTGACGACAAATCTTCCATCAACGATGAACCCTTGCATGTCAACGAACGTTGGTACAACCATTATCGATACAATTTGGAGGTCCACTCGCTTCCAAGACAAACGAGAGAATGCAGTCTTTCTCGTAAAACATCTCGATTTTCACGATGAATTTTTTTTGCGAATTTCGTACAGGAGAGGGCGGGCAAGTAACATGGTAATTTAATTTATTTTGCGCACCATGTTTGTCAGCGGATTGTATTCAACCACCCGATCGTGCAGAATCAGACAGTAGGCCGTAGTATTTGCAGGCACATTCTCTTTACACTCGAATTCTATGCGCACGTCCACGGTGCCATTCTTGATCGACTCATTTTGTCGCGAGCAATCAATTACCACGAGGGGGCCAAATTGTAAAAATTCAGCCACGGTGAATAATGCCTCGTTGCAACTATACCCATAATATGATTTACGGAATTGCGTATACATGTGATACAAGATGGCGTGCTTATTCTTGTCAAAGTCCAAGTTCAGGTCATCATATGGGTAAAATTCCGAGTTGAGAAAAAGTTTTACATTGGCCAATTTGCAGTTGTTGAACATAGTAACGTCTTCGCTCATCACATTCCTTCGACCAGTCTGTAGAGCAAGGAGCACACATCGCGGCTTCTCCAGCTGTGCAGATGCCTTCACGGCCCACGAATGCTTGGTCGTGCTCTGTAAGAGAGGATACTCGTACAGATCCCACGATTGAAAACAAATGCTCAGGTTTTGTCCACGTTCCAAAGTATGTAGCAACGATAGCTTATTAACATCATTTAACGTCACATGGGGCATCCGCCATTGTAGTTTAACCAATTCAATTTCTGGTTCGAACATCGGCGATCCAATCAGAGCATTGTTGTCGTTGCGCGATCGTATTAAAATCAATTCGTGACGCGCATTAATAATCATGCGTTTGTAGTCCTCACAAAATCCCAGCAAATATTTGAGTGGGATGCAAAAATTGAAATGACTTTTCACTATTGGCCCATCGCGCCGTTTCAAGCCCCATCCGACATTCTCCATATTTTTGTCTTCGCCAGATGTCAGCGATACATAGTTTTTAAGCGTGCTAGTTATTCCAACGTTTCTGTTGCGATCAATCTCCACGCCATTCAGCTCGTATCGAATCTCATCGAATAAGAACGCCATGCAATTATTTCCTAACGTCACCGTTACTGCATCTTTTGGCTTATTTATCTTCAATTTCTCCTCCACATAGAGGAAACTTTCACACGGCAATGTGTATAAATCCTGCTGTTGTATCGGTATTCTTATCTCATCGCTGTATCCAAACGTCGTGTTGACGTATGGGTTGTATGTGTGAGTCTGAAACTTGACGATGCGGTCATCAAACGTCGGCTTCCCTCCAATACTTAGAATCCCAATGATTTCAAAAATGCAATGTTCGCAGCACTGAGCCTCTTCTTTTTAGCGTGATCGGAGCTGTTGCAGTTGTTGTTGCAGTTGTTGTAAACAATTTCACTTGGAAGAAACGGGTTTCTAGAGTTGTTCAATACAAGCATCTCTTTCGTTCGCACCACATGTATTATCGTCGTCGCCGTCGTACGTGCAATCTGATGGTAATCTCTTCACCTCGAAAATCGAGCAACCGTCCGTTTTGATCCACAACGCGTATCGTTAGATCCGTAATGATCCGTGCGGTGATTGGAATGTAAATGATCTGCGCGGGCGTTTCCGATATCTTATATCCTGGTGGAACTCTCGGAGAAAATTCATGTATCGTATGGACACGCCTCCCACTGTTGTACGCGCCAGCGGTCACGCTACATTCTATACGAACAATGTTCACGTTCATGATATTAATTGGATCGTCCGATTCGTGCCACCGTCCTGGTTGTAATACCCGATTCGTCGCGAATCCTAATAGCGATCCAATGTTATTGGGCTTTGTAAAGTCCACGGCGAACCGGTAGTACAGCTCGCTTTTCATGGTGTTGTTGTTGGGACGCAACACTATTGGATACGCATCGTTGTCACTGTCATCGGTACCGTCGAGATTTTGGGGATACCGCTCGAGTAATCGCTGCTTCAAATACTTGGCAATGGCGTCTAGTTCGTAGGAGCCGTGGGGAATCGTAATGTATTCAGGAGTGGTGTCGACGCTGTTGCTGATGTCATAGTTTACGGTGAAGTAGAATTTATCGTTGCTCGATTCGATGTTTGGTATGGTGTGATAAGTTTCAAAGGTTGTTAGACCAAGCTCGTAATCATCGTCGCTCAAATCTATGGGTGGAAAGTAGCTCACCGCGAGGGTGCTACTCTTGCCGGTTAGAGTGAATGTTAACGACATATTCCGAGCTGTACGGCTCGATTAGTACTGAATCAGAGTGGCGGGAAGTCAATCCTTAAATTTGGTACCGATCGTTTGTAGAAAGCGTAGACATAGTTGTCCGCAATTGCTCTGATCGTACTTCTGATAAGACGTTCGATTATATTCAATTTTCACAGCATCCTTATCCAGATATTTTACCAATTCCATAGGCGGTCGAAGATTTCCAAAGCTGTCGAAATATATAGCTCGACACCCTCTCTTCGCATATGCCACCCAATGAGTCCCCGACCCCTCGACATTGTCCAAATTTACAATACCGCTCTCGTTTCGACGTATTCCTCCGACTGGTAACGCGTTTCGCATAAAAACACCTCTAAAGAATGGAATACGCATACGTTTTGCCAACTCCTCCAATTGTGTATCGGTAGTTACTCCCGCGGGCATTTTTATTTTCTTTTCGGCGTTTTTTTTTTCGTTTCGATATTCCCTGTCCACGCTTGTATGGTGCGAGATAAAGTCCGCGACCTTCCATGGAGCGATTATGACGTTGCATTTCCTGCAGCTGATGTTGCGCCGCCTTATTATCGTTTACCGCCTTGGCGATCCCCGCCGCTCCACCAGCTAATGATCCGAGAACACCTAGCAGCGGGAGAAGTGGTAATATACCACCCCGTTTTGCCACCGGAAGAATCCGCTTTTTCGGCGCTCTCTTCGGATCCCTTTGCGCAATTTTGTTTTCATCCCCATTCCGATTTTCGTCTTGGCCTTCATAGCTGCCCAAACAGCTGTAGCAGCACCTCTTTCACCCAGAGTCGAGTCTCGCGCAACGATGCGTTTTCGCGCTTTGTCAGCGAGAACTTTATCTGCCGCGTGCCTTTCGCCGAGGTCGTTGCTGCGCGAATACGCAATATCGTGTTCGCGACACGCCGCGTCCAACGGATTGATGCCTTGATCCCCTCTAGCCAATCGTTTTGCCAGATGTGTTCCTGAACTGCAAAACTGGTATCCCGGAATATGTAATTCGATAGGTAGCGCGTTTATCGCTCGATTTAACAAACCACAGCCTTTCTTTACTCTCGTCGGCGACATTCGCTACAGTTTTTAATCAATGGTGCTGGACCGTCGATATGCGTTCGCTGCCAAGGACGATTATAATGCTCCAGACACCGACGATACTGCCGAACCTCAGAATCGGCTTTTATGTGCTCGGGGAGTCTGTCCCACAACTGATCAATGTGTCTCCCAAACTCTCGGAGTAGAATAATCTTTGGTATATATTTCAACTGCTCAGAGGTTAGGTCTCGAATATCGCAATTATCCGACAGGATCAGAAGCATTTTGAATACTGAGCTGTTTTGAGTCGATGCGGACCTATAAATAGGGCGCTTCGACGTATCAAAATCATTTTTCACAGTTTGCGGAGAGGATGCGATTCGTGCGGCAACCTGTAACGATACGCATGACAAATTTTGACGATAAATCACGAGTGATGTCTTCGAAAACCAGACGCAGACATGGTAGCATGCTACCAAACACTATACGCTGCCTCGTTTGTGGCCCATCAAATTGCGGAAAGACCAACGTGTTGGTGAGCTTGTTGGAAAGTCCTCACGGCGTCCGCTTCGAGAACGTGTACGTGTACTCCAAGTCGTTGCAACAGCCGAAATATCAGTATTTGGAGAATTTATTGACTCCGATAGATGAAATTGGCTACTTGACGTTTTCGAATAACAGTGACGTCATCCCACCGTGCGAATCGCTTCCGAATTCTATTTTCATCTTTGATGACGTGGCATGCGACAAGCAAGATACGATAAGGGAATACTTTGCAATGGGGCGCCACTCGAACGTTGACTGCTTCTATCTCTGTCAGACGTATGCAAAGATACCCAAACATCTTAAACGCGACAATGCCAATCTGCTGATTCTGTTTAAGCAGGATGGTACCAACTTGAAACATGTGTACAACGATCACGTAAACACTGACATGTCTTACGAGGATTTCTGCGCTTTGTGTCGTAATTGTTGGCAACGGGAGTATGGTTTCATAGTAATAGACAAGGATAGCGCGATGTCCAATGGACGTTACAGAAAGGGATTTAACGAGTTTGCCGTACCGTGAGATGATCAATTGTCATCAACACGTCGGTGGGAAAGCAACGTCAGCGGTACAACGATGATTGATATCGATACTCTGGAGATTAAGGATCGCGAGAGAATAGCGAAGGAAATTGCAAAAACTAGCGAATCCATTCGCAAGAAACATCAGGCTTTGAAGACAGGCAAGATGGAGGAAGATGTCGCGTTGGAGAAATACTTCAAACCTATCGTCGAACCCTTAAAACATATTGTGGAAAATACCTCAGCGACAGAAGCTAGCACATCACCACCGATGAACATAGACGTTGAAGGGAATGAAACATTAACGCCTAAAAAAATCCATCCGAAAGGGAACACATCGCGCAAGACAAAGAGGAAACGGCACATGTCGTCTGAATATTCACCCATAACCTCTACACCAGTTCAATCGAAGCATAAACGACGGAATGCTACATCAAACGAGTCTCCCTTCCTCACACACCAATAAGTACATTTCCCAGTGTACAATCGCTCGCAACTATTGATGACGACGTTTTCGAAACTAGTCCCAATGAGTCGTTTGTAACATCTATCAGACAGCAACTTCAAACATCCGAGGGACAAGAAACGTTTCGCAGTCATTTCGGTCCGCTGGGGCAAAAATACATGAGCGTGATCCTAAGTGGTGATAAGGATACAACAATGGACTATGTGTACGGTGTATACTTTGGCAATAGTGGAACGATGCTTGGGGATAAGGCTTTCGATATAGACAAGGATGATAATATAATCATAGATGGTGTAAGATACGGAGGAACATCCGGTCTTTATGAACTGATTTTCAAGAGAATTCCCAATGATGCTATATACACCGATGCTGATAAACAAAAATATAAAAGTATACTGCTGGCGACGAATGCCCACAGACGCGGTCATGGTGCTAAAAATCCCATATTGAGCAACAAGGGATACAAGTACAGACATGTAATTGCACCGCTAATCCCACGCGCATCAGTCAATAAAGCAGGGAAAGGTCTTAGGACACCACGAGCCATGATGGTAAACGATAACAAGATCGATTACGTACACTGGGACGATCCCAACGAGCTGGTGGATCGATTGCGTTTGCTGGAAGCGTCACGTCAGGCGAGTAACAACTCTCATGATCCCGAAATTCTATCGATTGTTGGGGAACTACGCGAGGTAGGTCTCATTATATAAATTAAGCCGCACGCCAATGATGTGCACTGTATGCATCGAGATGCCGATCAACAAATTTGGGGTATCGCTCGAGAAGAGTGGAGCAGCTAGAATGGACTATTACAAATGGAGTGGTTTGCTTCGAAATTACATGCGAGATAACGCTCTTTGCGTGGTTGGTGCCGACTTTGATGCAAAATCACGCAAGATACGACGCGTAGCTCAACCGGTGGCTGACACCGATGCCGTCAATAAACTATACATGGAAAAGAACATTAAACTTTTGACAGAGCGGCAGGAAGAATTAGAGAGGAAACTGATCGCGTTTCAAAGAGATATGCTGACGCTGCAAAACAGCGTTCAAAAGATATCGCAGGCGTCGAATTCTATCCCGCAGCAGCGCTGCGAAGGAGAATCATGCGAGGCGGATGAACTTGCCCCTAGGCCGATTGGGAGCACTTAATGCACGTACACGATAATTATCGCATCATTCGTGTCAAAGACACCTCTGCGATCAAACATGCAGCCATTATCGAAATCCAAGAGTAAAGAAAACCACGGCCACAAGAAGCTACAACTCGTTGAGGAATTGCATGCTCCAGCTCGAAGACATTTTCCGCGGAGGCGCGTCATAGTGCATGGATACGATGATCTGTGGCAAGCTGACATTGTAGAAATGCGTCCATACTCACGATTCAACCAGGGTCACCACTACATACTCACCGTCATCGATGTGTTGAGCAAGTATGCATGGGCGTTGCCGCTCAAGACTAAAAGTGGCGCTGAGGTGACTAAAGCGTTTGCAAAGATATTTAGAGATCGATATCCGAAAAATTTGCAAACCGATCAAGGAAAAGAATTTTACAACGCAGATGTGCAGAAACTATTGGCAAAGCATGACATTAATCATTATTCGACGTATTCGGTGATGAAGGCCTCCGTCGTGGAACGTTTCAATCGAACTTTGAAGAATGATATGTGGAAAATGTTTACACTTAATGGAACCTCCAGATGGACCGATGCGCTACCAAGTCTACTCGCAGAGTTTAACGCGCGAAAACATAGAACCATCGGAATGCGTCCTTGCAATGTTACCCCTGCGATCGCCGACCAGCTGCTGGCCACCGTGTACAGCAACATAAAGGTCGCCGCTCCAGCGAGATTCAAGTTGGGCGAGTTTGTACGCGTAAGCAAATTCAAAACCATCTTCGATAAAGGCTATACGCCGAATTGGACAACGGAGGTGTTCAAGATAGTCAAAGTACAAGCAACTAATCCCGCAAAGTATCTGCTCCTCGATTCTCATGGAAAACCCATTGCCGGAGGATTCTATGAACACGAGCTGCAACGCGTCATCGATCCTGATGTGTATCTAGTGGAAAAAGTCTTACGTAGGAAGGGGGATAAGGTGTACGTCAAGTGGTTGGGATTTGATAAATCACACAATTCTTGGATAAATAAAAATAATGTATTGTAGCATAATAATACATGGTTCAATAAATACAATGATACATATATATGTGTGAACAATTTTTTATACATTAATTCCACCATTTATATTTTACACAATAAATAGAATAAACACAATAATAATTTTTTATACATTCTCAAATAATTTTATATTATACAATAAATACAATTTCTATTTTACAACGGAATTTTATAATGACCCCAGGGCAGAGTGTCGGTCGAATCGGGTACGATATGCCGTTTGTCGTCGTATGGACTTAGAGCGATTTTAGATTCCGAAATGGTGTACACTTTATGCAATTTAGACCGTATGCATGATTGTTTGCGAACCATTTCGATCTCCCTATGCAAACACTGCGCGTAGTCGTCGAAAGTTATCGTTCTGTCTATGACGTTGGTCTTGACGCCTTTCGCCTTTTTCGTATCTTTTTTGCCGTCTACGCGCAGTGCATACATTTTCGCTCTAAGACCTACGAATTCGGTCATTATCGCACCGTTATTTTCATCCTTCATCAGCCCTGGAACCTTCTTATTCAAGCGCGGCATATTATACGGATTGTCGGTAGGATAATCGCTCGTGTCGAATCTATCGATATTGTGTTTCATGGATTCGTAGATATCGTCGCATCGAATGTGATAAATGAGACTATCTGTGTCTGTGTATAGAATTTTACATTTTTGAGCGTGCAGAGGAAACATGTACTTGTGATGAAATTCGTACAAACAAATTTTTGATATATCTAGAATGCACACACCCACGTATATCGGTTTGTCGAATTTCACCTCGAGTTTTCGCAATTCAACAGCTATTAAATTTTCCGAAAAAACACTTCTGCTGTGGAAGTTCGGTTTCGCGATCATTGCCTCCGCGCCATATCGCCCTTCCCAATGTGTCAAAAGTTTTACATCCACGTGATTTCGTACATTTTCCATAGTTTTACCGAATACCGCGTTGTTCATCAATTTGTACAAATTTTTTTCAAAATCGTTTGTCGCGCTTGTTCTAAACCGTGTATTGAGTTCGATATAATCGCGGAGCCAGGGTGATTGAGCGAATTGAAGGACGCGGTGTATCTTTGTAATACGAAGACCGTGACGCGTGCACTGCTGCAGGTTGCGATAATGGATAACGTAACGCTGCTTATCGTATACCGTCGCGAGTAATTTGTTCTGCCTGCTACCAGGTGGTTTGGCACGCGTCGGACAGAACGGTAGATCAGCATGATTGTCGTGCAGACGTTGCGGATATTCTAGATCTACCTCGAGAATGTATCCTGTGGGTCGAATGGAATCGACATCGATCGATGACACGTTAAAATTTGTGACATCTTCGACCCATTGAAATTTACCGTATGGCAGAGGCTGACACATTGCCCATCCATACAAATTGTTCACGTCAAAGTACATCAAGTACGATGACTCTTCCGATGCGTCGTAAGATGGCATGTACTTGTTATTGGCATGTGCGTATCTTCCGGAACATTGACTTAAACCCCCACGTATACCGCGTTCGATAAACATGACCATATCGACGTCTGTGAGCAATTCGAATGTAATTTTGGTATGTTTTAGCATGGCATCCCACGTGAAACCAGATAATGTATAATAATGTGCCGAATCTATTCCGTAGCTCTTGATACAACTATCGCGAAAATTTTCAAAAATATCTGCCAATAACAAGACATCAGTTTTCAAATACAAGTCGCTGTATTCGCCCAAGGTTCTAATCCCGAAACGCTGCTAGACAGTCTCGGCGTGTGCGTAATCGGTCTCGGATACAGTCTCACCCGTTAACGAACTGTAGAATGATTCGCGCGGTGGTAAGCATGGGTCCTGCAGCTTGTTCGCGCAATCAAGGTATTCGTACGGAAAGACACCTTTTCGCGTCAATAAATTGAAATCCTCAATGGATAATGTTTCAAATTCGGATCGTAAAATTTTTAATTGATCTGTGCTAAGAAAGGATGCTAATTTGTCGAGACTGGTGTTGAGAAATTTGTATGAATCGATGAATCGTAATTTAATACAATTTCGCGAGTATGAATCTTTTTCACTTTTTGTGAAAGAAATATACTTTTCTTTAGTTATGGGTAATGCGTCAACGTGACCTTTGAAAGCGATAGCTATTTCCTCGATAATGAAATGTGAATCATAGCCGGATAAATTGTGGAAAACTATGGGGATGTAAAACGCGTTTTTATAATTTAAATTGCACTCCGTATGTGCTGGGCCTCTAAACCGTCCGGACAGATGGCAATGATCGTGGACTCGTACATCGCTAGCCTCGAATGGTTCTTCGCAAATATGACAGTGTGTTGCATTGTGAAATGTCGACAACTGCTCGGGAGTTAAATACAGCATTGGAACATTACTGGTCAAGATGGGTTTGACAAAGTTTGCAAAATTTTTAAGTTCGTCTACGAACCATGAAACGCAATCTGCGTCGCGGCGATATCGATACGTCGATAGTGATGTATCGTACGAACAATGCATATAATAGGCAATACTGTGTACTTTATGGTGCTGATACGCGCGCAATTTATTTATATCACCCATTCGATGACTGTCCTCCGTTTTTTCAATAACACACTCCAGATCTGCGTACACCACGAAGGGAAGTCGCTCCTTCCTGCAGTGGTTGTTGAAGCTGAGGAGATTTTTGCCTTCGGTGGGCAGCAGGATGGCGCAATCGTTCATTTGCCCACAGTCCACTGCATGGGCCTCCAACTTCGCGGTGGATCCGAAGTAGTGCATGCACCTGTAAACCCAAAAAATTTTTTTATTTAATTTGTTTCGCGAGATATTTCAACATTTCATAAGTTTTCTATACGTACCGATCGCAGATGAATTTCTTTCCATCATGCCTGCTCAACTGGGTGCTCACCAGCCGGGACAAGTTCTTGATCAGTATAAAGTGCCCTACATCGCCGTGTTCTTGATTCGGCGTGTAGAGCAGGTTGACGTGTCGATCCCTCTTTTGGCTGGTGAGGCGCAACGGAAAGACCGTCGATCCCTTCTTCATCTCCGCCTCGAAGGTGTACACATTGATTGAGATGTCGTTCTGTCGCTCAAATTTTCCAATTTGCTCCAGGGACATTGGGAACTCAATGCCTTGGAGATTTAGCACCAATGTATAGTCGGGGTACGAACTTGGGCGATCGGGATGTCTTTCCGCGGGATGGAGAGCGGCGACCACTGCCCACGCGAAGCATGCATTATCCTCGGATCGTACGCTAATGGTCGCTTTCTTCAGCAATAAATCACGCGGCAACTTGAAATGACACCCCGCGCGCAACGGATTGTATTTGTTGACATTGATGGTCAGATTCATGATTCTCGTCAATGCCCATCCGCTGTCGCGTTCCTGGAACTCTTCCAGCGATGCCAGGCTGGGTTCGATGACGCATCTCTGGTACCACTCCTGTAGATCGGATGTGCGGAAGAGTTCGCAGTTCCGGGTGTTGATGCTTTTACATGCATGCTTGTCACCTGCCACAAATTCACCGTTGAATACAGTGTTCACTTTGAGGTTTCGATGTTTCCTCAAAGCACCCCGCACATGTTCCAACACAATGGTCCCCGCATCCTGGAGGAAGTTGCGCCGCTCGATGTAATTCGAATTTAGCACGGCACCAGTTAATACGCGGGTATCGAACGCAGCGTCTATTTCGCGCCACAAAAGTCTCGTACTCGAATGTCCTGCACCTTCATGCACGAAACGTCCGCGCAACGAATGTTTCAATCCTTCGAGCTGCGCGATTCGAGCAACCAACGATTGCCGAACACCGATTGATAATCGCGGGCGTTTCACTCGGCTGTGTTCTTCCAAAGATTCGATGCACTCGTTGCACCGTTCTTCCCACGCGAGGTATTCTTCCCGTGAAATCAATCGTGTGGATTGATCCAACAATTGGCGGGTTACTTGCGCGAATTCTCCCATGGTCGTAAATGGAATGTATATGTAATGTCTTTTCCTCGCAACACGTTGCAACGATTTGAGGCTTTGTGCAGTTTGGAGTGCGCTTTTATGACTGATACCACGATTTGATATCTCTGTCTATCTCTTTTGGTGTTCCCCCTCCCCTAAAAAGCCGATTGGTCCAAACAATGCAATTTGTGCTGATACAGCATAATTCTTTCTATGATTCACGCGTATGTTTAACTCTTTTGGTGTACCCCTCCCCCCAAAAGATTGCATGTAAAAAGCCGATTGGTCCAAACATGGTTCTATGCAATTTCTGCTGATACTGCATAATTCTTTCTATGATTCACACGTATGGCAAATTAGCGCGCAAAATCATCCGATGCAGTTTCTGCTGACACCGCATAATTCTAAGATTTGACGCTTCCACAGGTATTATATTACATTCGGCGCGTGTCGAGACTTTTATCCTTACGTTAAGATTGAAACACATTATGGAAAAATTGGTAGTTTTAAAATAAAATGCTGTGGTGTAGGGGAGGCAATTGCGCCTCTATTTAAGCCGTGCTCTCAGACGCTATTCTGTTGTCTTCTTCCCTCCCTCGAATTTAAGCTTTAGAATGCATGTTCTCTCTCTTTCCCATCCATCCGAAGACGCTGTGTGTAAAAACGCCGATCTTTCCCGACATTGCCCGACATCGTCCGATGAAAAAATAATGTATTATGCTTGGTGACGCTCTGTATATGTACCATTTATTAAAGACTAATGTTAGAGCGTCGGCTTGGGGGGAGTTGGTTAGGCGGCTGACTCGTACCGCGGAAGTCTTGGGTTCGAGCCCCGTCGCCTGAGATTCTGTTTTTTCATTTATATTAATATCTTAAATTAATATTTCCTTCCTTACCGACTGTGGCGATACCACGCCCGATAGTAGCAGCAATTCACCCGCGATTCCTCCTCGATGCGGATTCGGTATCGGTTCGGTATCGATTGATTCGATATCTGGTCTCGCGCTATAACCCCCACCACTCCGCCATCTCGATGACATCATCCGCCGCTGCCCGATCTCGATGACGTCATCCGCCCGGCCACGCGCCGCCCGCCGCTCGCGCGCTGCCCGCGGGGAATTTTCCGCCGACCTTGAAACTCAAATTTGAGTTTGATGGGAGGGGGAGGGGTGGGGGAAATGGCCTTCAAACTCAAATTTGGGTTAGAACTGTCATACCCTTACTACTTACATATATTTAATTCTAATATAATACGTAGCATATGCACACGCACACACACACAGTTACGAACGCACGCACAAGAAAGAAAAAGATTCATGCAATTTATACATGTTTATTCAGTTTAGCAACACTAATTCGGGGCGCAGCGCCAAGTATTTTGAATAAAATATTTATTCGTATTAAAATATTTATTTGCGTAAAAATATATCTGCTTAATATTATTTAATACATTTTTTCTTTGTATAAATAGCCATTATGAGTAATGGAATCTTAGCTGTGCATATGTAGTTGTGTCTTCCAAAGCGCAGTTGGAAAGCATCTTTATGTACTGGCAGCTCATTCTGATTTCACATCTTTTTTTATTTTGTAATTATTACCTTCTATTTTTTGTGATTTAGTTGATTTTTCATGTACTTGGCGTAATTTTTTTACTTTTTGAAGGTTTTTTATGGGGATATCACTTCTTTTATCAAAGATTAATTGTACTATTATTTGCAAATTCATATTCATACACACGTGTTAATTGTTTATTTATCCTGAATGCATGGAAAATCTTCCAGACGATTAGATCGAAACATTTGGATCAAATGTTGACGCATTAAGGGGGGGTTCTACTTTGTGGGGTCGAAAAAATGGATTTTTTTTTTTTGCATTTCTACAAATATTTGGACCTTGAAAACGTACTCTCCAAAGCTTATAGAAAAATTCGAAATAGTAACGAAGTTATAGCATCTTGAAGCGAGCGGAAGCGGTGCGCAGGGATACCGTATCGCGCGGTGCGTCCCTGTATGAATGGACAACCTGGGGTACGCTTATTGACCTGAGGTCCCCTTACCTGAAATTTCTATTGTTGAAAGGGGTCCCCTTTTCGTTCTGAAAGCTATTCTATCTATATTCCCATGTATTCGGCAGAAGACCGTTATACGGTCAGTAATGCCTTGGAGAATCCCTCTGTTTCAGTCCGTTTTCAAACATCGAGAGAAGCACGTCGTTATATAGCAATATGTCTAAAGACACGAAGCATGAGAAGACAGGCTGGCGTCGTCCAGGGAGTAAACTGACCAAAAGACACTTCCAAGGCAATCGGTATACAGTGGAAAACGAAACGGAGTTCGCGAGTACATCATCAAAAAAATTGAGGGAAAGTCGCGATTGTGAATTTATCGTGGATTCAATGCATATGTATGCGATCATACATTTTAATTTAATTTTTTCGACAATCCGCGAATTTCTAAAGTGTAAAGTATGTGATGGTGAAGTGGAGTTTGGCCGAAAAGGCGAACAAGGGCTAGGATTTCAATTATCGATTACCTGCGAATGTGGTACAAAGTACATAAACTCGTCACCCAAAATAAGTGGAAAGTCCTTCGAAATAAATCGAAGAATGATATTTGTGATGCGCCTTTTAGGGATTGGCGTCAAAGGAGTAAACATGTTTTGTGGAATGATGGATATTTGCAGTGGACTGTCGAAGAATGCATACTATGCAGCGATTGACAATATTTACAGTGCCGTCCAATCAGTCTTCGATATTATAATAACAAATGCAGGAGAAGAAGAAGTAGCGAAGAATATGGAGGCAGGAAACGCAGACCGAGAACTGACCGTGTCAGGAGATGGTTCCTGGAGTAAGAGGGGATTTACCTCGTTACTTGGTGTAGTTACAATAATTGGACAACACAGTAAGAAAGTTTTAGACTTAGTAGTAAAATCAAGCTACTGTCATGCCTGTACACTACATCGACATGAAATAGGAACGGAGGAGCATGCGCAATGGCTCGATGAACACACAGAATCGTGTAGTGTTAATCATGTCGGAAGTGCAGGCAAAATGGAAGTAGATGGGATCATCCAAATGTTCCAAAGATCGGAAGAACTTCACGGTGCGAAATACACCAATTACATTGGTGACGGCGATTCCCACACCTTCAAAGGAGTTTTGAATGCACAACCGTACGAAGATGTAATAATAAAAAAAAGTGAGTGCGTAGGGCACGTTCAGAAGAGAATGGGGACAAGACTCAGAAGTGCAAAAAAAAATAACAAAGGGATTGGTGGTAAAGGTCGTGGAAAGTTGACGGACAAATTAATTTGCGATTTGTCCAAATATTATGGTTTGGCGATACGCAGACATCCGGATTCCGTGGAAGAAATGGAAAAAGAAATTTGGGCTGCATTTTTCCATAAGTGCTCAACAAATGAAAAGCCCATGCACATGAATTGTCCACCTGGAGCGGATTCCTGGTGTAAATGGCGTCGCGCAGAGGCCGAAGGAAAAGAAGAGGAATTCGACCACCCCCCTCCTTTGGCCGATGCAGTACAAAAAGTACTGAGGCCTATTTATGAAAGTCTCTCGTCCAAAGATTTACTAGAACGATGCCTCGGTGGGAATACGCAGAATGTTAATGAAAGTTTTAATAGCACTATTTGGCAAATGGCACCAAAACATACATTCAATTCAGCCAAAATTACAGAAATTTGTGCATTTATTAGTGCTTGTGTGTATAATGAAGGATTTTCATCGGTATTGAAAATAATGGACGTTATGGGCATAAAACTGGGTCTGGTATCCAGCGCATACGCCCAACAACGCAACGCCGAGCGCATAAGCAGGGCGGAGGAGCGTCATACGTTCGCAAGCAAAGAGGCGAGAACTGCCCGAAGAATGGAGGCATCAGACCAACAATCGATGTATGAAGAAGTGGATGGACTACTCTATAGCCCTGGAGGATTTTAACTATTGTAAGTAGTTGTACTTTTATACCAATTTAACATGAAACTTCAAACTCGTTTTTCTCGAAACAACATTTTTCAACATGGCGTTGAAGAAATCTCGAAGTCCAATGAAGCTATTGGTATCGACCTTGTACATACATGTTCGGCAAACGTTAGTCTATCTATGGAACTAGGATTATGGCTGTATCTGTTACCGTTCTTTTTTTATTTAAATAATTCTTTGCCATTTTTGGACAAAGTTTGAACTATTTTTTTCAAAAGACTGCCATTTTAAGAATTTTTCACTTTTCTTAATTGTTCTAGTTCCATAGATAGCCATGTTCATGCAGATTAAGAATCCCTATTCCTTTTTGTGTTTCAGATAAGCCATAGGACACTTTTCTTCAACGCCAGCACAAGCCGTTTTTTTTTTCAACATTCTGCAATCGACGCTCTACACACGCCCTTTTTTTTGTATGGCCTCATAAAAATTTGATAGAATACTACAAAGTACAAGGAAAACAAATTGTCAAATTTTAAATAAATCCATTCAACGGTTTTTTTATAAAAAATTCCTAAATATCACCTACCTTTTCGGTCCCACAAAGTAGAACCCCCCCTTAACGCATGATTGTACGTTACTTTGTCTGGTAATTTATTGATGAATAACAACGAAACAGCAAATGCACTCGCGACAACTCCGCAATCCCGACTGTTAGGTTGAACTTGTAGGGGAAGGTGAGACAAGATGGGGTAGTTAAGGTTTGATGATGAATAAAACACAGGTTTTCATAATCGATTAATCAATTTTTTTGTTTGAATCATTCTTTGGTAATAAGTCTTTAAGTTTAACTATGCATCAACCTAATCTCTACAGGTTTTAATAGAAAATTTCAGAAAAAGTCCTTCCTCCCGATTGTTAGGTTGAGTTTGTACATGTGGACATTTAATAAATTCTTCGTCTATTTTTCCGCCATGTTTGGTCAAAAAAGGGTACAACTCCTTAAGGTAAATTTTAATTTGTGCAAAATCTGTATGTGATCCTGATGAAATGAGGATGTTATAATTGCGGTGTTTCCACGTTTTCTAGACATACGAGTCTTTTGCTCTGTGATTGGCACGAGAATCAATTATTTTGGTCTAATTATAACAACTACTGTAATTAATTTAAATTGATTTTTTATTAAAATTATATTTTCAATTAAGGATCATTTTATAATAAATGTGGTTATTGGGGGAAAATAAGAATATGAGATTATTATTAAAAAATGAGATTTTTATTTTTGTTCTTATAATGAACTCATATTTTAATTTGTTGTCTATATTATTTATTATATTTATTAAGTTGATTCCCACACAGCACACAATAAGGGTGTAAGGGTAAAGGGTGTAAGGGTAAAGGGTGTAAGGGTAAAGGGTGTAAGGGTAAAGGGTGTAAGGGTAAAGGGTGTAAGGGTAAAGGGTGTAAGGGTAAAGGGTGTAAGGGTAAAGGGTGTAAGGGTAAAGGGTGTAAGGGTAAAGGGTGTAAGGGTAAAGGGTGTAAGGGTAAAGGGTGTAAGGGTAAAGGGTGTAAGGGTAAAGGGTGTAAGGGTAAAGGGTGTAAGGGTAAAGGGTGTAAGGGTAAAGGGTGTAAGGGTAAAGGGTGTAAGGGTAAAGGGTGTAAGGGTAAAGGGTGTAAGGGTAAAGGGTGTAAGGGTAAAGGGTGTAAGGGTAAAGGGTGTAAGGGTAAAGGGTGTAAGGGTAAAGGGTGTAAGGGTAAAGGGTGTAAGGGTAAAGGGTGTAAGGGTAAAGGGTGTAAGGGTAAAGGGTGTAAGGGTAAAGGGTGTAAGGGTAAAGGGTGTAAGGGTAAAGGGTGTAAGGGTAAAGGGTGTAAGGGTAAAGGGTGTAAGGGTAAAGGGTGTAAGGGTAAAGGGTGTAAGGGTAAAGGGTGTAAGGGTAAAGGGTGTAAGGGTAAAGGGTGTAAGGGTAAAGGGTGTAAGGGTAAAGGGTGTAAGGGTAAAGGGTGTAAGGGTAAAGGGTGTAAGGGTAAAGGGTGTAAGGGTAAAGGGTGTAAGGGTAAAGGGTGTAAGGGTAAAGGGTGTAAGGGTAAAGGGTGTAAGGGTAAAGGGTGTAAGGGTAAAGGGTGTAAGGGTAAAGGGTGTAAGGGTAAAGGGTGTAAGGGTAAAGGGTGTAAGGGTAAAGGGTGTAAGGGTAAAGGGTGTAAGGGTAAAGGGTGTAAGGGTAAAGGGTGTAAGGGTAAAGGGTGTAAGGGTAAAGGGTGTAAGGGTAAAGGGTGTAAGGGTAAAGGGTGTAAGGGTAAAGGGTGTAAGGGTAAAGGGTGTAAGGGTAAAGGGTGTAAGGGTAAAGGGTGTAAGGGTAAAGGGTGTAAGGGTAAAGGGTGTAAGGGTAAAGGGTGTAAGGGTAAAGGGTGTAAGGGTAAAGGGTGTAAGGGTAAAGGGTGTAAGGGTAAAGGGTGTAAGGGTAAAGGGTGTAAGGGTAAAGGGTGTAAGGGTAAAGGGTGTAAGGGTAAAGGGTGTAAGGGTAAAGGGTGTAAGGGTAAAGGGTGTAAGGGTAAAGGGTGTAAGGGTAAAGGGTGTAAGGGTAAAGGGTGTAAGGGTAAAGGGTGTAAGGGTAAAGGGTGTAAGGGTAAAGGGTGTAAGGGTAAAGGGTGTAAGGGTAAAGGGTGTAAGGGTAAAGGGTGTAAGGGTAAAGGGTGTAAGGGTAAAGGGTGTAAGGGTAAAGGGTGTAAGGGTAAAGGGTGTAAGGGTAAAGGGTGTAAGGGTAAAGGGTGTAAGGGTAAAGGGTGTAAGGGTAAAGGGTGTAAGGGTAAAGGGTGTAAGGGTAAAGGGTGTAAGGGTAAAGGGTGTAAGGGTAAAGGGTGTAAGGGTAAAGGGTGTAAGGGTAAAGGGTGTAAGGGTAAAGGGTGTAAGGGTAAAGGGTGTAAGGGTAAAGGGTGTAAGGGTAAAGGGTGTAAGGGTAAAGGGTGTAAGGGTAAAGGGTGTAAGGGTAAAGGGTGTAAGGGTAAAGGGTGTAAGGGTAAAGGGTGTAAGGGTAAAGGGTGTAAGGGTAAAGGGTGTAAGGGTAAAGGGTGTAAGGGTAAAGGGTGTAAGGGTAAAGGGTGTAAGGGTAAAGGGTGTAAGGGTAAAGGGTGTAAGGGTAAAGGGTGTAAGGGTAAAGGGTGTAAGGGTAAAGGGTGTAAGGGTAAAGGGTGTAAGGGTAAAGGGTGTAAGGGTAAAGGGTGTAAGGGTAAAGGGTGTAAGGGTAAAGGGTGTAAGGGTAAAGGGTGTAAGGGTAAAGGGTGTAAGGGTAAAGGGTGTAAGGGTAAAGGGTGTAAGGGTAAAGGGTGTAAGGGTA